>MVGT01002722.1:17039-67351 GCA_002174775.1 Macleaya cordata | reverse complement strand
GTGCTCAGCTCTGGATGATACAGGGGCTTCAGCTGCGCCTCTGATCATTTGTCTAGATGAAGATGAATTGAGATGAGGAATTATGAATGGCAAAGATGTAGAATGACTATGCACTTGTTTGCTCACTGGATGTGAACTAGGTGTATGTCTTANGGGTTGGTGGTGACCTGTGGATTAAGAGAGTTGACTTGTCTAACCTGCTGGTCGGAAAAGGTCAATTCTAACCCTGCTTGTTTTGTTGGCGGGTTGAGTTAGGGTTGGATTTGGCGGGTCAGGTTAGGTTTTGCCAGGGTTGTTGTACTCATAGTGACCGAATATGCTCAAATGAGTTTGAGTATGGTGATCATAGAGATCATTATACACATAGTGCATTAGTTCCTGGATTCAGATTATATGTGCAACTCGTTTACGTTGGTTCAGTGGATTTTGTATAATATGCGTAGAGTGAGTCATAAATCGTATCTGTCGAGTGGTAAATCAGTCTGTAAATTTTCGACATTTCTGAGGTTTTTTCCAGTTTGGGTTTTCCTCGTAAACAAAAATCTTTTTTGTTGATTTAATTGTTTAATTTTTTTTAGAGATTAAACTATTTAATCCAAGTTTTTATTCCGCAAATCTATACTTAAGGATTGAATATGTTAATACTCTTCTTAAGAGATAGAGATTTTTGTTGTTAGACTTAGTTTTTTCCTTTAGATTTTAATTTTGCAGTGATTTGATCCCTAACCTTAATTATGGAGTAAAACTGTTAATATAGATACCTATAGGGAAACTTTTTAAGTAGTATTAAAGTATACACCGATTGTGAATTATTTTGTCAATTGGTACCATAGCTTAAATACCTAATTCAGGATTTTTCACTTCTCCTAATTACTGACTTCTCAAAGCAGAAGTGCACTTCAACAAGAAGTAGAAGCACTTTGACCTCTTAATAATCTCAAACAGTCGTATAAAAGCCGTGTTCTTCTTGTTTCATTTTTGGCACTGATTTAACGCCCATTAATTGAATTTTACCTTTTGGTAATGTATTAGCACCAAAATTCAGGGGTATCCAAGATGGCACCGGGTAAGCTTCCAGCCGTCGCAGAGGTGCCATTTAAAACTAGCATGCTACGTGGCGTGCCTCCTCATCAGCAAATATAGGACAACCCTAACCCTGACTCGTTTATTAAACGGGTCATTTTTTAAACCTTAACCCTAACAAAATTGACCTTAATGGGTTAGCAGGTAGATCCAAACTAAAATTTAAAAATTTTAATAGCCACTAACTAGTTATTAATTAAATTTTTAAACTTAAAAATCACTAATTAAAAGTTAAAATTTTAATTTAACAATTAAGAGATTATATTACGAACTAAAACTTAAAAGTCAAAATCAAAGCTTTAAACTAAAGTCTAATATTTTTAAGAAAATATATAATTCACGAGTTAGCGGGTCACTTGCAAGTCAGGTGGGTCGACCCGTCTAATTCGCAAGTCAAAAAGGCCTAACCCTACTCATTTAGTTGGCAGGTCGAGTTAAGGTTGTATTTGGTGGGTCGGATCAAGCTATCTAGAAAAGCTTTAACTCCCTAAATCAGCGCTTAAAAATTTGACAAATTTTAGGCATTTTTTTTTACCATTGAATTATGATAAACTTTTGTTGGAGTTAGAATTTTTAAAAACGAGCTGATTTACGTACATGATAATCTACATGATGAGAAAAATATTTTCACTAGATATCAGCTCTTGGATTGTCCATCTCAATGTAGACAATACAGAAAGTTGGTGCTTGGTAACCCTTCTCCTAGCTCTTCCTCAGAGGCAAAGCCACCTTGAGACCTGAGGGGGCCCTGGCACCCCTAGCCTCAAGGTACTCCCTTTGATTTTTTGGTATTATTATATATAAGAGTCCAGATCCGTGTACATCGTTATTCTTCAATTATTTGTGAGGCCCACATGGTGAGGAACCAAAGGCTGAGTTTTGGTGAGAATGATCTACAAGATAAGTAGAACATCCCTACAAAAAATTATATCATTTTAAAATTTCTAGCCCCATAAAAATTGATCGGAAGTTGATTAAAAATTAACAGTGAACAATGAACGATGAAAAAAAGAGTCAATTTTTAATGGGGCTCAAAGTTTAAAAATGGGGTAATTTTTGGTGAGGATGATCTACAAGATGAAGAGAACATTCTAAAAAAAATATCAACCGTTAGATCTACCTCATGTGAGCCCCACATGCCACTGTACATATAAAATATATAAATAAGGTTGTATGCTGATCCGTTCTCTATATCAAAACTTGATTAATTCTATGCATTGGCCCCTGCCCAAATTTTTTTTTTCACACTTTGGCCCCTACAAGCACAAAATTTTGGCTCCGCCCCTGCTCTTCCTTTTATACCATCTTTTTTTCTTTCAATTTGTATTAGGCACGTTTTTTTTTGGTTGCTGTAAAAGAAACACTCAAAACATTTAAGGAGGAGCTTAAATCTTTTTTTACTTTGAGTCAAAACATTTTGACCCAATAGAAGTGATGTTTCTTCTTTGGAGATTCCTCTCAACTCGATCTTGCAATTCTCTCACGGAAGAAACGTGAAGAAAACATTGAGGAAGATGAAATTGCAAAGGAAACTTTTTCAATGGAAACCGTTCATCAAAAATAGTAAAATACATTTGGTGGCCCGAAACTCAATGTGGCTTATTCTTGTAATTCAATAGGGATGGAATACGTACGTTCATACAATAAAAATATATAAAGCACTTGTTTTCCCCCGACCCTAATTAATCATACTTTTGAGGTGCATAGTACAACCCCAGGCCCGTGGGGAGTAGAAATGTTGGGACTTGGGAAGTTGGGAGTTGCGACGGGGTTAATGCCTTACACGGCTTTTGTTGCTTTTGTTGGTTTCCTACTAAATTGGCTTTATTAAAACTTTAATTTAAATGCTTCCAATAAAAAGAATTGTCATTTTGTTTAAGCCATGAAAAATTATTATTGATCATTTCATGAATTCTTTATGAATTTGATTGAAATTGACCTACCTATATCTAGCTAGACTAATATATATTAATGATTTAATTTATCAAAATACCACATTAATAATAAAATAAAATAAGTATCTGCCGGTGTAGTTGGCAAAACCTGTTATTATTGATAGGGCAGACCAGTCTTGGATTAAAATCTCATTTCTTGTATTTATTGATGACGATGTTTTTTACGATTTCTCTACGTTTCTCACACGCTCACTGTGTGTATTTAGACCTTAATGTAACATGGACAATAATCACCCTTCAAAAAAAAACTCCTTTGTATTAAAAAAATTAAAAAATGTGGCGAATGTGCATAACTTTCTATTACTATTGATAGCACATAGTACAAACCTACATTCAAATCTCGTTTGTATTAAATAATAATAAAAAATGAACGTAATTTAGGTGCGTACGAATTATATCGAATTGTTATCATGTGCATTTTGCAGGTCCATCCAACTAATGAAACGAAAACAGAAGTTCACGGGGGAGTATAGTTATTACATATAAGAACAAATTTTACAAATTAAGATGGATAGAGATGTCTTGGATTGTTTAGATCCAATAATACCCAAGTAGAATGGATCGGATTGATGAGTTAATCCTATTCAACCTAGAGTCAAATTGTGTTTGACCAAGTTAGACTGAGGAGTCACATAAAGTTACACCACCCAAGTCAATAGACTAAAAAATTACCTGAAATTCTTCTCAGAGTTTTAAATCTAAGGTTAAAGTAGAAGATGTTGAAATTCGTGAATCACGCAAGAACCCTGCAATTTCTCTTATTCATCGTTGATTAGACGTTCATGAACAATTTTGGGTCTTTTAGATAGATTAATTGATTAATGCGAAAGGATTAGCATACAACATTTTTTATACATTATTTGTGAGACCCACGTGAAATTAATCCAATAGATGATAATAGGTGGAGATATTCTTCTCACCATGTTAATCATTCTCACTAAAAATTAGTACTTTTTAGAATTTGTAACCCCATTATTCGATGATTAAAAATCACTAAAAATTAAAACAGAATGATTTTAATCAATAGATGATGAAGTTAGAAATTTTAAAATGACTTTTTTTTGTGAAATGATTCGCATGATAAAAATATTATCTTATAATGTATTTAGATGTAGAATTCATGTTTTCCAAGGGAACATGAGTCCTTAGAAACATGAATCCCTAGAAACATGAATCCTTTGGTTTGCTTGGCAACCATTAAAGAATCCATGGATTCATGAATCCTTGGAAGCTTTAATCCTTTGGTTTGTTTGGGTGCCATTTAAAATCTAAGGAAAATCTCTATTTTGTTGTTTTAATTTTGTGGGGTGTAATCTGCATTAAGTTTGGTGAATACATAGTGAATCCTTAGTTTAGAATTCTAACAAATTCTAAGGGGGGAGATGGGACTCCAAAACATAGATTTGCTAGAAAACATGTTTGTCTGAGAAACAAGTTTCCAAGGATTCTTGGTAGCCAAACAGACCAGGTAACACATGAATTCATGATCTCCACTGAATCCCTACCTTAGAATCCCCTATCCAAACAAACCATCAACTTAAAATCAACTTTTGAGTCTTTATATAGGAGCCCAAATGTCATTGTTGTAAACTCACATGTATATAGATCCGCTCTCTTAATTAATTACCAAATAAATAAATGTGAAAGAAGATCATATACAAAGGTTTAAAGTTTAAAAGAGTTGAATAATCATTAATTAATTAATTAATTAATCTGTCGCGATTTATTTTTAATTGTTAACCTATCGTGGTAAGCAATAAGAATGACGTGATCACGTGACCCAACTTTGAGAAAAAGATTTGACCTTTACATAAAGCTTCCCCTGGTTCCAATTCTTCTACTACGTGCCATCTCTTTCGTCGTCTCTCCCTTCATTTTTCATTCACACCCCAAAACAAAAATGTAGGACCCACAACACTCTTTCTTTCTTTCTTTCTTTATACAGTATAGTTTAGAGTAAGGTTATAACCGTTATAGTCCCTTAAATAGCCTAAAAATAATCCCTCTATTTTGTAGGGCTCACATAAAATGCATTAAGGGGTTGATTTTTAGAAAAGATAATCTACATGGTGAGGAGAACGTACTCACCTGAAATCAGTCGATTCTAAAACTTTTAACCTCATAAATCTGCCCTTGTAAATCAATGGTCAAAATAAAAGTTTAAAACCTACAAAATTTTTAAAGGTTAATTTGAGGGGGTTAGAAATTTTAGAACGAACTGATTTTTTAATATGATGATATACATAATGAGAAGAATATCTTCTCTAAAAATCAGCCCCTGAATGCACTGTATGTAAGCACCACATGCGGAGTTATATAAGGGGGTTATACGACTGTCACTCTATAGTTTATACATTCTCCTCCTCCATCCTCATGTCTCTCGTAGGTAGGTTCTTTGTTGTCTATCTTTCAACGGTAGTGCTAGGGCTACCGAAATCCCTACCGAATTTGCTACAGCAGGCACATTTCACGGTGAGATTCATAACACTTTAGGATGGGATGCGAAATACGAGGAGATGCAAATCACTTTGACCGTTGGATGCTTGAGTGGTAGCAAATTCTGTAGGAATTTGCTGTAACTCAAGCATTACCGATCTTTCAAGATCTACCACAATTCTACTCTACCACAATTTCAGTGCCACGTCACATCGTCCTTAACCCTATTATGGATTTTGTTAACATGTGCCCTAAGGGCACATGATAAGCTTTTAGATTTTGTGTTTTGTTTAGTTTTTTAAGTTTGTCTAAATAGGCTGCTTTTTGGATATGCATGTTATTTACACTATTTGGATCATATCTATAAAAATCAGCTCAATCCCAGACCTCTAGCACCCTCTAACACCACGAAAACTTAATTTAGATAATAGTGTGAATGAACGGCTTATATTTAAATTGATTTGTTTGGAAGGTTAGATATTTCTGATTGAGTTGATTTTTTGTAGATATGTTATAAATAATGATAATATTATGTCTACAAAAATTCAGCTGATTTGAAAACCTCTAACTTGCAAAAAAATTCCTTAAAAAATAATCTTATCATGTGCCCTTAGGGCACACGTTAACAGGACCCCCCTATTATTAAGTGGCTGATAGAATTTTATGTATTTTACATCACAGCCGTCCATTGTTTACTAATCAATCATAGATCCTGATGGGTCTGTTTGATGTTCTTATATGTCCACCAAAAATAGTCAAATTAAAAGAATAATGCCCACTTGCCAAATTTTGACTACTAAATTAAAGAGACCATGTTTGTTATACATAAAGTCTTTGCTCTCATCTAGGGAGTTGGATTTTTAGTTCAAAAATATTTATTACTAACTTACTAATCTAAATGAATTTGACCTAAATTTAGATTCAAATTGACCCTACCTACACCCTGAAAATCAGTTTAGTTGGTATCCAATTAGTTGAGCCTATTGATTAAGAATCATCAATAATAAATACTTAAATCAGCCTGGTTTAAGGATCATTTGAAATGCTTAAATATCCAATGGAAGTATTTTTGAGGTATGTATAGATCTAATCAAAACATTCAAAATAGTTATTTGACATGAAAAAGCATCCAAAGTGGAGAGCAACTTTGGGCACCCACCCTGCACATCACCTTTTTTTAATTGACTAAGTGTGTCGACGATGTGAATTCAACTTTGAAATGAATGAATTCACATCGTCAACCACAAAACCAACGAGGAGGGAAACATGCACCTCTTCAAGGATAGCACTCTCCAAAGTGGAAGAGTAATACGTGTTGATTTTTGAGAAAGATATTCTCGGCATCGTTTATATCATTCTATTAACAAAAAATCAACTATCAAATCATCTTCTTATGGACCAAGAGTGGTCCACGGGTCCCCTAGCATTCCTCTAATATATGGAATTATTCCTATTTATAGAAAAATAAAAATAATATATGGAATTATAACATGATTTCCAACAATCTTTTGATGTAGGATTTTATATCCAAGTTTCCCCCAAATTAAACGGGTCCAATTAAGCGCATGTTAGCAAACAAAACACATAAGCACTCCTGTCTCTCACTCTCCGCTAATCTCGCCTTCTTTCTCCACTGTTTCTCTCTCTAGAAACACACTGTTCACTTCCTGCACTTATCTCTCTCCTTTTCAGTCTTCTCCTTTTCTCCCTCTCCCTCACTCTCTCTCTCTCATGTCCGAACAAACAAAAAACCCTCCCAAAAAACATAACCAAACATGTCTCTCTTCATCTTCTTCTTCTTCTTTCTCTCTCTTCCCATTCTCCATTTCTCTTCTCCTTCTCTTCCTCTGAACTCTTTCGGTAAACAAAACTCAACTCATTTTCTCTCTCTAAAACCATCACTTTCTCTCTCTAAAACCCCTTCTCTTTAACTAACTTTTAAACTGTATTAACTGACTTATTTTTTTTTTCCTTACTTACTTGCAGACACTTCATACAGAATTGATTGTGGTGGTCAATCCAATTTCATCAACAATTTCAATGAATCTTGGCTCTCAGATCAATTCTACACAGGTGGAGCTTCTGGTCTTGTTTCTGAACCTCTTCGTTTCCCTCAACAACAAGAGAAAACCCTAAGATTCTTCCCTCTTTCATCTGGTAAAAAAAACTGTTACATCGTTAATGTCCCTAATGGCCGTTATTACTTCCGTACGTTCACAGTTTATGATAATTACGATGGTAAGATGCATTCTCCTAGCTTCGATCTTTCAATTGAAGGAACACTTGTTTTTAGTTGGAGATCTCCATGGCCGGAAGATATCGGAAAAAATGGAGCTTACTCTGATCTATTTGCTTTTGTTAATGACGGTGAAGCTGATGTTTGTTTTTACAGTTTTGCCACTGATCCTCCTGTAATTGGATCTCTTGAGATTATACAGATCGATCCTAATGCTTATGATTCTCATACTACTGGTCATAATTATTTGTTAGTTAATTACGGGAGATTAACTTGTGGTTCGAATTCGTTTGGATCGGGGTTTAGTAATGATACTGATAAGTTTGGGAGAGCTTGGCAATCTGATAAGGATTTTCGTGTTGATAATTTGAATCCGAGTTCGATTAAGGTTTTGACTACTTTGAAAAATATAATTAATACTAACCAAAGCCCTAATTATTTTCCAATGCATTTGTATCAATCTGGTGTTACGGTTATGGGGAGTGAAGCGTTGGAGTATGAGTTATCGGTGGACGCGAAATTAGATTACTTGTTGTGGTTTCATTTTGCTGAGATTGATGATGGTGTGACTGGTGTTGGACAGAGGGTTTTTGATGTGTTCATTAATCAGAGGAATGCGAGTAGGATTGATATTTTTAAGCACGTTGGAAGCTTTGCAGCTTTCAATTGGCAATATACTGTGAAGAACTTGAATAGTACAATTTTGAGTGTGAAATTTGTTCCTGTTGTTGGTGCTCCGTTAGTTAGTGGTCTTGAGAATTATGCATTGGTTCCGAAGGATCTTGCGACAGTTCCTGATCAAGGTATGTTGAACATGTGATGGACAGAGAATATTTAGTTTTGAATGTAATGCTTGAATTTAATTGATGGCTGGTATTTCTTTATGCAGTGATTGCAATGCGAGCATTAAAACAGTCTCTCCGCGTTCCTGATAGAATGGGTTGGAATGGTGATCCATGTGCTCCTACTAGCTGGGATGCTTGGGAAGGAGTTACCTGCCACCCTAACAAGGACAAGACTGCCCTTGTGGTTTCTCAAATGTAAGTATCTTATTTCGTAATGCAAGATTTGCTTCCTTAGTTCAATGCAGGCAATTGAGATGAAACCAGTAGAAACTTTGAAACTGCAGCGAGATTACTGAAGGAAGAATTCTATGAGAGTTACTTACTTCCTTTTGACTCATGATGTCTGCTTGTTACTGCATTTCAATACAACCTATAGAGGGTGACCATGGAGCATTTGTCCCATATTTACTTTTGTCCATATGCTCTATGATCTACTACATTACAAGAATTTTGATGTAATTTTTCTTTTCCCTTATATTTACTATCATACCAATTCAACAGCAATTCTTTACTCTGTTGGACAAACTATATTGTGGTGGGGGGTGGTTTACAACACATCACTAGCAAAAGCTTTTTTTCTTAATATATCTTTGACATCTGTTAAGAGTATACTTGCATCACTTTCTAGTAGAAAAATGATTAGATCTCCGGATTGCAATTTGCCATTTCATTTTAGCTTCAAATTAAGGCCTCAGAAATTTGGTTTACTTCATCAGAGTTTATTCTTTCATCTACTGACAGTTCTATCCCTTATGTGAGTTCTATTGTTTACCTCGACAGAGATGTTGGAAGTCAAGGCTTGAAAGGATATATCAGTGAGCAGATAAGTCTTCTATTGAACTTGGTAAGCCTGTAAGTATCAATTATTATACATCTTATATGATTTTTATTCTTCATTAAGCTTCTGAATCTTAACTTAAAATTGTTCTGATATGTTTGCAACTTTTTGTCAGTTGATGGTAGCAGTATCTTATCCAATAAAACCAAATGTCTAATCTTAATTGAGATTGCAATGCCCATGGAAGTTAATTTGTTTAATTCCATCTCTATCGGAACCTAGACAATAGCATTGCAGAATGAACAACTATACTAAATATAATCTTTGTGACTTGAGTCTTACATTCTTTGTTGGCTTGTTGAAGACTTGCTAATAATATGACTTATTGAAAAAAAAAAATCACTTGCTAATATCATCTACCTTTATTTAATTGAACATTTTGACTACTGATGCAGCTTCTAATGAAATCATGGACCATCTTTATGGACATTAAGCCTTTGAATGTATTTTTTTTTTTTTTTTTTCTGAATCTGTTCTAGTTTCTCTCTTTTGGACATTTCTTTATCTCCTATCATGAAAATGTCTTTAGTAATTGGTGACCAAGTATTGACTCTGCATGTTGAACTTTGAATATCAATTTGTTTGCAGCAGAAGTATATGAGTTTAGCAAATTACTCTTCATCAACACTGTTGTGCCATTTGTTAGCCTTTAAAATAATTTATTATGGGCCTAAAATTTATCATGTTTTTTGTTTAATAAAAAAGGAGGGTTCCATAATCAATGAATTTAAAGGTTAAGATACAGGACCTGTGTTTCAACTTTCAATGGTTTTTCTAATTTTGAGGTTAAAAGGCTAACAATTTAAGCAAATATGTCATCCCTAATGTTACATGTTTCCTTTAGGCTTTAACAAATTTTTTTTTTTTTCAATGATTGACTTATCATATAAGAGTATCAACAGTGCGAGCTAAAAAAGAGGGAAATAGCTCTTTTTCCCTCTCTCTACAATGGTTGGTTAAATTTTGGGAAATGCACTATCAGGAGCGAGACTTGGCCAAATTTGGCTAAGATGTAAAAGCAAATGCTAATATAGCGGGGCGGAATTCGGGATTGTGTTTGTCCTGGGGTGGGATTTAAGATGGGGCTTGAAATGCGGTGGGATTTCATATTTCTTCTGTCCAAAATGAAAAAAATTGATGTGCCTTTGAAGGCAGCCCCAACTTATTTCTTAATTTTTATTTTTTTCTCAAAAGCCAAAGATAGTCTTTCACCATTGCTGATTGAGTGGAATAGTGAGTGGAAATAGTGGGTGGGTGGGGGTGGGGGTTGTAATAGTGAGTGGAAAAAAAGAAGCGTGCCTAGTCACTTTTCTGTATGGTAATTATTGTGAGTAATATCACTAATATGTGAAAGATTCAAAATGCTGATTTTAACATTTAGTAGAAAATATCTCGAGCTAAAAGTTGGAGTGCTTAGAAAGATGGTAATGGTAAAGGCTGTGGTGGCCTTGAGAGATTGGAAACACGTCACGTAGGAGATTCCAGCATCAAATCTGTAGTTCCATTCTGGACTAGGTTGAGATTAGTTGTTTACCAGATCAAACTAATGAAGGCGAAGGATATTTCTGTGTTGTGGTTCATTTGCGACTACGAGTCTGATATATTTACCTGACTGCATGTGTGCCCAGTCCAACTGTCAATTTTCATGTCAGATTTTTTGCGTGGTCTTTTGTGTGTCGCTCTCTCTTTTCTTTTCTTTCTTTTTTCTACCCCCCTTTTTGTACTTGAAAAGGGATTCATGCTTTTTGTAATGATTGATACATAGACACTGGCAACCGATTCCGAAGATCGTGTCTGTTAACTTATAACAAGACGTGATCTAAAATTGTAGATAATTGTCTGACTATTCATTATTTTTTTCTTCTCTTAACTTTGTGTGTTTCTGTAGTTTTGTTTATTGTTAGCATATAAGTTGTGTCATCTAATAATTGACAAATTGCAATTACACTAAGTATTTGTTGCTTTCCTTAATTCAATTTTGCTCATCTGTAGGGTCTTCTGTTTTTTAATTCCCGTGTCAAGGATTTAGTGAAAAATTTGTGGTTCTAGCAAGTAATGATCTTGTTGCACTTTTTTTTTTCCTGTGCAGGAACTTAAGTTCTAATTCTCTAGAAGGTACTTTACCCCCAGGGCTAGGTCAAAAGTCTCTTGTAAAAGTGTAAGTACATGCCTCTTTTACTACATCATCGCATTGTTGGGCACCTAATTCCAATCGAAAGAGAAGATGAGAAAATCTATAAACCTATTTATTAAAGTAATAGCTCATGGCACCCCGTGGTTTAATTGCCTGAATTTGACAAGAGACCAAATAAAATGTGGGGTTTTCGTTTTTCTTCTCTCTTTATTCGTCTCTCTTTTGATCTTGTCCTCTAAAAGAATGAACTCGGGATGGGAAGCAGTAATCAAACTCCCTTCACTAAGGTCACTACTCTGCTCCCCTTCAAGAGACGTCTGGGATTCGTAATATGACAAAACACCTTGTTGAAAACTTGCAGTAGTATAGGTCTCCGTAGACCTTGTTATGACAACTAAAGGCCAAAAGGTACTTTACTACATCAGTGAATGCCTATATTGACCTTGCTAGTTACTACTGCGGCTAAAGCTCTTCCCAGAACTTAAGGGAGGTTTTGGGGAGTTCCTCACCTCAACCATGCAACAGCCACATAGCAGGGAAACACCTTAGGATTTTACTTTGAGCTACTGTGCTCTAATCCAAGTTGTAAATCTAAGTTAATTTAGTAGAGAATTTGAACTAATACTTTGTGTCCTTCAAACTATAATTCATTTATTCATAAAATCTGATTAACAATGAAAAGAATGCGCTTATTTATAAGCTCAAATAGCTTGGGCTACAAGCAAAATGTAAATAAAAGGAAACTACATCTAATCCTTAAAGGGACCAAGATAGCAAATTAAAATACTTTTTAAAATAAATAAAAACCTAAAATATCTAAAAGATATCAGATCTATCAGATATACCCTTGGAAATATCCCTTAAAAGTTATCGTGGGTATTTTGTGGACCTCACATGATACGTGATCACATCAATTCTCCTCCGCTTCGAAAAACTCGTCCTTGAGTTTGAAGAAGCAAAGCCAAAAACCAGTCGCCAGACAACATATTATCGATGTTGAAATAATCTTCAGTAAGGTCTACATGCACAAGGTTCATCACAGCCGGTACGTGCACATCTCCTCGTGCCATCACCATGAACGGGCATAAGAAAACCTTGATCTATTTATCCTCTCCGTCGTAAAATGTGTTTTTACGGGTTTTAGGGATCCCATAACCCATTTGAGGTCTTGCAACACCTCCTAACAAATCCTCCACGGTTGACCGTATGCCATTAACCAAAATTACGGCGATTCCTCCATCGCGGATCTCTTCGACGAACTCTATATCTCAAATCTCCATGAGCGTTTCCCGCTCTGATACAAATTTAATATGAACATTTGCGGAAGCGTTGCTTCATCTCACCAATATTGACTCTCATCAATTCTCAATCAAATTAACTTAATTCATTAACTCAAAAACTGAATTACAATGAAAAGAAAGCCCTTATTTATAAGCTCTAGTAGCTTGGGCTAGCAATAGATAACTAAAAAGGGAAACTAACTCCTAATCTTTAAAGCAAACAAGATGACTAATTAAAATACTTTAAAAAATAAATAAAAACCTAAAATATCTAAAAGATATCAGGTCTGATATACCCTTGCAAATATCTCTTAAAAGATATCGTGGGTACTTTGTGGACCCCACATGATACGTGATCACATCATCACCTATCTAAAGGTGATTCATTAGTTTTATGAAATGGTAAAACAAAATACCCTTATGGAAACAATATCATTGTTTTTTCTTCAAAGGAATCGAAGATGTTCATACTAATTTTTTAATATTATCATAAAAATGTTGCTCTTTTATATACTATGGCCCCATTTGTTAACCTTTAAAATAATTGATTATGGGGCCTCTTTTATTCTATAAACAAGGTCCCATAATCAAGTTTAGTCCCAAAGTTAATTTTTTTAACAGTTACCATATCTTTTTTTTAATATATATATTGCACCATGGCTTATTGCACCACTATTTTTTTGTGGGACCTGCATGGAGATGATCCAAGGGGTAATTTTGGGTGAGGTTGTTCTTCTCACCATGTAGATCATCATAACAAAAAATCAGCCCATTCTAGAACTTCTAACCCCCTCAAATCATCCCTTAAAAAATGGAATATTTTAGGCATCTTTTATCGACCATTGATTCCTAATGAGCTTTTGATGGTGTTAGAAGTTTTATAATGGGCTAATTTTCGAATATGATGGTCTATATAGTGAGGAAAACATCCTCACCAAAAATTAACCCTTGATCAAATTCATGTGGGCAAAAAGTGGTGCGAAACTATGGTCCAGATATATATATATATATATATAAACTACTGAACATAATGAGGCTTTTAGGCCACATTTCGCCTCAGCCTTTCTATATGCGTTCTTTTCTTAGCTCCATTTATAATACGGTCTTCTCATGCTTTAATGTTAAATTATAACATTTTCACTGGGCTGTTGTGCAGGGATTTGTCAAATAATCAATTATCTGGGTCCATACCAGATAGTCTAGCTTCCTCAAGTTTGCAACTTGTGTAAGTGCTTTGAACATATTTACTAGTTAATGGTCATTTACACTATGCAACTTGTTTTGCACTGTTCACTCTTTGTTCTGAAAGGTAAGTGTGTTTATATATAGATAAAAAAGAAAAGGGCAACAATCCAATGGATACCAAATTAAAAAAAAAAAACAAAAACAAAAACAAAAATTACAATATACAGATATGCAAGAAACAAAATAGGATTAGGGAAGTCCTCAATGGTCATTACAAACAAATAGAACAGGCTGAGTAGGCAAGGTACATCCGTTTGTGATCTCTTCCCATCTATGAATGAAGTGCTTGAATCTCAATTCCTTGAACTCTTGAATATGTGAGCATACACCCATAGTTTTAAAAATCGCGATATATCGCGATACGATACGCGATTCATATCGTATCGCCAGGGCTTCGATACGATATCCAGCGATATCTGCTTCTCCAAAAAATCGTGCGCCATTTTTTGCGTATCGCGATATATCGTGATATCGCGAAATTTTCGGCCATATCGTAAAGGTTGTATAGGGTATTTTTATTCCTCCAACCTAAGAAAACCCTAACTAAATCCCAGATTGGAACCATACCCAGATCAAATTTGACGTAACCCAGTGGATCTCCATAGGGAATGAGAGAGATAAAGATAGTGAGAGAGAGGAAATCTGACCTAATTAACCCAGATTTCCAAAGGAAAATCAGAGAGAGAAACAGAAAGAGAGAGAGAGAGAGAGAGAGAGAGAGAGAGAAGATTGGACATACCTGAACTCGCCAGGAACCATCTTCTTCACTGTCATCTTTGATGCTATTCTCTTCAATAGCTGAGACTCGGAGAATAAATCTCTCCCCAAAAAATATAAAAATAAAGTATTCTAACCTATCTCTCTTTAAACAATCCCTTTTTTGTTATCTGTTAACCCCTTTATTTAGTGTTTTTTTGTATTAAGTCCCTGGTTTCTGCTTCAATAAAAAAAAAATACCCTCTTTCATTTTAAAACATTACATTAGTATTTTAAAAAGAGACATTATAATTGCACCCAACTTACTCTCTCACCCCATATCCAATTTTTGCACGGTATTTACGTATCTTACGATATACGATATTCGATACTATATGCGTATCTTAAATTTGGGGTTCCGATACGCGATACGATATGCGATTTTAAAACTATGCATACACCCATTAAAAAAAAAGTGAGAACACCTAATGTTGGCGGACCAACAAAGGATGACATGGCCGAATGCCTCAAAGAACTTAAATGCTGTAACACATTACTGCACATATTGGCCCCATAGCCTGCTGGATGGTTTGCATGGCTATTAGATCTCTAGTAGTTTCTATTTTCTGTTTTATTTTAGTATCTTCTAAATGTTTAGGTTTCCTATTAGAATTCTATTTTAATTAGATTAGGATTGCAAATTTCATATTTTAGAATGATTCTAATTAGTAGTTTCTTAGGCTACAAGTAATTTCAATTATATATATAGGGAACGACTCCCCTTTGCTGTTTGTTTTAATGGATTGAGTAAAGCTTTCGGTTGATTAGTTGAGTTATTTGAGTCTTGTTTTGTGTGAGAGTTGTTTAGATTTATGCTTCCGCTTATTTATCTACATCATTAAACTTGTTTAGATTTTATTTCTTCAATTTTATTTGTCAGCACTCAGCAGAGTTGTTTTGGGGATAAAACAGTAAGGGTAATTTTTGGGAAATAATAAGGTGCCTAGGGTTGGGGCCTTGGCTGCAGGGAAGAAAAATCTTGTTTTTTAGTTTTTGTTGTTTAGACATTACGTCGTTAGTCAAGAACTTGGAGGTTTTCCTCTTTGATTTATCTTTTATTAATTTAGGACTCCTTCTGGATTGGAGCGTGATAATTACTAGGAGAGTACGGTGTGTGATCTCGACAAAGTAAATTTTATTAGTCTTCTGCTGTGATACATTAATACCTTTTCATGAGACACAGTTTCTCTTAGCAAATACTTGATGGAAAGAATGCATCATGGCACATGCATTAAGGTCATTACAAAATTTGAACTTGGGTCTTTTATCTTACATTGAGTAAAATAGTGGATTTTGAACTAATCATAGTTTTTCCATATGTTTATATCAGAATGTTCAAATTTTTCGTTAAACTGAAAACAAATTCATAACTCCTGTTATAAATTTTCTTATTAGAATGCATACTATATTATTTATCTCACGATAACAAATAAAGTGTTATTTATCTCTTATGGTTATGCATTGCTTAAATTTATTCCTCACTAACTTTTACGCTATCGCTCATTCAGGCTATTAAATGATAATCAACTGGAGGGGCAAGTACCAGAAAAACTTTACTCCATTGGTGTACATGGTGGAGCTATTGAGTATGTTATACTCTTCCATTCTTTGTTTGAATTTTTCTTTGTTAATTTTTTGTTTTATTGACTTCATGGAGAACATCCGGTATGCAGTAACTTTAGTACCATATAGAATGATCTTGTGCACTATTTTTTCCCATTTAAGTTCTAGAAATTTGGTTGCTTTTCTGGTCCCTAGAACTGACAGTCTGACCCATAATCTAGTTATCTAAAGTGCGGACCTCATCCCCCACCCCCTTGAGCTAGGCCAGTGGTGTATGCATGTAAGGTTGGCGCCTCTTTGCGCTTTACACCTCAGAGGCGTGCGCCTCGTGTGCCTTCAGCATACGTGACTGATTTATTCTTGAGATTTTTTTTTTGTTTTTTTTTTAAATGGATTTTATATTGACGATTGTTTTACCACCACAAACAAGAGCATCACTACCTTTAAGTGTAATTCTATATTCTACATTTTGTGGCTTCCAAAACTTTTAAAATCAGGTGTACAAGTTGTGGATTCCGGATAAAGCGATTCGTATGTCTCTTTTCCCCTTCTGTTGACCTACAATTGTTATTGGCATATTGCATGCCTAGATTGTGTTTTATATTGATCCTCAGAAAACTGTTCCCTCCATTCTTCTCCTCTCCTAACATGCTTCTTATTTATATATATATTTTTTCAGTCTTTCCGGAAACAAAGCCTTATGTGGTGTACCACCTTTACCGACATGTCCTCTATTTTGGGGAAAAGGGGGCTTGTCCCCTGCTGGTAAAATTGCGATAGGTTTATCCTGTTTGGCTATTCTCATTGTGGTACTCGTGATGATTTACGTATTCTACATAAGGAGACAGAGAAATGATTATGACTTCGGTCTTCCTCAAGATCTAATCTGTAAGTGTTTCAGTAAAGTTTATGGACGTCTTCAGAGTGTTTTGGTTATTTCATTTGCAGACTTGCATTTACACTCTATCCTCTTGATATTTCTATTTTCAATATTATTCCCTAACCATCAACCTGGCCTATTTAAAATGTGCATTCATGATCTACACTGGACTTTAGCAATTGATATCATAAGGGTCTTGTTGAATAGAAGACGATAACAGTTGTTTCAAAACCTTTTTATTCTTACAATTGTTAAGTTCAGTTATTTCAGGTTAGCATTTCCTAAAATGTTCAGGTATAGCCTGTCATGCTCTCCTTACTGGCGATAATAGAGCAGTTTCATTGGCCAAATGATATGAATGGAAGAATGTGATTAACTTTTGAGGGCGAATTAGCCTCCAAAGGTGTCATGCACATGAAAACAAATCATTCATTGTGTCTTCAATAGCTATCTACAACACTTATAGCTCTAACCACGTTACCACGTATTATTTCTGTACCTTCCAGTAATATGTTAAGTTGAGTTGCTATACTCAACCTTTGGTTTACTAGAGCGATAGAGCCATCAATATATTGTTTAAGTTGATGGGAACTCAATTCTTTTCCTCAGGATTCTCGCAAGTAGAAATAGATAACAACCTAATTAGAAGGATATGCTATATTTCCTCTCTTTTAGAAGGGGATCGTTTATAAAGAGAGTTGTTTTGGATGCATTTAGGCGGAAAAAGCTGATACATCTCAATCAACAATCACCCTCCACAATGAAGAGCTGGATGATTACATTTCTGGCAGGGATTAGATCTCTTATTGCAGTTGAAGAATAGGCCTTAATCCTTCTATCTTTCATTTCCTTCAGTGCATGCTTCTTTATTGATATTCATTTGAAAGGAAACACTTAAAACTTCCATGTTTCTGACATTGCAACTCATGCTTTCCCTCCTGTCATCAAGCTAATGCAATTGCTAATATGGAAAAATTAGGTGGACTTCACCCTTGTTCCTCTTTTTAGGTGGCTAATAAAGAAGCCCATAAACTGCTCCATGGACCATTCAAAAACTTTGGATGACAATTCTTCTAACTTGCCATGGTAGTCTCGAACTGCCTGTCTACCATAACTCTGCTACGCTAGTTGGATTCTGTTATAACTCTTATGTTTAAATTGTATCACTGATATGTCAGCGAATTACTTCTACAGTAGAATTACAGTGCTATCCTCCATCTTTATGGAATGCTCTATAACTAGGTGTCTACTTGTTCTGGAATTAGTTGAACTTTGCAATGCCTCAGAAGCCGACGAATATGCCTCACTTTCGTTATTCCTCTCTTTTGAGCTCTTCCCTCTTTTGTCAAAGCTTTTTCACATCAATGGAATGCTCTAACTAGATGTCACTAGCGTCTTGCTCTACATCTTTCTAGAAATTTTTTGTGTTCTCTTTGCCATAGAGGTGGTTATTAGATTTAGGTCCTACTGTGGTATTGAACGTGGCTTCGGTACCAAACAGTTCAAACCTAAAAATGAGATTCATTTTGCAGGTTGATACTTGAATTGACCGCCCAAAGCCATATTTACCTTTCCATCCATAAAAGATATGGTTATGACAACTGGAACTCTCTATAGGAAACACATGAAATAGACGAACAGCTACTTGTGCGGCAACTAAGGAAGTAGAGTTACATAAACAATGTAAACTCACACGCATGCCTGGCTCCACTTAAGTTCTCAACGAAAAGGAAGGTGATAATAGAGAAACATTGTACATCTGCAACTATCTTCCCAAACCTTTTCTTTTTGTTTTGGTCAAACATTTGTTAAAGAGAAGAAACTGAATGTGAATAATTTTTCATCTCTCTCTAGTTTTATCCCATATCTTTTTTAAACTCTTCTCTTCTAAATTTCTTAATGGAGAATCTATATACTGGGTTTTGAATGGAAGTGATTCAAGTTTCAGAAAAATGGTCTTGTTTCCATTTTTGTCTTTTTAGGTAATATGAGATTATCTTTCAGCACTTGTTCACATAATATCTTTTATGTTGATTCAATTGGATGGATTCTGTACTTTAACTCTTTTTTAATTTTTTTGGTTATTCAGCACTTTCAGCAAAGAGAAATAGATACCAAAGACAGAAATCCTTGATGCTTTTAGAAATGGAAACACAGAATACCCACAGATTCCCAACTACCTTGAATCCACTCTGAAACTCCCTTCTCGAAAAGAAGATATTGAAGCAAATTCATTTCTATGCACAAAGTGTGGTTACAAGAGGACCTTGAACCTAAAGATGGGTATACAAATATCATTTCGTGTGGCCCCTGCTGAAGAGGTTTGGCGCTCAAAAGGTGAGAAATTATATCATAGACCCTTCAATGGGGTTTTGGCTTTGTTCTGAACAATTTTTTGCACCACATTGTAAAATGTAACATATTGCAAAAGTGTTTAGGAATGTGTTCTAAACCACATTAGATGCTCCCATATATTCTAACCAAATTTCACAATTGCTAATATATGAAGTGAAATCCCCAAAGATTCATTTTTGTTATGTAATCATCTCATTCTTGTGTTATATGTCGAAGTTTTGTATAATTTGATCAACAGCTTTATTTTCAGATCAATGAACCAGCCTGATCCTGGTACCAAACTTTGTAGATCTGTTAACCGAGATCACCAACTATGGTGTGAATCATTGTAATGTTCATAACTCAATAATAATTTGTAGAGAACCCTAATGATTATTCTGCAAGATAAATGGATGGGATTATTAAACATACAAGAAGAACACAGCAATTTACATGGTTGTGCAGAGCTTAAATCCACAGGTAAGAATCACTAATTTCAATATCTGAACTGAGGGTTAACAGATCTACTTGCAAGCCTCTCCTCTAGAAATACTGGGACGTTCTCATACCCCAATACGAGTCTAAAGAAAGAGTATGGACCTTAGTAACCAGAGCGCGGAGCGGGAGCGAGAGCGGGAGCGAGAGCGGGAGCGGGAGCGTCGGAGCGCCATTTAAAAATGCCTAAGGCTCAGAGCGCTTTCGGAGCGCCTAACTTACTCACACGTAGTTGAAGTTTTAATTGACTACCATTGACTAGATTATGATTAACTAGATTATTAAATAAATTTTTATTAACAAAATCATTGAATAGTTAGTAAAATAATTTTTAAATTTTATTAAGTATTTTTTGTAATAATATTCTATTTTTAAAAAATTATTATTTTTTCTTATTTGTTAACTATAAAGTATACTATATATATAATAACTAAAATTTATTGTTTCTCATATTAATTATATTTTATTATGGAAAAAATGAATTTTTACTGTCCAAAAAGTAAGTGAGAAACACAACCATATAACGTGTGCTTTAAGGGCACTTAATAAGGTTATTTTTGAACGAGTTTTTTTTACAAGTTAGACGTCTTCAAATCAGCTAATTTTTTATATATAATATTATCATTATTTATAAGATGTCCACCAAAAATCAGCTCAATCAGAGATATCTAACCCTCCAAACAAATCACTTTAAATGCCAGCCGTTCATTCACACTATAAAGTCTAAATTAAGTGTTTGTAGTGATATAAGTCTCCGATTGAGCTAATTTTTTTAAAATATGATCCAAATAGTATAAATAACATACATGCAAAAAAATTAGTCCATTTGGACAAACTTAACAAAAAAAAAAAATAGACATTTGAAAATATTTTGTTGATTAGGCGCTCCCAAAACTGGAACCGCGCTCCGAAAATTCACGAACCGCGCTCCGACAATTCTGGAACCGCGCTCCGCTCCCAAAACGCGAAAACGCGGTTTGGGAGCGGGAGCGCCAACATGGTTTGGCGTTTTTGGTTATTATGGTATGGACGGCAGTGCTAGGGTTACAGAAAAGGCTACAGAATTTGGTACAGAAAGCACAATTTACGGTGAGATTCATATCACTTTGGGATGGGGTGCGAATTACGAGGGAATGTGAAACATATTGACCGTCGTATTAACCTTCTGTAGCAAATTCTCCCGGAACAACTCTATAATTTGCTGTAACTCGCATTTCTATAAAGAAAACCCTTATAATGAATTAGGATATCCTCCAGGGAAAAATACAAACATACCCCTGCACCAGACTTCGCAACTCTGGTAGAAAACAAGACATCTAACCTAAAACAAGTAATCACTACTATTCAGGAACTAATATTACTGGGATGATCCCATAAACACAAAACTCAGCTCAAACAGTAGAGATCTAAATGACCAGAGCGCGAGTCGGAGTGGGAACGAAAGTGGAAGCGGGAGCGTCGGAGCGGCCGCGGGAGGTCACCTCTATACCAAGGTTTGGGTTACTAAGGTACAGATTATAGAATCAGTTCTCTTAGTAGTCCCTTGAGAAGGGATTCTCCATTCAATCAACCTCATTATACACACAGAATTATATCATGAATTTAGGGAAGTACAATGGAATCGTATCAATTCATCGAAATTGTCCCCACTTAACCACCACCCCACCTTATACACCGCAATGTGGGGTTTTCTCAATAGTCCTTAGTACCATTACACAGGGTGTCTATAAGGACTTTTTCCGCGGCTTTTCTTTAAGTGATGTGGGACTGCACACTCCCACCCTTTAAGAACAGAGTCGTTCTGGTTCTAATACCAATTCATGACTTTTCTTTTAACGCACTATTACTGTCCCCACTTAACCATTGTAGACGACACATTGATATTTTCACAAAGACCTTCATTATCATACATCAACTTGACAATTATTTTCTTAGAAAAAAAAGGTAGTAATGTTGGACAAATGTTATTTGACATGCATGCTTAGATGCATATTATGTGCACCCAACCTAAACGTATCAGATCTTTAGTCAAAGCTGTTTGGCCTGAAGCTGAATGAACAGAGCCGTCTCGGTTCTGATACCAATTCATGACTTCTCTTTTAACGCACTTAGTACTGTCCCCACTTAACCATTGTATACCACACACTTATATTTTCACAAAGAGCTTCAATATCAAACATCAACTTTTCTTAGAAAAAAAAAATGGTGGAATATTAGACGATTATTTTTTCTTAGTAAAAAAAGATAGGAATACTTAGTTGACATGGATGCGTAGAGGCATATTATTTGCACCCACAAATGTTTTCAGTTCTAGTCAAAGCTGATTGGCCTGAATGAATCTTTTTCTTCGACCCATTGAATTTTAATCATATATCATTGTCAAATGGACACAATATTTCAGATCATTTGGAGATTTGGAAAATAATGGTTTGGGCTGAGTCGAAAGAGTTGACCTCTCAATTGTTTGTTAGAGAGTTAATAAATCTCTTCTAGAAGTATATATATATATATATATATTTCCTTCCTTATTATTAGTGTGGTCAAAGTTGACTTTCCTCTCTGTTTCTTTCTCTCTCATCTTTCTCTCTCTAGATCTTGAACAATCAAGGACAGGACTTCTACTAGTTAAGTACTACTACTAATAACGTAGAAGTCATTCAACATATCATATCATGCAGAAGCTACACTAACGTGCTTAAATTTTGACCACAAAAATAAACTTGGACAAGGAAGGCCATAGAAATAGAATTAAGAAGAGGTGGTGGGGTTCTCATCTCAACAGTGCATTAATGTGTGCCCTAATTTCTAATTGAGTTGATTATCATTTGCAAGACTTTGATCTGTCACTGAGGAGACTTTGAGATATATATATAAGTCACAAGTCAAGAGATAAGGTTTTTGAATCTTTTCTCTATTCTAATTTCTTCCTCAATTGCATTTATTTTCTTTGGCTTTGTGTTCTTGCTTTTTTTGGACTGAATAATAAGTAGTAAAACCTAATAAAACTTCATTAAAACCCCACTTGAAAATGACACTTGCAACAACAATTCATTAGTCTTCAAGTAAAATTAATCTCACTGACAACCCTAAATTTAATTGAGCAAGACTTTGATTAAAGCCTTAAAGGTGTATGTAACAATTAATTATTGTTAATAATGCATGGATTAAGAATCTAAAGGTCCCAGTTTAAATGACTGTTTTGCTAATCAAATAATTAACCTGGTTAACCGTTTTTTTACGCATCTTTTAAGACTATAGGGGTGTCAATGATTACCAGCTTGCGCCAGAACCGAACCCAACTGAAGCTGAATTATTTCTCAGTTTTACTTCGACTTATTTCAGTAACAAAACCAGAACTAATAGGAATTGGAACTGTTAGTATTATAATTGGCTCCGGTTTTGGGTACTTTGATATTTGATGGAATTGGAAATGGACCAATAGAATTGGAACCGGCTTATCGATTTTGAATTTATAAGAACTTAATGTTGGAGAATCAGAATTGCGATACTTGAGAACTGACTGAAATTCGAACTGGTTATCCTGATATTCTTGTTTCACCTATTTGAGCATCGGAATTAAAACCCGACTTCTTTAATAAGTTCCGATTCTGAATAGTTCAATAGCCCAACGGTAACTAAACTATTGATACCCTAATTTAGACTAGTAGGCGCATGTTCGACAAATCGTTCATCAACATCAGTCTTGTATCGACATTGTAATAATCAAATTTGGACCGAGTTAGTCGAACTCCACATGAATTTGTCCAGCTCGTCAGCAACTTGGGATTTGATATCGCGACGATTTGGGTTCGAGAATGGGGTCCAACGGACTCAACTTTTTAGTTGACATTGCACCAGAATCATTCATGTACATATAGGTCTATTAAATATGCAGGCTACAGTGGTGCTAAATGTTAGAAATAGATGGGTTTGAGGGCCTATCTAAATTGTGAATAAAATTGGATAATTTAGAGTTAGCCCCCGAATTGCTAATTGAAATTAGGCAAAACTCCCCATATTAATTAATATTAGGGATATAACCTCAAATTTACTATTTCACTTATCTTTTCCGTTAAATTTACTATATATTTTCATTATCTTTTTCGTTTGTGTCTGGGTATTTTACTAAATTGCCTTCATGTATGCGAAACGTGTACAATTTAATGCTATTTTTTTAAAACATTAAGAATCCCATTCTAAAAATTCTCAAACTTCCAATACACATTTATTTACATTGTTGTTGGGACATAATACTATTCATGTTTACCCAAAGATAAACTTTGTGGGGTCCACATGAGTATGATCCAATGATTAATTTTTTGTGAGGATATTTTTCTCATCATGTAGATCATTGTAAAGTTTTAGAATAGACTGATTTGTTGTGATGATGATTTACATGGTGAGAAAAATATTTTAACCAAAAATCAGCCCTTAGATTGTACTCATGTAGGCCTCACTAGGTTTATCTTTTTGTAAAGGTATTCTTGGTATTTTTGAAAAAAAAATAGCATTAAGTTGTACACTTATCGCACACATGAGAGCAATTTAGTAAAAACCCAAGGACAAAGTCCGTTAATAGAAAAGATAACGAGAGCAGTAAATTTAACGAAAAAGAGAACTAAAATAGTGAATTTGGGGTTATATCCCTAATATTAATTAATATGGGAGATTTTGCCTAATTTCAATTAGCAATTGGGGGGATAACCCTAAATTGCCCATAAAAATTATATAATTTATTTTATTTAATTTGGAGGTTGTAGCTATTGGATATTTAATTTAATTTAAATTAAAGGTTGCAACTATTAAGAATTTAACTAAATTCAAATGAAGGGTTATGACTATTAGGGACTTTGGGTCTCTACCAACAGTCATGGTGTCTCCCTTAAGGGTCACAGTTAAATCTATAAACCACTTGGATTCTCATTTGGTGATCGAAAAAACTTTTTATGCATTGGCATGTTGCTGCATTTAGTCTTCCTTCGAGAGAGAGTTCATCACAATTATTGCTTCGCTGCTTCTTGAAGTCTTTGTAGTGATGCTACTTTGAGAAGGTAAGATCGTTATATCCTAGGAGACAGTTCGTTATTTTAGACCGTTCAGCACCTGTGCAGGGCGAATATTATCTTAAGGACAAAGTATCTAATACTTGCCTCGATTATTTCAGATAAGTTTTCCTTTATGCATTTGCACTTGGTTTTATTTATTTATTTTATTGCGGATTTGCATTGTAGTTTTGTCATATTTTCCAACACTAAATAGTTCCAATAAAGTTCAATGAAATAACCATCAGAAATTTTTTTTTGACTTTATATATTTATCTATCTATTATAATGAGGTTTCATATCGGCTTAAAATTAGAATTGGGAAATGAAAATTCCGGTTCCTATTATTAAGTTTCAGTTCTGATACTATGGCCCTAATTGGTATCCAACGAATATTTGCATCATGCAAATGCTAAGAATGCCTTAGTTTTTATTAGTTTCTGGTAGTATATCTTCATGTTAATTTGCATTGGACCTACAAATATTGGTGATCCATGTGCGGGTACCTGAATGATTAGGTATCGATTACTTGGGTACCCATATTTAGGTAGAATTAACCTCAAGGAGTTATTAGCCTAGTGGTTAAGTTTTTACCTCACAACTTATAAGTTATGAGTTCAACTCTCCTTGAAGCCACTCCAATAATAAGAAATTAAGAATTTACTTTGTAGTATAGAGTGTGCATTGGAGGACTGCGTTATCCCAGGAATTAGTCGGATGTTCTAAGAGGCCCAGATATTCCGGTTATCAAAATATATGGGTTAATTTAACTTTCCCCCCAAGAATAATTCATGATTTGGATTTACCCCCTCAAAAATTTCCTAATTAGTTTACTCCCTCAAATTCACGTTTTCTATTTTTTTGCTGTTTGAAGGTATACGTGCGTCTTGCACAATCTTATTCATAACCAAAATACCTCTCACACACTCCTCACGTGATTTACTTAAGTTTACAATAGGGGATTACACCAATATTTTTTAGGGAATAAGCTAAATTAACCCGAAATATATATAGGTAGAATTTCAAATTTTTTGTAGTACAAAATTATAATATGAGTTGGAGTTCTAGCTTGGAATTGGTAGGAGAGAAATATTGACTGCATTCACTTGTGAAAGAAGATACTAAGGTAGTCCATATATCTATCAATCTCTCTCTCTCTCTATATATATAGTATAATATAATATAGTATGCACAATTGATATATTGTAGTAGATGACAAGATTTAGATAAGAAGTGCTTATCCCAAGCAACAGCAATATATATATATATATATATAGTCTGTATATTTAAGGCTGTATGTCGATCCGGACTCATATATATATATATATATATATGAGAGAGAGAATTAAACATACAATTAGTGAACAAATTGGAATTTGGAACCTGCATGTACTTCTTGGTGTTGGCGTGCTTATTGCAAATCTCAACTCCGGCCTCAACAGAAAATTTGCATCAACAGATAAAATATTATTATTTTCATAGATCTGCATTATGATTGTTTGGTAAAAATAATCAAGAAATTTTCATTTTCAAACGAAAAATTAAATATTATTATTTTTTAACATAACTTTCAAGACCTCTGCTTGTTTTGCACTTTGGTATATGTAATTAGTTGCAGTCATATAATTGCAAATGTTCATAGTAGTATAGTATAGCGCATAAAAAACAAAGAGTAGTATAAAAAAAAGAATAATACTATTTGTACATAGAGGGTTACAAGTCAAATTTTTAAGCCTTGTAGGACTTATATGAATATGATTCAAGGGCTAAATTTTTGTGTTGATGATCTAAATAGTGGACTCCATGTCCTTACAAAAAATTAGCTCATTTTAAAATTTTTAACTCTATCAAAAGTTGAATAGAAATCAATGGTATTTATTCGAACAAAACTGAATTCCTCATTGTTAATTATGGAGTTATTAGAAGTTTTAAGATTAGCTAAATTTTTGTGAAGACATGTAATCCACCATTTAGATCATCATCACGAACAATTAGCCCTCCAGTCGTATCTATTTAGGCCCCCACAAGGCTTAAAAATCTGACTTGTAAGCCTCTCTGTACAAGTCCCCTTGTACAAATAGAATTACCTAAAAAAAATGAGTTAGGATCCGCATACACACAAAAATTCACACATAAAAAAAGTTTACACAGACTCGTGGGGTCCACAAGAGGGATGATGCTATGTGAATACCCGATCAAGTGTTTAAATTTTAAACATCGGCCTGTAGGACCCATATGGATACACTTCAAGAGTTGAAATTTTACTCTTTTAGAATTTTATTAAAAATTTAATTATAATTGAGTAATCTATTTTACCGTTAAATTTTAATGGAAAGATGAAGGGGTTAGAAGTCTTTAAATGATATGATTTTTGGTGAGGATCGATCATCAATATAATGATAAAATCAACAGTGAAAATTAACTCTTTGATCATCTCCATATAGAATTCACAGGTCAGTCTAAACTAGCTGTAAACTTTTCTATGTATCCCAATCCTGACTCAACATTAATTTATATATCAAGCTTTAAAATATTTACTTGTGTGTGATTGAATCAACAATTACATTTGAAAGTAAGTATTGCCCTAATACCTAATATCTAGAATAAACAGGTGTGAAGAAGTTTGGTTAAAACCCTACACCTGGATATAATTAATTAATAGATATTAGAGACTTAATTGGTAGGATGTCATGCTCATTGCATGGAAGTTGTCTCCATCACAGCAGCCCTCAACTTGCCAAAGGAAAGACCAGAAAAAAAAAAGGGACTGACTTTAATCTTTGGATGCCACGTCAGCAACATTACAAGTGGGGATCAATTTGATATTTTTTTGTTTGTTTTTAGTGTGGTACGTAATACTTTATAATTAATTTGTATCAAAATATTGTCTGTTGCAACCATCTTATTTTTAGTGTGGCAAACAAATCACAAATTTTCATCATTTTCTACACAACTGTCCCGTTTTGGATTCAATTTTTAATTATTTGTACGTTTTCCATCAGAATTCAATTTTAGTTATTGTCTTGTCTAATGGGGAGTGTAATAATTATTTAAGGGAATAATTTATTTTGTTTTTAATTGTAGGTACAATTATAATTAATCTTATATTATATTAATTACTTACACATCATTTAGCTAAGTAGAGTGCATTTTTTCTTCTAATATTCTGATATTTGATAGAGGCATGCCAAACGCGCGCAAATAAAAAATCTCGTAGACTATCAAGTCCTTATTTTAACTATTTTAATGCGGCTTCATATTGTGTTAATGTTAATTAGCCGATTGAAGCTAAATATATGTTCTAAGTCGTTTTTTTTTGAAGGATTGTCCAGATTACATTATGGCATAGATACATGCAGTGGACGTGTAAGAAACGCAGATAAACCGCCAAGAACATCATCTCCAACGAATGCAGGAAAGGCACCCACCAACGGGCACAGAGAAACCGCCAATAACAGCGTACCTATATTTATTACCAGATTGTATGGGACAAACTTAATGACAATACCACGGTCGATAAGTTTTGATCCGAAGACCTTCCACTACCAAAGATTTATGGGAGGGATCGATGCACAACCATTAAGCCGAAAGCCCATGTGCATATATTCCAAGTCCTTGTCTGTCTTGAATATATTTTAGATTTTGTATTTTTTCTTAATTAAATTTTAGATTTTGTGTTTCACTAACTTGCTTCTCTTACATTCCCCTTACACTTATTAGTGGGGACTGTATGGGAATGATGTGAGGGTTGATATTTTTAGAATGATTTCCTTATCATATAATTCAAAATTAGTCCTTGGATAAATCTCCACTTGACCACCACATATATATATGTATACATTGATGAAAATGGGGTGTAAGAATAAGTGAAGTACATATTAATAGAAAAAATGGGATATTATCCTTCTAATGCATTCGCTTTTTTGGTATAAACCTAGCATAAGGAACATATGACATATATGAACGTAGAAAGCTTGTGATATTTTAAACCAGAGAGATTCAAATTATTTACGACTTACTGAAAATTCAATTAATTTTACTTTGGAATTACTGGGGAGTAGGGGTGTCAATGGGTACCAAAATACCCGGAATCCAACTGGTACCGGAATCGTTTATTGCAGTTCCGGGACTTTATTTTTTGGATCCGATTAATTTCGGATCCACCCAACGGGTACCCGCGGGTGCCCGATTCCGTATAAATATTATAATTTTTTAATTTAATCTACTATTATATAATAAATTTTTAATTTTTTTTAATTAAAAAAGAAAATAAAAAGAAACCAATGACTATTTTACAATAAATTTTGTGATAAACCTAATTTTATGATTGAATAGAATACGAAAATACAAAATACAAATACTTTTTATATAAAAAAAGTAAAAAAAAAATTAAAAAATAAAAACGGGTATCGAATACCTGCGGATCCTAGCGGTACCGGATCCGGAACCACCAATTGAGGTTCCGAAACCGGAACCGGTAGGATCTGAAACTGCCTTCATATTAACGGGATCGGAACTGAAACCTTAAGGATCCGATCCTAAACCGTCCCGTTGACACCCCTACTGGGGAGTGCTCAAATGCTCGTTTATATTTTTTCAATTAATTTTTCAAAAAATATTAGACAAGATATTTCCTTGAATAAGTATTCTTATGTACAGTTTTTGTGTTATTGGCAAACATTTTTTTTCTTTAATTTGATGATTGAGGCTTCATTGTCCAATTACAAATATAAATAGTAAAAGAGAAAAAGAGGACAAAAAATTGTGCGATTAACGATGCAGAAAAAATTAATTTTAACTATGAGAAGAAAGAAAAGAAATAGCGAACTTCCAAATATCTAGATTATAAAAGCTCCTATTATTCACTAACATTTTTTTCTTGATAGTTATTATTGTCAAAGATGGAATGTGAAGTACTTAGCAGACATTTTCCAAGCATTATATTTGGAGTTTTCCTACAGCTAGCAAATGTTTAAGTAGGGCCACATTTAACTGAGGTATGGGCCCACATATTGCTGACCTGACAACATGTATTATTTTGGATCCACCAGTTTTTTTGGGTGTGATCAAAGGAAGGGACCCACTTGGGAGTTGGGATTGAGATTGAGATTGCTTCTAAGAAAAATATATATCTTTAATATTACAGTGTCCACATAAATAAGTGATCAAGTTGTTGTTGCATTTGATTTTATCAGGTCACATTTTGGGGTCCCCAACTTGGCAACTTCAGTCTCTCACTAAGAAACAAAAAAAATAAAACACAAAATTTATTATTATTATTATTATTATTATTATTATTATTATTATTATTTCTCATCTATATGTGGTGGACAGATGTGGTAAGTGGGTCCCATTTGCTGACTAGACTAATAATATACCATCCAACGGTAGTTCTTTCAAGTCAACAAAACCAACTAACATAATTGTTTTGATTCTTCAAAGGACCATGTTTTAATAAAATATTATTTTGAAGTACCTATTTGGTTTTAATTATTTAATTTAATTAGGTTTTTTTTCTTTATATGATCACGTGGTTTGACCTGAAGAGCTGGGTCTTCTCGTCCACGTAGGATTGAAGATGAGGCCAACAGTCAAAGATCTGAAATATCCCAAATTATTTATTTATTTAAATAAATAAATATTTATTAGTTAAATTATTTTATTATATTTTGAAATTTTTAGAGGTGTCTTTTTATTTTTATTTATTTAATGGCTTTATATATAGTTAGGTTTTTATGTGTGAACGGAGAGAAATAGAATCAGAGAATCAATTACTCTTAACAAGTTGGGTTTGAGAAAAGAAACAAAAGAAGGCTGTAGAAAAATCAAGTTATCTGTCTGTGGGACCCACTTATTTTGCTTTAGTGCAGCCGTCTGATTGTTTATGCCCACCGAATAATCCTACTGTTGGAAAGTAGCGTGTAACTGTGTATAAGTCGGCAACAGTTGAATGCGTGTAACTTACGTGGCAAGAAGCTTCCATTAGATAATTAATTAAAAAGAAAAAGAAAAAAACAAACAAAATAAAATAAAATAGTTTTTTTGTTTCACAAAATTCAGTTCAAACCTTAAAAGAGAATATTATTTTAAGAGGAATATATGCAAAATTTTAAAAGGGAAAAATAAAGATTATTTTTACATGAAAAATAAAAATATAAAATTATAAACGTCTAGGGAATTAGTTGAATGTTTTAAGAGATTCAGACATCCTAGTTATAAACCTCAACCTAGGTGTACTGGTTTTTACCAACCCTTTGAATTCGGAAAAGGCTGTGAGTTCGAGTTTTTTCTATTTGATTAGAGATTGCTCACGTAATTATACTGACTGATGAATTAGACTCCGAAAGGAATCGCGATGAGAGGATGCACAATACCCTTTGATTTGAATTGGAAGTGTCAAGGTTGAAATATACATGTTTCATTTTGTGGGTATTACTCTGAGTCTCCGACAACAAGAATTATCGAAATATCTTTTTAAATATTAAGATTGATTTGCATATGGATTTTACATGTATCATTATATTATATTTAGAGCAATAAACATACGAAAAAATGACATTTCTTATATTTTAATACTACAACTCTGTAAATAGACATATTAATCGATTACTATTTATTCAATAAGATATATGATCATAATATCTTGATTATATTATAATTTTTCGAAGAAATAAAAATATATTTGTAAATAAAAAATCCTAAAAAAGAACTGTCACCTACTTCCATTTGTAAAATACTATAGAGATATAGATGTAGTCAAAATCCCACAGATAATTGTTTTATTTTATAATCCTAATCTTTATCTTAAGTTCTTTAATTATTAAAAGTATCAAAACCCTAGTTAACATTTTGTGGGCTACACTTAGAAATATCAGCATGTAACATATTTTTCCTGGTAGGTAGCTAGTTGTACATGCAATTAACAATGGTGCAAATGACGTGGTGTAGTAATCCCCAACAGAAAAAGCCCTAGCTAGGGAGTGAGAAAGTGGGAACTTAATTAGTGCATTATTAAATATTTTATTTAATATTATAAAAAGTGTTAAACATGATTATAATAAGTATTACTCGTAAATAAATATTATTTTATTAAGCAATCGAGCAGACAAAATTATTAATCATAAATTAAGATCATAGTTAACGATAATGACGTGCTCATTCGATCCAGATAGAGTTGAATGGTGAAACAAGATTCATGTTGCTGACCTTAATAATATTTTACATAAGGCGTGAAAAATGATGACGACGTTAATGATGACGACGACGATAAATATGAACAAGCCGCCGATAAACCCCATGTAATCCGAAAAGTTATCATATTAGAAAAATAATTAATTAATTAATTTGCTTAGTACATACATAAAAAAAAATTGAATTAGGGATTCAAAAAATAACATTAGTTACTATATTAATTTGTAAAAAATAACATGAATTTAAATTTGTAAAAAATAACATGAATTCCTAATATTTTCATAATCTATATAAACTATATATCACATCACTCATCAAAACAAAATTTTTTTTTTTGTTAATTTTATCTCTCAAAGCTATTTTTTAACTTATAATATTAATAAGTTAAAAAATTAACTAAATAACGCGCAACATAATTTGTTAGCAGTAATGCTACACTTACTGCTAGGGTTACTGCTAGTTATACTGCACCTGACGTGTCATGCTGATGTGGTGTGTGGTGCTTCAATTTTGTGCACCACATTAGCATGACGTGGCAGAGTTTTTTTTTTTTTTTTTTTTTTTCATTTTTTTTCATGGGTTTCATCCATTTTTCCTCTTACTTCTTCCGACCCAAATCAGATCTGAGATTTGGGAAGTTAAGGTTTTTTGGATGCAGCTTTAATGGCGTCCGATTCATCTATATCTCCATCGTCAAAAGTAACATTGATCTATATCTGAAGATCTGGAGCGTTCATTGCTTATGGGTATTGAAGATCTGGAGTGTTCATCTTTGAAAACCTTTGGTTCGGTAGAAACAAAAAAAGGGAACGGGAGGAACACATCGTTGGCGACGATCCAGAATGTCAACTTCAGATCTGCCACGTTCAACTTCAGATCCGCCCGCAACAACTTCAGATCTAGTACTTTCAGGTCATTTACTCATCCGTGGAGTGAAGGGGGTATGGCGGTAGGGGGGAGAGAGAGAGAGAGAGAGATCGGTGGGAGTTAATAACTTTTTCCAGATCTGAAATTTGGAAGAGATCAGGGGGAGACAAAGATAGATTAGAAAGATTGTGGGGAGAAAATGATTTGGTTTCTGCACCAAGTGCAAGGTCGATGAAGCCCTCTCTCTATCTTCTACTACTACTACTAGTAGTTCCAGCAGCAGCATCCTCCAAAGCAGCAGTAACCTTTGCCTAGGATGTTTCTGTTCTTCCCTCTTCACCAAATTCAAGCAATCTATCTCCTCCCACGGTGCATCAATTTTTTTTATCAGAAAGGTACATTATGAAAGATAGTGAGGATAAAATAATTTGGAAAAGAAAAGATGAGCTGCATCAATTTTTTTTTATTGATGAGAAAGGTGCATTATATGCTCTTCCAAGCAAAGGTTTCAGACCATCTACTCATCCCGTCATGTAGGAAGAAGGAGATTTTTTTTCTGAAATGAGTTATTGGTGCCGATGGTGGCCGGCGGTAAGACAGTGTTGGCCGGAGAAAATAGTTTCCAAAAAGGATTTTAACTTGAAAGTTAATGAAAAATGAAAAAAAAACCACATCAGATGTATTGCACAAAATTTAGGCACCACATCAGCATGACACGTCAGTTGCAGTATAACTAGCAGTAACCCTAGCAGTAAGTGTAGCATTAGAGGCAAAATGAATTAGATGAATAACAACCAACTCACACAGGTATGTGGAGGGTTCATCTTAGTTAATAGAGACGGTGCCCTTTAGGAGCACACTTATTTTTTCTTTTTTTTAGTACCAAAGCGCCTAGTGGTAGGATCTTCATGATGTTAATTCACACGAGCAAAGGACGCGCCGACGCTAAATTAAAAAGTGAGCGCCCAAGTTCGATTTTTAAATCATTTTACATGATATTATTCCTTCTCTATACTTCATCATAATTTGCACATCATAAACACGAGAGTTTTAAATAATCATGATCTTAAACAGCATTACAAGGTAGTTAGGATAAACAAAAGATGTCGATTATCCAAATGATGAAAAGGCTAAAACTCATAAATAACTCAAGGATATATTACTGATCCATGAGTAGAGGATGAGTAGATGAGCACCAAAATTAGCTAGGCTTTCCTAAATAAAAATGCTAATTTTCATTAATCTTTTAATATGCGTGATTATCAGAGCAATCTATTATACAATTCAGGACAGGGGGCAGAGTTGTCCTTTTATAAAAATGTGCTGCTTCATAAGCCCCCCTGCCCTCCTCTCTGCTTCTTCTTCTTCGTCTACCTCTCTCTCGATCTCAGCCTCCCCCTCTCTGCGCCCTGCCCTCTCTCTCTCTCCGGAGGTTTTGAGCCGTGCCGGAGGCACGTCGATATACCTCGTCTCCTACATATTAACTAATATTATATGAAATATATATATGAATGCAATATATAAAACATGAAGTTCTACCCAACACTAAGGCCCTGCTTTGTATGCAGAAAAAATTCGCATCTGCAGTTATTCTCGGTCAAATTGATAAATCAACTGCTTGGTATATTATTCCTCTGCTAATTAGGATACCTGTGATCCTGTTTGTCCATGCAAACTACCACTACCACAGTTGTGATAATTTGCATTCTGCAAATTTTTCTTGCATACCAAGCAGGGCCTAATTAAAAAATAAGACAAAATGTATTTTTTTTTAATAATGCTAGGTGATTGTTTAGGGAGATATTATTATTATTATTATTATTATTATTATTATTATTATTATTATTATTATTATTATTATTATTATTATTATTATTTTAGGATGGAGCAATTCAGTGTGATTGCCCAATTACAAATAAAAACAGAATCGTAATACATGTCTCACATAATTTGTTGGATTTCCATCACAGGTACGTGAACGGTGGAGATGACTTCGAATTTCAGAGAAGATTAACCCTGAGATGTATTCAAATCACGAGGGAAAAAGAGTATGCATATGTCTTGCGGGGGCATTACTACAGGGATACCAGATTTTGACATCTAAGATTACATCTGTTTATTTTATTAATTGGAAACCAATCATAACAGTTGTTGAAAAAATATTATTCCATTTCAGCCCCTCATACCACTTTTAAAAAGCAGATGTAATCTTTTGGTGTCAAATTCTGGTGTTATTCTAGCAAAACTCGTCTTGCGGATGGAAATCCCGCATATTTTGTTGGATATTTAGCATTTACTATAAAAACAAGGGCATAGAAAATAAGGCGTGACTAACAAGCAGACAATACATCCATTAAGGAACGGACCAAATTTTTCAAACCTTGTCTAACCCTAGTTATATTAAAAGTAACAATTTTATTTTATTATAATCTATTTCTTTTTAGAGTTTAAAGAGTGACTTTTTGTGAATACTGTTTATTGTTTACACTTTACAGGTTCAACTATGCAAGTTGTGAAGGTGTTATTGTAGACTGTTTTTTTTTTTTTTTTAAATGTAAATAAATAGAAAACAAAAAAACAGTTTTCCAAATCAGTGGGTACTTGCCCACGAGTTTGGTTGGAGTAACCTCAACTCTAATTCTATCAGTTTAACTGAAGTTAATAAGCCAGGCTGGATTTTGGTACCTTAAGACTAAAAATCATTTGAGATTATGTTTGGATTACGAAAATAAAATCGAATTTTTAGAAATGTAATTCTATTCTATTGTTTAGTCGATTTTTTTTAAATTTGACCAATAACATTTTGCTATGGTCTAGGTAATAATTTATATGCTGAAAGGACAAAGCATAATAAATGTGGTCCGCATTGTTTAGCAATCGACCAATGGGAAGGGCTGAAATGCTCTGCATGTACAAACTTTTTTCATAATTTGAAACTAATTCTTGATATGGGTAATAGTTTTAGAATGAGGTGATTTTATAATAATGTAATTTACATCGTGGAAGATCATCTTCATACTATCGTGTATCTTCGTGTAGGCCTTATAAAAATTTTGTAACTACATTGCATGAGTAAAAGTATATGAATATCCTGGCTCTTATTTAAATCACTTCACATGTAAAACAAATAGGAAACTTTAGTTCCACTTGCACCCCACATGATCAGGGGATTATCAAACCAATTTGACATATTCCATCTACGTTCATGCATTGAATGGTTAATTTTTTATTATTATTATTTTTTTTTTCTGAATTTTTCCAGTTTGTACTCATGTTCACAGTGGTCGAAATTTTAGTGGTTATATATTTAACCAGAGGTGGTTAAGATTCCAATTCGACCACAACCAGTTGATTTTAGTTTCTAATTTCAGCAACCACAAGTCAAATTTGGTCATTGTTTTCGACCTTATGTGGTTTGATTCTTATTTTAATGTTTACAGGTGTAGAAATAATCTGTGAAGTTCTAAAAATTCACTAGAGTTATAGTAGATCCAAAAAAAAAATCAAAAACTTTAGTAAAATTGAACTCTCCCATAACCATTTATGATGCTTTGGGGTTGCCCCTTAATTGGTGAAATCATCCAACTAAAATAGAGTCACTTTAACAACAACCATTAAACCATTGTGTAAAATGTTGGGTGGAAATATCATCCTATTTCTAGTACATAGAACCATACGTGATGAGAAAGAGCATGAAATATTATGCCATGGTTTTAATTTAAAAAAAATAGAAACAGATCTACACCGCATCACGTTGCAGATCTGATCTGCCCTACTTTGTTTTTTTTTTTTTTTTTTTTTTTTTTTTTTTTTTTTTTGACGATTCATGCCATTCATCTCTTTTTGTCACTTATTATTTAGTTTGTTTGTCCATCACCCATTACTAAACAAACCCCAACAACTAATATCACACGAATCATTTTCAATGCCCACAATAGTTTTTAAAATTCCATACATACCAGCCGAGTCATCCCTGTATTGACCAGGACCGAGTTTAGTTTTAACTAAGAAATTATTGCACTGTGTTTAATTGCGCTTGATTTTCACATAATTAAGTTATTTTTTATGAAACAATACAAATTCAGTTGTTTATTTGCAATTTGAATTTTATAGAATTGCAGGCTCATTCATTTCAAGCGTAACAAATAATTAGTATTCAACATAATTCTATGGAATAAGCTTCGAAGCTGGCCATATCTGTGCGTGATCTTATTAGCAATTCGGCATACGATCAAAATTTAAGATGGCACAAGTATAAGTATTATTCACTCCATAATAATTATAATACGTTCCAACATTCGTCATACGAAAAATATTTGTTTTAGGGTTAATACGTTTTACATGTAGAAATTCGACAAAATACTATGTCTTCTAGATGCTTCATGGAGTTCCAAGTGTGTTGGTCGAAGAGAGAAATAGAACCCTTATTAGAGACAATGAAATGTCCTTAATCACTTAGCTAGAATTTCTTTTTTATTTTTTTTTATATTAAAAGTCCGATAATCATTAAATAAAGTAGGAGTATTTTTCATTCGTTTTATTCGGCAATTCAGTTAAAACGTGTTTTAAACGATTTAACTAAAAAATTTGTGTATTATGAATTAGGTTTCATTTAGATAAAAGCATTAAATGTTTTTCAAAAATACAAAAAGTAGTTCTAGGGGCGAAAGTAACTAGAGGTAAAGAGTCCTACATAAACCACTCTATCGAAAGGTCGTTGGCACCGCAACCAGTCATACACCCTAGACAAAAAACGAAAAAAAACAAAAGAAAAATTGTATTAACTCAGGTTTGAAAATTGTGTTTTGGTTTGGGATCGTCTAATCAAGTGATTAACTCAAATACCCAAACAGAACCATTAATTCAACGAATACAAATCTTCCGTACATTTAATACGTATTGAAATTTTAACAAAAGAGAGAAAAGAAGAATAATAATTTATTTTTCTTAAAAAAAAAAGTCAGAAAAAACAAAAAATGGAATCTTGTAGTGGGTCCCACCTAAACCAATATGAAACCATCCTTAACATTACCCCTTTGGATAGACTTAACAAAGTACTACCAAGTTGGACTATAAAAAAAGAGAATAAAATAAAAAAAAGATTAGGAGCGGTGTGTGTACGGAAAAACACTTGTTTAATTTACTAATAAAACAAAATGGAGTCGACTAAATAATGGGGTCACGTGGTGGTTTCTGTAAACTCCACTCATAATAGTTATGGTATATCTCTACCAAGAAACTCATGTTCATAGCTATTCAAGTCATGGACCCCGCAAGTGGATCTCATTTGGAAATAACCCACATGCTTTTTTTTTCCTTTTCACTCGAAAATGACTGACTATTCAATATATAGCTGGGCGTCACAGTGAATTAAGAAATTCCAATGGTTGATTTCTTGTTGAATATAATCTTATCACGTAGATCAAAATTAACCTTTAGATAATTTTTAAAACTCTACAATTGAATATAAAAAATAAATCTGAAATAAAAAATAAGCCGAATCTAAAGAAGACTTAGGCCTTGCTTGGTATGTAGGAAAAATTCGCATATACAGTTATTTCTGGTCAAATTGATAAATTAGCTGCTTGGTGTGGTATTCCTCTGCTAGTTAGGATACCTATGACCATGTTTGTCCATACAAACTACCACTACCACAACTGTGATAATTTACATTCTGTAAATTTTCCTTGCATACCAAGCAGGCCTTAATGGGCAAACTAATGCTATTAGTTGTTACGTGGTTGATGCATGGGGTCGATCGTACATATGGCCATATGGGAGGGATGACCACAACGCTTTAAACCTCATGGCTCATGTGCTGCGGTAGGACCAGTAAAAGTACTATAAGGAAAATAATTGTGTTTTATTGATTCCATGCTTGTTGGGACCACGGTACTGCTCACAGACCACTCATATCTACAGACAATCTCTGCATGATTTCCCTGCCTAATGAAATTTAACGGTCCAGATTGAATTGTAATCTGTTGGTAGATATAAGTAATGATGTCATACTGCAACATAATAACATTTATTTCCAAAAATGGAAACGTCCTGTATTTTATTCACAACATGTGTATTATATATCACCTACTCTTTTGGGAAAATTTCTGAATTCCTGGAAAAGCTGAAATAAACCAATAAGACAAAACTTCAAAGGGAGTTAGCCAATTACAACATGCCACGTGGGTTCTAAGATAATTTCTTGTTGGGTTAGAGTCTATCCATATTGATGATGTTGATTTTGTACACTATAGAGTTTGAGTTATATAACTTACAGTTCCTTTGCTTGTCAAAAGATGACACGTGTCGCTCTTTCGACTCAATTCTCATCTCCAAACCGTTGGATTTGAAAACTTTATTTATTTATTTATTTCCTATAGTAGGTTTTTCATGGCTTTAAATATTCATTTATGTTTTTATTTTTAATTGGTAATTAAGACAAATTAATAGTTGATTTTTATCTCAAATCTGCATTTTGACATATCCATTTTAAAAAAAAAATATAGGACTTTTATTATTTTAAAATTAATGACGCAAATTACGAAAGTAAAAGTAATTAAGGAATCCGGGTTCTTGAAAGAGGGAGAGGCTTTTCTAGCTGGATTGATTTTAGCATTAAAATAGCAGAATGGCTTGCTGTGGTCATCTCTGAAGCTATCAGAGCACCCAGTTCTAAACCGTTGAGACGGACAAAGAGAGATGGTGCTTTCTCATTTCTGGGGGAAATGAAAGCTAATTCAGAAGGAGAATTTCTCAAAATTTTGCGCTTCGGAGGAGAAGGAATTGCTAGGACCTTCAATTTATGTATTCCAGCATGAGACAAAAGGTTCTGCTGGTGGGCTTTCGGAGACACCTTGAAGCTCTTCATCCATGGTGATAGACTTAAACCGGGATCAGTTCAGTTGAAACCTAAAATCTCAGAGTTTCCAGCCTTGATTTCTGGTAAAGGTAAAGAAAAGTATGACGCCGCAGAGATCCTGATGAAGCTTTCTAACAAAACAAGAGGCATCGGGATAGGAAGGAGAAATTAATTTACTGCAGGGTCCCCGGTCCTGTTCGAAATTAGAAGTAAATGGCGGAGTTAATTCAACTTAAATTAGGGCGTCTCCAGCGACCATTTCTCTTCAAAATCAATGAGTCAGAGGCTACTTTTCCGACAATGTCTGTAGGGGAATTTAATGACGTTATCCAAGGGATATCATGGACTTCGAAAGGAGGCACTATTTATCTGTCAACAAAACGTTTTCGATCAAATCCTATCTTTATAGGTCAAAAGGAACATGGATAGAAGTCAGAGGCTTTCCCGATAATCTCTGGGGACCGGTAGAGTTCCATAAGATCGGTAAAAGACTAGATGGTGCAGGTGGGCATCTTCGGTTTAGATTGTAAGAAATTCTGCAAACTAAAGGTGAATGATGAGGCTGATGAGGTTGCAACTGCTATGGAGATAAATTATCGACGAATACTATTCGCCTGATTTTCACTCCATGCACGGAAGGTCCATATCGGCATTCACACCAGGGGGAGAACATTGGGTTTGTGAAAGGGATTCCAAAACTTTCCACTTCAGGAAATCTCAATTCAAATTCAAATTTCAAATTTGGGTACGGAAAGTTTAACCATACTAAGAAACCTAACGTTGAGGGGGCAGATGATCAGAAGAGGTTTGGTAGGAAAAAAATCACACAATAGCTTCTCGCCATTGGCAAAAGAAAACGAGGTGGACGTGGTGAATTTGGATCCTCCTGATAGACCAAATGGGAAACCCAAAGTTCGTGGCAGGAAATATAAGAAAGGAGGTAGCTATTTGGGTCGTATCAAAGAAAAATTCAGAATTAGAGCAGCGTGGCCAAAGGAGACAAGATGGCTGTACAAGCCCAAGATCCTTGAGGTGGGTGAGCCCAGTAACGCGGGCCCGAACTTTGAAAACCTTAACTCTAACATCATTTCATTTGGAACCCAAACGGATTTTCAAGAGGAAGGGAACGATATGATTAACTCAGAGCCCCACAAGTTGGCCCAAACCATGGATGCTAAGGACACCGACAGAAGGGCAGATATCCGAAACCCAGAAGAGGATAGGGTAATTGTAGTCCTTAATCTGGAGAACTGCCCTAGAGGTTCTAAGAGGATACCGGAAACATGGGAGGCATCCAGAGAGAGTGTTGACGATTCTCAGCCTCAGGCGGAGGAGGGTATCATAGTAGAGAAGCAATATGACAAATCAGCTTTTGATTCTCTAGCGTTGACTATGGAAGGAGGAGAGATTATTATCAAGCTCAAAGAGATATAAAGATTGTGGTGTGATCTACCATTTGATGAAACTAGATGTGGCAATTTGACCCGTGACCCGTCAACCCTACCCTAACCCAACCCGCCTGACCCTACCCTAACTCGACCCATCAGCTAAACGGATAGGGTTAGGGTTGGGCTTTTCTGACCCGTTAATAAATGGGTCAACCCGCCTAAATCCACGGATATCCGCCAACCCGCCAAAATTATATCTCTTCTCTAATAAATAGTTTAGGATTAGGTTTTTAGTTTTTGTACTGATTTTTAATTGTATTTAGGGTTTTATAGTTTCATTTGAGAGGGGAAAAGTGGGAACATGGAACATAAAAGAAAGGATTGGTCTGTTTTAGATTTGGATTTGTTACAACTCAATCTCCCCACAGGTAGGTGTTTTAAGGTTTATAGAGAAAGCAAAATCTGCCAAGCAACTATAGTAGCAGCCACTGAATCCGTTCAGTGTTTCGGGAGTAAGAAAATCGTCGTCGAACTATAGATCCTTCATTTCAAGACTTATGAACCGATCCTCCTCAGTCATCAGCGATTTGCCGGAGTCGACATGAGGATTAGGGTTCGTGATGGTGGTGGTCACACTTCTCCGATCTACACTATCCATTAGAGTATTGCTAAATCCCTAGTCACTTACTACCAAATTTACGTTGATGAACAATTTAAAAAGGAAACAATGGATATCCTCTTTATTTCTCTGCTATATGTTTTTGATATTTTAAGAGATTTGCATAGATCTTATTAGTTCGACTAACTATGTTTTTGTAGTTTGGAGTGAGATTGTATTTTTAGGGTTTTGAGTTTAATAGAAGTTGATTAAGTTTCTTTATCTTGGCTAAGTTAAAAAAAATAAAAATTAAGCATGTTTCTAACGTCCCTTCTTCATGATAATAGCAGTAAGGAGGATGATTTAATTTTTGTGGTTACCATCATGGGTATTTATAATATCTCAAATAATCCCTCACAAGATCATTAATTCTAGGTCGAGTAGAACATCTTCAGTAAGCTCTAAATATTAGTTTTGCCTTAACCAAAAAAAAACAATGAATTTTCATCTTCTTGTGGCCACCTGGCCAGTGAATTGATGTGCACAAGTGAATTTTAAAAATATTAGATATTTGTTTCAAGGACATTTTGAGTTTTTGACTCACATTACAAAATAGAGTACGACAAATTTGAGTATTGTTTGATATTGATCTTATAAAAAAAAAGAGTATTATTTGTTGATTCAAGGTCTTGAAAAATGAATTAGGGTCATTAGGGTCACGGATAGGGTCAATCATGTTAGGGTTAGGGTTTAAAAAATTGACCCGTTTCATAAACTAGTCAGGGTTAGGGTTTTATAATCTTGACCCATTAATCCGCCAACCCGCCTAGGGTCGACCCGAGGATGACCCATTGCCAGGTCTAGACGGAACTGATTGTAGATATCTACATTGAGTTGGGGGCAGTGTGCGATGGTAATGAACATATAATGAGGGATCTTCTGACTAAAGTGGCAGATAGGCACCAGAAAAGGTTCATATCGGTTGGTAGTATAGCAACGGCAGAGGAGTCTGAATTTTCGTCGGGTTCTGATAGAAAGTCTGGGGATGAGGATGATTTGAATGGAGCTTAAACTCATCTGTTGGAACATACGGGGCCTAAATTCGTTCGAGAAAATTAATGTGGTTAAAGAAATTGTAAAGAAGGAAAGAATCACTGGTTTAGCCATTCAAGAAACTAAGATATCAAAAGTGTCAGGCTGGTTTATCAAAACTATTTGGGGCTCGGACTCTTGCGAATGGCTGCATATCCCTTCTAGTGGCAGGTCTGGGGATGTTATTCTAATTTGGGATGACAGAGTGCTTAAGAAGGAGAAAGAGCTTCTGGGGGAGCATTCTATCTCGGTAGAATTGTCTTCAATCTGCGACAATTTCAAGTGGATATTGTCTACGGTTTATGCCCCAAACTCCCCAGCAGATAAGATATTATTTTGGGAGGAGTTGGAATCTGCTCAAGCTTGGTACAATGTCCTTGGTGCATAGCAGCAGATTTCAATGCCATAAGATTTGACAACGAACGCAGCAAACCAGGTGGCTGCAAGAGAAACTAGAGGGACCTTAACAAGTTTATATCCAAATGCGCTCTCATCAACCTTCCCCTGGCTGGAGGCAGATTCACCTGGTCCAACATGAAAGAGAGGCCAATCTTATGTCGTTTGGATAGATTTCTTATTTCTTATGAATGGGAATAGAAGTTTCCAAATGTTATGCAACTCCGAAAGCCTAGATCGACTTCAAATCACTTTCCGATTATGCTGAATGCAAATAGAGTGGTTAGAGGTAAGCCCCCGTTTAGATTCGAAAATTTTTGGTTATCTAACGCTAACTTTTTGGATAATTTCAAAATTTGGTGGTCCAATTTATCTTATGAAGACCTAGCTATACTCTCGCAAAAAAATTGCATGATCTCAAATTCATGTTGAAACAGTGGAGCAAAGAAACCTTTGGTCAGACAAATTTCAAACTGGTTCTTCTAAATGATCTGATAGCAGAATTCGATAGTAAGGAAGAGATATGTGATCTATCAGTGTAGGAATTAAATGATAGAGAGATGGCTAGGAAGGAATTTAATATGCTTATGCTGACCCGCGAGAGAAAATTGAGGCAAAGAGTTAAAGTGAAGGGGATCAAAGAAGGGGATGATAATACAACCTATTTCCATATGATAGCTAACACAAGAAGAATGTCAAACTCTATTGTCAAGGTCTTGGTGGAAGGGACTAAGGTGGAAGACCAACATCAAATCAAGGAGGTATTCCGGAATTACTTCATTGAGTTATTCACAGAGAGAAATCCTTGGATACCTGCCTTGGATAATGTAAACTTTAAAAAAATCTCAGCTGATGACAAACGATGGGTAGAAAGAAAGTTTGAGGAAGAAGAAGTATTTAATTCTTTAAAGTCTTTGGGAGCAAATAAATCACCACGTCCCGACGGCTTTACTGCTAAATTTTTTAAAGCAGTTTGGAAGGTGATAAAGGATGATTTTATGGCGGACATCTATGAGTTTTGGGATGAGGAAAGGATCGACTGGAGACTAAACCTGTCCAACATAAGTTTGATTCCAAAGAAGATCGATGTGAAATCCCCAAAAGACTACAGACTTATCAGTCTGGTAGGAGGTTTTTACAAGATACTTGCTAAAATGTTATCGGAAAGACATAAAAAGGTTATGCCCAAAGTGGTGTCTCAGTTGCAAGGGGCGTTTGTGTACGGTAGACAGATTCTTGATGGGGTACTAATCGCTAATGAGTTCCTTGATGCAAGGTTAAAATCAAAGGAACCAGGACTACTATGCAAGGTGGCATCGAAAAGGCTTACGACTATGTGAACTGGGAGGTGGTCACACACATTTTGGAGCTGTGTGGGTTCGGCAACAAATGGTGTAATTAGATATACTGGTGTATATCCTCTGTGCAGCATGCGGTTTGCATCAACGGGAAAACCACTCAGAAGTTCAAGCCATCAAGGAGGATCAGACAAGGCGATCCTTTATCCCCATTTCTATTCTTATTGGTAGCGGAAGTGTTAGCTCTCTTTATGGAAAAAGCGGTGAACATAGGTTGGATTAAAAGCTTCTAAGTGGGAGCCCATAACCTACAAATAACACATATGCAATATGCAGATGACTTTATATTCTTTTTGGGGGCAAGATATGGGGAGATATTGACTTTAAAAGCCATCTTAACCATTTTTGAGATCTCTATAGGATTAAAAGTGAACTTGAAAAAATCCACAGTGACGGCTGTAGGGGAGAGCACTAATGCCACAGATTTTACTGATCTCATAGGATGCGAGGCTGATCACCTTCCTTTAAAATACTTAGGTTTGCCGATAGGGGTGGTGCCTAGCTCTAAACAAATTTGGCAACCGGTGTTAGATAAGATGGATAAGAAACTAAGTCTTTAGAAAAGGAAGCTGCTATCAAAAGGGGGAAGGTTAGTGCATACTAGTCTCCCAATTTATTTTCTTTCCCTTTTTCCCGCTGCCTAAATCGATTGAGAAGAGAATGGTTAACATAATGAGAAACTTTCTGTGAGGCTCCTCATCGATTAAAAGAAAGATCTGCTGGGTTGGCTGGAAGAAGATTACCAAACCAAAACACTTTGGGGGCCTAGGAGTCCGTGAGATATCAAAGACTAATTATGCTCTATTATCCAAATGGGTGTGGAGATATTGTTCCGAAAAAGAGGCTCTATGGCACAAGGTGATTGATGCGAAATATGGGGACAACCATGATAATCTTCTACCAAGGGACACTAAGATTCCTTACAGAACAAGCCTCTGGAGACACATACTAAAGCAGAAAATGTTCATAGTATGTAACTCGAAGATCAAGGTGAACAATGGTGCTGACACCTTATTTTGGGTAGATAAGTGGATAAGAGAGAGTCTACTGAAGGAGAGGTTTCCCCAACGATATAAAATCTTGAGACACAAGACGACAACTATGAACGAGGTGATTACGGATGGCAATGGTTTGGATTTCACTTTAGTCGCATTGTGAACAATGAAGAGCGACGCGAACTCATTGAGTTAGTAGACATTTTGGATCAGCATACACCTTTGACAGATGAAGCAGGTGAGATTAGCTGCAAATTTGCAAATGAAAACTCCTTCTCTGCAAAGGAATGCTATTTGGAACTCACAATAGGGGACACGGAACCTTGGGAGGACAAGCTGATTTGGAGAAAAGAAATAAGTTCTAAGGTATCCTTTATGATATGGTGTGCCATTAGAAATGCCATACCTACTACTGATAATCTTATCCAAAAAGGTTTCTGTCTAATCAACAGGTGCTACATGTGTAACAAGGATGAAGAAACAGTCAAACATCTGCTGCTCCACTGTCCTGTTACAATGGAGGTTTGGAACTACTTCATTAGATTGGCAAGCTTACAGTGGGTTCAAGGAAACGATTTAATCGGAGTAATCAAGGCTTGGCTGAGCTGCTGTATATCAGGTCGACCTAAACAGATTTGGATCTTAATTCCTTTTACAGTGTGGTGGGCCGTATGGTTGAGTAGAAACGACTGTAGTTTCAATTCTAAGGAGATTTTGGTAGATGACATTATTTGTAAATCTAAAGGTTTTATGTTCTTGTGTGGCTTGAGGGGGGATGTTTTCAAGGGGTACTGTTTTAGTGACTTGCTAATTCGTTGGTAGGCTCTGATGATGAGGTAAGTCCTCCGTTGTAATCCTTCTTGTTATTTTTTCCCTTCCTTAATAAGATCTTAATCTTTCCCCCCTCTAAAAAACACTACATTTTTGTTGTAGAAATTACAATAAGAGGAGTTGCAGGAGGTTTAACATTATATATTCTAGTAAAACATTCAAAACTATATATGCCACGTGGCATAATTAAGAATGGAAGAGGAATTACATGCCACGTGGTATAATTAGAAGAATGGAAGAGGAAAGTATGATGGTCTATATATAGAACCAAATTCCCACTTTTATAGGACACCCAACGACATATATTTATAGTACTGTATTGTGACTTTGAGAGAGTAAGTATTTGAAGACCTAAGAGAGAGAAAGCTCTAGAGAGAGAGATAAAAACAGCAGAGAGGAAGGGAGGGGAGACCATGCTGATGATGGTCAGACTCATCAGCTGAAGCAGCAAAAGCTCAGGGGGGATGAACTTACCCTCCCAATAAAATAAACGTCTACACTCATGTGAATCTTCATCAACTTGCTTGTGTGGACCCCACATCACATACAAAAACCCACAACACACAACCTAATTATTTGCATACTAAACTAAATAAATGTGACCCACCCTCCCCCATTCATTTAGCCATGAATCTTCTTCCCACCATCCTCCCTTTCTCTCTCTTCAGTTGACCCACACCTACACCAACATCAAACCCATATCTCTAAAAATATTAACCAAAACTTATTGTTGTTACTCACTTAGCTTCATTCCTCCACCCCTATATATATATAAACCTTTACCCTTCAATCTCTTCAATTCATCATAATACTCTTTCTCTTTCTCTCTCTACATCTCTCTCTTTCTCTCTCTACATTTTTTCTCATACATAGTTTCTCATTCTGTCTCTCAATATCACTCAACAAAAAAACTTGTATTCCCTTGCTTGCTTTCTCTACTTTTTTTTCCTAGCTAACTAGTAACTGATCATCAGAAATATGGATGGTAGTTGCATAGATGAGGGTACAAGTACTGATTCCATTTCGGTGTCACCGAACACAAAACCCGACTCACCGGAAAAGAATTCTCAGATGAAGTTATGCCGGATGGGTAGTGGTACTAGTGTTGTACTAGATTCAGAGAACGGCGTCGAAGCCGAATCACGAAAACTCCCTTCATCTCAATACAAAGGAGTAGTGCCCCAACCAAATGGCCGATGGGGTGCTCAAATTTACGAAAAGCACCAAAGAGTATGGTTAGGTACCTTCAATGAAGAGGAGGAAGCCGCTAAAGCCTATGACATCGCGGTACAACGCTTCCGCGGCCGCGACGCCGTCACAAATTTCAAGTTAAATATGGTTGAAGACGACGACGACATGGAATCAGTTTTCTTGAATTCTCGATCAAAAGCTGAGATCGTCGATATGCTTCGTAAACACACGTATAATGATGAATTAGAGCATAGTAAACGTAATTACACTAGTACTACTTCCAAAAATGTAGGGGGAAGCAGGTTTTTGATGGGTTCAGCTGGAACCGGAACAGGATTAGACCCGGTTCTACTAATGAAGACTCGTGGTTATTTATTCGAAAAGGCTGTAACTCCTAGCGACGTCGGTAAACTAAACCGATTAGTTATACCAAAACAACACGCTGAGAAACATTTTCCTTTGCAAATTGGAACAATTTCAAAGGGTGTGTTATTGAATTTTGAGGATAATGAAGGAAAAGTTTGGAGGTTTAGATACTCATACTGGAATAGTAGCCAAAGTTATGTGCTTACTAAAGGGTGGAGCCGGTTTGTGAAGGAGAAGAGCTTAAAAGCCGGCGACGTCGTTAGTTTTCAACGATCGACAGCGCCGGATAAACAGCTTTACATCGATTGGAAGCCAAGAAACGCGTCGGCGGTAGCAGTGGGTTTGGGTCAAGAACCCGTTAACCCGGTTGAAACGGGTCAGATGGTTAGGCTATTCGGGGTCAACATTTTTAAAATACCAGTCAGTGGTAATAGTGTTATGGATATTGGTAGTAATATTAGCTGTAATAGTAGTAATAGTAAAAGAATGAGAGATAATGAAGTAGATNCCGTTTTGGATCCGAAATTTTTCGGATACATTTCGGATCCACCCAACGGGTACCCGCGGGTACCCGGTTCCGTATAAATTCTATAATTTTATAGTTTAATTTACTATTATATAACAATTTTTCAATTTTTTTTAATTTTTTTTAATTAAAAAAAGAATCCAATGACTATTATTTAATAAATTTTATAATAAAATAAATTTTATAATTGAATAAAATACGAAAATACAAAATACAAATAGGTTTTGTGTAAAAAAAATAAAAAAATAATAATTTAAAACGGGTATCGGGTACCCGCGGGTACCCGCGGATCCTAGCGGTACCGGATCCGGAACCACCAATTGAGGTTCCGGAACCGGAACCGAAAGGATCCGGAACCGCTTCTTATAAACGGGACCGGATCTGGAACCTTTAGGTTCCGATCCGGAACCGACCCGTTGACACCCCTAGTTTATGTGTATATTATAAGACAAAAAAAAAAAAAGCTGAAAAGTTGAAAATTAAAACCATTATTTTCTTGTTTATTTATTCTTTCTCCAAACATTTTGATTTGATTTTTTTTTTCGATTGGCACACCTAACAACAACTTGGGTTATATAAAATAGTCCATACGTACTTCTTATTTATGCACGTAAGGACACAATTTCGTAGACCCACCGTACAGATGATTCTAAGGTCTTATCACGGATTTTTTGTGAGGATGATTTTTTTTTCGTTAATAGGTTTCTCCCTATTTAAAATCAACCAAATCCTCTCTATTGAAAATCAACCAAATCTACTTTTGAATATTGGATTAGGTCTAGAATTGTTAGGAATATAATGCTAACAAACAAAATGCCTGTGACTTGACATGTTGTACGTACATATCTATTGACGTTTTCGTCTCACATGTTAGGCGCTGATACATGCTTGATATATACCTGCACTAGGTATATCCCCGTGCCTCCGGCACGGGTCAATACCTCGTTTATTTTTTTGCATGCGTGACAAATACGCGTACGTTTAGTTAGTTGTCTATCCTTCCAACACGTGCGACGTACTTCGTGCGTGAGCTTCGAGAAAACTTATTTGTTAAGTAGGATCACCAGGGTCTTCAAAATTTCTTCAAGATCGGTGATGATCGGACTGAAATTTTGAAGGAGAAAAGAAGTTAGATTGGTAATTTTTAGGGTTTCTAATTTGTTAAGTATTGTACATCTTTAACAGTATAGTGTAGTTATAATAAGGTTAATTAAAAAGGGTCAAATTTATCATTTAAAGTGTACTCCTGCAAATTATTCATGAATTTTTTTTTTCTTTTGAAGTTAATAGACTGAAAAAAGGACACCATACACACTTTTTTAAGGGAAACATACCGCTTTTCAGCACATAATTATAAGAACTCCTAACAGAAACATTTAAGGCGAAATTATCAGCTTACATTTTTATTTTTATTTTCTAACTTACTTATTGTGGCCTTGCAATAATTATGTCAAGAACTCCTAACAAAAAAATATTATGTCAAGAATTCAAATGACTTGTTTGCTTTTACGTTGGCATTTGGGTCTACGCAA
>MVGT01002722.1:0-15446 GCA_002174775.1 Macleaya cordata | reverse complement strand
AAAAAAAAACGTGAGCTGGGTGGTGGTTTTTCTGCAAGAAACATTAGAAGAAGAAAATGATCAAAACGTAAACCGTTGGATTTTAAGTTGAACCGTTGGACTTTTTATTGCACGCTGGAGATAAGACGTGTAATAAATGAGGAATGATCAAAACTCAAAGATTTGTAAATGAGCGCATTTTGTGGGCGGGAAGGTTGAACTAACCTCTTGATCGTTGGATTGGTATTTCATTTCATTGCTTCTAGCCGTTGATGGGTAAGATAAAAAGATACCTCCCTCCCTTATTATATAGATATAAGATAAGGTTCTAATATGAGTAATACTATATTATATAGATAAATGATAGTATAAAAGATAACACAATTTTATGTGTTGAGATTAAGACTTAATTTTTTACATGATATGTTCAAAATATCGCTACATAGGACAACACATCTTCATCTTATGTTATCTTTTGTAATTAGCATTATTGCTTCAATATATAAAGACTTGACATATCATTAAGTTGCTCTCCTTTATTTATTAGGCGTCATGTTTGGCTAGCACTATTTTAAAATTAGTCTACATTTTACGAGTTTTGTGTTATATACGTATGTCCTCACAAAAAATCGAAATTTCGATCTAACATGTTAAGGTTATCACAGATCCCAATTGACCAATATAAGGTTAGGATATATGTTGATGTACTAACCGTTAAGGGTTTCACAGCCTATATAGAAATGAGCTAAGGTCAATGACTAATTATTAGCTTGTTAAGGTGTAGGTATGCATTGAATCTAAGTCCCCGCATAGTGCAACTCCGAACAACTTTTTCATCTTTCTTGATTTTCTTCTAATTCATTTCTCACTTTTTTCTCTATCTTGACCGAATTTTAGATTTACTAGGTACTTCTTTTCTAGATTTGTATTTTTTAGTTGAATGAAGTTCGAATCTAATGAAACTATCAAAAGAATATATTAGTTTATGTTCCTCAAAACACGAAATGGGAAGGAAAAAAAACTACATTGTGATGTCATGATAGTTAATAATGGTTTTGGCATAGTAAATCCCCACTATTTATCTATGGATGTCGGCAGTGACATGTATTTGATGTTGTCCTAAACTAAATTTGCTTCTTTTCTTTTTTTTTTTTTCTTTTAAATGTCATTTATAATATCAAGAGATATGCTAATTTGCTAATTAGAGGTAGGATTCTTGTACATGGGCCTTTGGCTCAGTGATTGTGCACCTCTCCCATAATTTTGAATGTTTTGGATTCAAATTTTTTTTGGATGTAGTTTGCCATCTAGATTGACCCATGTAATATGTCGGAACCCTCTCTCTTCGTCTATGACAGCAAAGTCTCTTTGCGTGTGTAGTGGCGACTTTCGTACATCAATGAATGTTAGTGTTTTTTTTCATCCGTAGTGACGACTTCATATGCTCGTGACAATTTTTTTGTGCTTCTCGTACACTCATTACTAGTGGTGTATCTTCGCCCTTGCGTTATATCTTGTGGGCAATAGTCCCCTCATAGAAAAAAGAGACTGGACTCATTTAATAGTCTGTTTTGGACAAAGAATTTTAGAGAGGGATTTTGTGGGGACCAGGAATTTTGAGGAAAAATATAACATAATTTTTCCACCAAATCCCTTGTCCCCACAAAATCCCTCCCCCAAATCCCTTGTCCAAACAGACTATAAAAGTAGCCCAGCCCAACCCAGCCCAATATGTTCCATGCCCGACAACCTGAAACATTAATTAATCAATCTTAAGCCCAGTCCAGCCCAACGACAACCTCAATTTCGAGCAATTGTTATCATCGTGGTCAAATTCTTTTAAGAGCCGACCTGATCCGAACCAGTCCAATGACTTGGATTTTCCCCATCATTGGATTGGATGGGCTAGGGTTGTACAAAAACAAATTTAATTGGTTCGGTTGGCGGCTTGGAAGTTTTAATAGTTTAGACATCCTATAGAGCCATATATATATATATATATATGGGTCAGGTTATATAGCGCCCCTTATATAGCCCTTTATATAACACCTCGCTTGTGGGGCCTACATGGAATGCATCCAAGGGCTTATTTTTGGAGAACATGTTCTCTTCACTATGAATTTCATCATATTCAAAAATCAACTCATTCTAAAACTTCTAACTCCCTCAAACTAGCCCTTAAAAAATATGCAAGTTTTAAATTTTTATTTTGACCGTTGATTTAAAACGGATAGATTTGAGGTTAGAAGTTTTAGAATAGGTAACTATGTTCTCCTCATCATGTAGATTATTCTCTCCAAAAATCAGTCCCTGGATGCATTATATGTGGGCCCTATAGGCGAGGGGTTATATAAGGGGGGACTATATAACCTGACCCAAATATATATATATATATATACCTTTATACCATCCCGCCCCTGTAGGGCCCATATGCAATGCATCTAGGGGATGATTTTTTTACATAATGTTCTCCTCACTATGTATATCATTATATTAAAAAAATCAACTAGTTCTAAAATTTCTAACCCCCTCAAATTAGTCCTTAAAAAATTAGTAACTATTCAACTCTATATTTAACTGTTGATTTAGAACGCACGGATTTGAGGTTAGAAGTTTCAAAACGAGGTAATTTCAGGTGAGTATGTTATCTTCACCATGTAGATCATTCTATAAAAAAATCAACCTCTGGATACATTGTATATGGGCCCCACAGGGGTGGGATGATATAAGGGGGCTATATAACCTGACCCTATATATATATAAGATGTGTATATGTGCTTATGTGGTGCCAGTAGAGGCCCTTATACCCCAAACTTACGTTGAATGCAGGGTCAGTGGAGCCTTTTATACCTCAGAACCTAAAGGTTAGTCAGTAGTTTGAAGTAGCGTTAAAGGTTTTAGAGTACATGTACAACTGTTCCACGACGCGGAAGTTATCAGCGCGAGAAAATCTTTAAAAAAATCCAAAAAAGAAGGTATAGTGGAAAAAAATCTTCCGCGACGAATAAAAAAAAATTTTAAAAAAATGAGATTCGAAAATCTTCCGCGCCATTCCTTCAATTCTATTGGCCCTACCCTACCCTTATATCCTAAACCCAGTGAAAATTTTTGTGAATTTAGGGCTTACCACTTACCGTACCTTTACATAAATGAGTTGTTGTTATTGTGAAACTTTCTGCACAATTCACAAGGTGTTCCAGTCATGCATTCGTCATTTCATTAAGCCCAATTAAGAAGCCAATACGTGTCTATTTGGAATGTATGCTCTATTTACGCACATTTAATTTGGGCACAAATGAGATACTTGCAGAATTTGCTTGTGTGGCTATTATAAAAATGATTGTATAGTAGTTTACAAACACATGTTTAACATGTATGAATTTATACGATGGACTGATGGTCATAGTGGTGGTGAAGGTGATAGTGATGGTGTTACTAGTTTGCAGTGGTGGTGGTGGTGGCGATGGTGGTAGTGCTAGTGGTAGAAGTGTAAAGAACGTTTTTATTTTTTTGATCGAGTGAACATTTTTATTTCTTTAATACATGCAATCATGCATTTTAAAAAAATAAATTATAGTGTGTATGTTGAATACTCAAGGGTTGAGGTGCGTATTCATTTATTAAAGCTATTAATAATGGGGGGAGGCTCAATCCGACTGGAAACACTCCCTTATTGGCAAAGTAATCTCCGATAGCTATATTGACCCAGAGAGACTGTAGAAAAACATTAAGACCGCCTAGATCGACCGGGCGGTAGTCACTATCCAAGAGTTGGATAATGATTGCCTGAGTTTCAACTTCAGCTCGGAGGCTGAAAAGCTAGCTATCTGGGAAGACATACCATGAAATTTGTTTGGTTGTCCCGTGATCCATGTAGAATGGAAACCGTTCACCCAACTCTCGAGTATTGAGTTCAAGTTCCAACCGTTCTAGATCTATGCTCACAACATTCCCCACAAACTTATGTCAGCCTCTGCGGGATACCAAATCGGAGCCCATGCCAGAAAAGTCCTTGATGTTGATTTTTTGGAATCAAATAAAGAGAAAAGAAATTTCCTAAGGTTTCGAGCTCTGGTTGATATCTCTGAAAGTATTCCTTCGGGTACCTGGCTAAAAATTCCAAAGGACCAATACATTTGGATTGAGTTCAGATACGACAGACTCCCAAAGGTATGCTTCAAGTGTGGTCTTGTAGGACACAAGAAAAATGTGTGCAGTAAACCATTAAAGAAAAGATCGGGATTAGGCCCTCCGACCAGCCTTCATGGGCCCGCTCAGAGCGAAAGCTCTAGTGTACAAACTGGTAATATGTACGGACCGTCTCTCAAAGCTGAAACTTGGAAGGAAGAATTAGATCGCCGAAAAAATAAGCACCAAGTCTAGAATCCCTCATTGGAAAAACAATATGACTCACCAACCAAAAGCGAGTCCATTCGGTTCTAACGCGGAAACCAGACGAACCCAAGTTACAGAAATCAGCTTTCTGATCAACGGTCAGATAACATTAATGAACCCTTGCCAACTGACCCTGTCCAGATGGAGGCAATACCTATTCTAACTAGACCGCTTTTACTAAACCATGAAAAGAGTTTCCCCCAAGAAATTATCTCGCCGCCAGACCTCCCTCAAATATCCTCCACTAACCTTGGTGATACTATGATAAAGATGGCTGAATCAGATAAAGTGATATCCCTTTTAAAGAATCCCAGGTTTGACTTAGAAACCACTGAGAAATCCACCTCAACCACACTAATGGAGGACCCCTTTTGGCGTATCCGCATGAATGCGTAACCCGTATTGCCCCTACTCCCAAACTGTCATCATATCCATTGGACAACTGAGGCCCAGACACTGGGAAAATAGGCCCAATCCCCTCCCACGAACCCCTGCCTAACCAAATACCTGATCCTTCCACTACACTAAACCAAACTTACATAAACCTACCATCTACCTGGCCCAACCCTAGTCCTAAACTGAACCGAGTTCCTTCGGGCGGAAGTGCTAGAAAGCTTTCAGAGGGTGACAGGTACAGTAATGCCAGCTGCGGAACTAAGCGGCAGGGAGAGGAGGACGACTTTGGTCAGGTACACCCAAAACCACCATGGTCTTTTCTAGTCCCTATTCTCATTACCCTCTTGGTTAGTTTGATTGCTAAACTTGACTTTCCTCTCAATCTATTTCTAAGCTCTAGCCGGATTCACAAACTCTTAAAAAATGCCAATTTGCGAGTGGTAGGACGGAACCTACCCCGGCTGGTGCCATGAGTCTACTTTATTGGAACTGCCGCGGCTTGAGGAAGCCGGAGGCAGTTCGAGAGCTCCGGGAGCTCGCCAAATCTAAAAACCCCAATGTGTTATTTATTTGTACAACAAAATGCTCTGATCTAGCTGCCATAAGGAAACTAAAGAAGATAGGATACCCAAGTGTTAATTCCATTTCCTCATCTGGCTGGAGTGGTGGCCTGTGTCTTGCCTGGAAGGAAGGTGTCCAATTTACGTTCACCCAGATGTATAAAAGGGGTTTCCATTGTGTCTCCAATTCTTTTACCTCTCAAACTCCTTGTCATTTTAAGTTTATTTATGGGAAACCTAACAAGAGCCTTAGACAACAATTTTGGCATCGGCTAACCAATGATGATTTCCCTAGGAATGTCCCCTGGATGATCCTTGGAGATTTCAACTGTCTCCTAAGCCAAGATGACAAATGGGGAGGAAGGCCAGTCAGAGAAGCTGATACCTCTGACTTTGCTACGTTTACGACCACCTAGAATCTAAAAGAACTTAATTTCTCTAGACCACATTACACTTGGTCAAACAAGCAACAAGGGGAAGCCTTAGTGCTTGAAAGGTTGGACCGTGTCTTTGTGAACCCCAAGTGGGAGGAGATTTTTGCGAATACCTCTTCCATGTATCTGCCTAGAATTAGCTTAGATCACAACCCCATTCTGATCTTCCTCATAGGCAGTCTAGAAACCTCCCTAAGCAATTTCATTTCCTTTCACTACACCAAAATGGGATATTTGTAACACATTATTTTGAGGATTTGTCACGATTATAATCGTGAGGAGTGTTATCACGTTTATAACCGTAACAATTCACTCTAAATGTTACAAAAATCCAAAGAATTAATTCTAAAAACATTCTAACTCGTCTAAACGTAACAATTAAACGTGCACCGAAATTTTTTTCGAGGACGACCGCGACTTTGTTTTGGCTCCCCGCGTAGATTTTTTGCACTCCCGCCTAGGTTTTTTTTCATACCCGCTTCCTTTTGTGTTCCACTCTAAAAACTTGTCAAATCAAAACTCTCATCCACCTTCTGCACACACCAACATTACAGAGAACTCAGAGAAATAGTCATACCACCACCGCCGTGCACATCCCATTGCCTCTACAGGTAACCCTATCTCTCTCTCGCTCTCTTTCTCTCGAGACCTCTCTCAACTCTCTTCTCTCTCAGTCTCTCTACTCTATCTACCAGACTCTCAACTCTCTCTCGATCTCTCTCAACTCTCTCTCTCTCTCTCTCACTCCACACTCTCGATCTATCTCCCTCTCCATGATTTCTTTATCACTCTCCCTGCTCTATTTACACCTCCACCTCTCCCTACTCTCAATTTATCTCCCTCTCCCTGCTTTCACTCTCGATCTATCTATCTCTCAATGCTCTCTCGATTTATCTCCCTCTCCCTACTTTCTCTCTCGGTCTCCATCACCTCCGCCACCACCAGATTTCAGATCTGGATCTGATTATTTCAGATCTGGATCTGATTATTTCAGATCTTGATCTGGTCGAAGCCTTAAGAGGTATTTTAAGTTCATTTTTTTAGGGCTAGTCCCTCTTTCTCTCTATCTTTCCCTTTTTCTTCTTCTTATGTAACAGATTTTTTTTCAATTCTAAGTTTTAGGGTTTTTTTTACTTTCCCCTCACTCTCACCGTTAACTCTTTCTCTCTCTCCTCTTCTTCTTAATTTTCTTTTTCATTTTTCAATTGATCGTTGCTAACTTGTGTTTTTTTCTTCTTCTTTAAACAGATCAGAGTTATAGTTTTCTTCTCGGTGAGCTCTCTCTCCCCTATTGGTAACGTTTTCAGGCTCCAGTAAGCATAGGTGACGTCTTCTCTATCTTCTCTCCTTCTATTTTAGGCATTTATTTTAGGGCTTTTGTGCGTTTTCTTTAAGGTTTTTTTCAGCATAGTTTTGGTTTAATTTTATACATCATGTTGTTAATCCTTGGTTTAGGGCTTTTATTTAATTGTGTTTTTGGGGTGTGAGAATTATGCTTTGAACTCTTTTTCTTCTTTTTTTGTGTGTAAATCTAGGTTTTGTTTTTGATAATTTTATGCGAAGCTATTTTTGATTTTATGTTACCAAAACCCTAACTCGATTTACTACATTCATACACAGATTTTTGGAGTTTTTCTTTAATTTTTACCAAAGCCCTAAATCGATTTGGGGTTTTGGGTTTGAACAGGGATTTTTTAAATCAGTTTAGGGTTTTTCTGTAAGAGCTTTCCAATTTGCTTACCAAGGCCCTAAATCAATTTAGTGTTTAGGGTTTGAACATTACTTTTTGTAATCTGTTTAGGGTTTTCTATAAGAGTTTTCCTTTAATTTCTGCAGATTGGTTTCTAAATTTTTGCAAGGCCAAATTTTTTTTTTTGGTGTTTCTAAGGAAGCTACATGCAAGCTACTTGAGCTTAGTTTTCCTTGCCATCAACGTTAATGATTCTGTCACCAAGAGCAAGGTATAATTTCAATTTTTTAGGAATTTCTACTACCATATCTAATATACAAGTGTGAATTCTACATCTCAATCCAGAACTTAGGGTTTTCCTTTTAGATCTAAGGTTCAATATTGCTTTGTTTTGTTTCTTGAATGATTTGTTTGTTTTTTAGGTTTCACACTCTTCAAAATTCAGCAATTAATTTGGTTTTCCATTAATTTTTTTTAGTTATAAATCTATTAATTTGGAATCTTGGATTTCAGATATTAAGGATTTTCCTTTAGATCTAGGGTTTTACGGTGCTCTATTTTGTTTCCTAATCAAAATTTGTATGTTTTTTTCATATTATATATCTCTCATACTCTCTTTTGTGCATCTTTCTCAGCTCCCTTTTTGTTTATCTACATTCTAATATTGCTTTATAGTTATGTCCTATGGGTAATACTTCAGTTCAAGGTTTAACTTTGTAGTTATTTGACTAGTGTTTTGATTTTATTAACTGTTATATTTTTTATTTCCAACTTTTGAATAATTAAGCTCAATGGTAGTGACAGCAAAGGTACAACTAGATGGAGTATGCATACTTCTTTTGCAGGTCTATCCTTAGTTCATGGTTATGTTTACATATTTGTATAATGTTTAATTTTTATTTGTCCATGTTTTTGCATTGTTTGTATCTAGATTTCTTTAGGTAAGGTTTACACAATGCCAAAAGGCTTACTCTTTTTCTTGCTAAAGATTTAAGGAAACTAATTATAAGTTTGATATGGTTATTTATTGCAGTTTGATGGCTTATGTGTGTGTTTCAATCCTTGTTTATGCCATAACCCTTGCCATTTGTAGTATAAATCTAGAAATTCTTCCTATATAATTTAAATATTATCATTTTTTGAGCCATGCCATTGAATAAATAGCAGTAGCACAACACTTGTGCACAATGCACACCCCCTCACTTATCCCTTAGGGGGTCTAACTTTGCTGAAATGTTTTTGGAAGCAGCACTAGCAGCACCATTAGTTCTGTTACGTAACTTGCGTGTTAGCTGCTGGTGCTGCCACTGTGCACAACCAACACAGACAACTGAGTTCACTCTCATTCAGTATTCTTATAAAGTATCTCTTGTACAAGGTAAAATCTGTCATCTAATCAAGTAATACACATTCTTCTTTTTCTTTTTTCTTTCTTCTACAGATAACATATTTATTGATATTCTATTTTTTATAGGGTTGGAAAGTGAGTTGGAACAGAGTGTAGGGGCTTTATTGCTCGAGAAAATCTTGCCTTCCGTGTTGTCAAACACAAGCCCATCACTAGTAATTTCCACAACAACCAGATAAGGATTGAAAAATTAGGTATTTATTTGATTTGATGGATTCCAAATACAGTACAAATGGGGATCTTTTATCATTATTGAAGTGCATTTAGAGAAAAATAGGGTTTGTTCCATGGGTTTGCTTCTTATTCATCTTAATTGCAGTACAAAGTAAAATTCCTAAAATGTTCTGATTTTCCTTTATTTTTCTCTTATCCATATCATTCTTTATTTCAATTTCTATGTAAACAAGTAGTGTTCACAATCTGAAAATTAAGCCAGAATACTATGTGAAAGTGTTATATTTAATTTTCACATGTATGTCTTCTTTTGTTAATAGGGACCAGGATTCGAGTATTAGAAAAGATGCTATTGATTGGATTAAGAAATTCGAGTATTAGAAGAGATGCTATTGATTGGATTAGAAAGGTGGATTGCTTATGAAATGGCATCTTATTAAGTATTGATTTTCCTGTGATGGTAGTCTATTTTGGTGCTGTATTAGATTAATTTTGATGTCTATTTAATGGTTTTTATGAATTGGGAATTAGGTTTCAAATTATTATATTTTTGGATTGGTTTTCTGAAATGGCATCTTATTAAGTATTGATTTTCCTGGGATGGGTATTCTGTTGTAGTGCTGAATTAAATTAATTTTTTGATGTTTCTGTAATGGTTTCTATAAAATGGGCATTAAGTGTCAGATTGTATTTTTGGATTTATTGCCTTCTCTCTTAGGTTTCGATTTAAGAGGCTTTTTTTTCTCATAAGTATTAAAATGAGATAGCAAACTAGGAGAAAGATATGTAATGAACAAGATGGTCGAACAGTCCACACATTCAGTATCTTCTTTAGCTGTCAATGGTCTAATGATTTGGTTTGGGTCCCAAGTCGGTTGTATGATATGCAATATTTTGTTTGAAGTAGTTGTAATAGTATGTTCTAGAAATGCGTAATAGCTTGTTGATTTATTTTTGGTCCCTCCTTTTTATTAGATAATAAATCCTATATGGAAATGTTTCACTAGAATGATTTTTCTTTTTTATGCTTCAAGCAGATCTATGTTTTTGTTGCTACATGTAAAAAGTGTATAGCATACAATTATATCATAAGTTATGTTAAGCCTATTTATCTTTCTTTTGCTGGTGTCTAGTGTTAGTTTCAGATCCACTTGTTTGTTTTCATTTTGATTGAAAAAACAAAAGAAATGGATGTCCATTTACTAACTTTGTTTGCAACTCTCGTTTGTTAATCAGGTCATCTTTCATTACATATAAAGGAAAAAAGCAAAAAAGGTAATTCTTCACATCTTACTTGCTTGTGATATTCTATTTTGGTCTTTGATCCCTTTGCTATAATAATATGGTGTTATTTAAATTGCTTCCCTTAACCTTGCTAGTAGGTGAATATGTGAGGAATGTTGCTGGCAATTTTTGGCACATGAAGTCAATAACATATGCGAGCTTTGAGGTTGTTGTTTGCTTCCCCGTTATTTGTAATTGTATGTTGATTTAATGCAAAATTAAATCACCAACTAGCTTTAAACTCTTCATGTTGTAAAACTCTACTTACACTCACATGTTTATGAATGTTACCAACTTCTGTGTGTTAAGCTTGTGTTGGAGAGTTGCCCTTTTGACATTTAAAGTTGAATAAAATTTGATTTTAGATGTTTTGGTGATATGGTGCATTATGGGTTTAAATATGGGTGAGCGGTTTTGAGAGGGATTTCGTCATTAAATAAATGTGACAATTGGTCACTTGTTATGCTTAAAATCGTGACAAGTTTAAAAATTTGTAACGATTATAGGCGTCATAAGCTCTTCCGTTACAAATTAATGACGCCATTTTTATCACGCGTATAATCGTGACAAAATTTTTTTGTCACGTTTATAATAGTGACAAAAATACGATTCTGGTGTAGTGTTTCTATGTGGACAAATGACCCTACTTGTAAAGATATTATCCAAAATGCTTGGAAGAGTAACACCAGAGGGTCTAAGGGGTATAGACTTAAGCATAAACTTAACACCACCAAGTTTCACCTCAAGAATTGGAACTGTCTCTCATTTGGGAACATTAACTCTGGGATTACTGAAGCCAAAAAGTTAATTCATGACCTGCAATCTAGCCCACAGAATACCAAGGATATTAAGGACCTCCAAAATCACCTGAGCAAACTGGAGACTCTACAAGCATTGCTTTTGCAGGATAAATCCAGAGAACTTTGGCTGGAGGTGGGTGACCGGAATTACCCTTATTTCCACAGAACCACTCTCTTTAAAAGAAAGAGAAATATGATTGAATGGATCAAATCTAGAGAGGGATCATGGCCTACTGATAGATCAACGATCTCTAATGAGTTCATAGACCATTTCCAAACTATTTTCACAGCAGCTGACCTCCAGTTTCAGGATGAGATTGTGGACACTATCCAATCAAAGTTAGACGAGACTGACAATGCTATCCCGACAGCTCCCCTTACTGACGAGGAAATCAAACGTGCAGCCTTCCAAATGGGGGGTAAAAAGTCCCCTGGCCCAGATGGTTTTACTGGCTTGTTCTTCCAAACTTACTGGGATGTGGTAGGAAATAGTGTCATTGATGTGATTAAATATTTCTTTGAAAGAGAACATATCCTCACCTAGCTCAATTATACTAATATCGCTCTCATCCCCAAAACCCTTATGGCTGAGATGGTGGGTCAATTCAGACCAATTAGCTTGTGCAATTTTGTTTACAAAATTGTCTCCAAAACTATGACCAATAGACTCAAACCCATCATGGACAAGCTCATCTCGCCTAATCAAAGTGCTTTCGTCCCCAAGAAGCATATTTCAGATAACATCTTTATAGCCCACGAGCTCATCCACACGGTTAGAAGGAATAAGGGAAACGACTGCCTTGCAGCCATTAAGCTCAATATGAGCAAGGCTTATGATAAGTTGAAATGGAGTTTTGTGGCTAAGGTTATGGGTAAGTTGGGATTCAACCAAAAATAGTGTAACTTGGTTACAAATTGTCTCTCCTCTGTTACCTACTCAATTTTATTGAATAGATCCCCTGTGGGACACTTCAGCCCTGAGCGAGGTCTCAAACAAGGAGACCCCATCTCTCCTTATCTTTACATCATTAAGATTGCGCGTGCAGCTCCTCCCATAAGCCATATGCTCTTCGCTATTGATAGCTTCATCTTCTTTAAGACTACAATCTATGATTTTTTTATGATCAAGGACTACCCTCATAAGTATTGCAAAGCCTCTGGCCAAGAAATCAATTTTGATAAATCTGACATTCTCTTCAGTAACAATACGCATTATAGGCACATGAGAATCCTCTCCAGAATCCTAAACATTAGGAATCAAAATCTCGGAGAAAAGTTTCTAGGAGCCCCCATCATTTTCCTGAAATCTAAGACCCAAACCCACCTGAGCCTATTGAAATCTATTGAGTCTCGTGTTCTCTTCTGGTCGAACACTCTCCTGTCTCAAGCTGGTAGGACATCCCCTGTAAAGTCTGTTGGGGAAGCTATTCCTCTCTACCAAATGGCCGCCTTCCTCATCCCAAAAAATCTGTGTAGGAAAATTGACTCTCACCTGAGAAAGTTCTGGTGGGGGGAGTCTCTTGACCCCAATAACAGAAAGATCCATCTTCTTGCTTGGGACAATATTTGCAAGCCTAAGTCTGAAGGAGGCTTAGGATTCAGGAAGAGTGAAATTAATAATCTTGCGATGCTTGCCAGAAACGCATGGAGACTTCTTGAAAACCCAGATTCTCTTTGGGGAAGAGTCCTAAAAGCAAAGTACTTTCTGTAGAACTGATTTCCTCCAAGCTAAGTTCCCTAAGAACGCGTCTTGGTCCTAGAAGTGTATTCACCACATCAAGGAGAAGATCAAGCCTTTTGTTTCCTGGATTGTGGGTGATGATGCCTTAATTGATCCTTGGTGTGACAAATAGATCCCGGAGGTAGGGAATGCCCAGCCAAAACCTAACACTAATCCCGACCCAAGCTTAAAAGTCTCGGATCTTATTGATCCTGTTTCTAGGAGCTCTAGGAAACTAGAGCAATATTTTGAACAATCCACTATTGAGAGGATTGTTAGGATCCCGTTAAGCAATTCCCCTTCTAGTGATAGAAGAGCGTGGGATCTATCCAGAGATGGTCGTTTCTCCACCAAATCTGCCTACCATGCTTTGAGAGGACTACAAGAACATCATTGTGAAAATCTCTGGAAAAAAATTTGGCAAGCTAAGATCCCTCACAGAGTTCAACTTTTTATTTGGAAGGCTGCCAAGAATGCTCTCCCAGTTAGAGATATCCTAAGCCAGATGATCTATATTCATTCAAATAAGTACCCTTTTCTGCGACTCTGAGGTGGAAACCGCGGCCCATCATATCCTGTTACATTGCCCTCACGTAAGCAGAATCTGGTTTGCTTCTAGTTATCACATTCGTATTTCACAGTTCCAGCACATGAACGTTACTAATTTGATTAACTTCTAGTTAGGAAGAAACTCTGATGGCCCTAGTGGAAACTTCACTGAGGCATTCCCTTATGTTGCTTGTGTCATGTGGTCTATATGGACTAGCAGAAATAACCTAATCCACTCTGGGAAAATTGATACAACTAATGCCATCCTGACTAGAGCAGCTCGTATGATTCCTAGAACTAGTAGTCCCTGGCCTCATAGGACACATTCCCCTAGTATAAACCCTTCCACCAGACCCATTTGGTCGCCCCCTCCTTCTGGGTGGACGAAAATCAACACAGACGGTGCCTGGGATCCGATAACGAGAAATGGTGGAGTTGACTTCATCATTACTGACCATAATGCTAATTTTCTGTTTGTTGCGGCTTTGTTCCGTGACTCTTTTTCTGCAAAGAAGCCGAGACTCGAGCCATTTGGGCTACTATAAAGAAAGCGGTTGATTTAAAGATTAAAAAGCTGGTGATTGAAAGTGATGCTTCTGACCTCGTGGATCGTATTTGAGAGCGAGATTTTCAGGGTTCGTGGTGTACTGACGCTCTTCTAAAGGATATCAGAGACTGGATTCAGACCTTTGAAGCTTTCTCTATTTATTATGTTCCTAGAATTTGTAATAGACCTGCTGATGAATTTGCCCAATGGGGCAAAACTACTATGTTAACCATGTTTTGGAGGAACCCCCGCTGTGGCTTGTTTTGATAGTGGGGGAGGACATCGGATTTTAATATCTTTGCCTATAAAAAAAATAAAATAATGGGGGGTAGGTGATAATATCTTGTCAAATGTATGCACTCGCGCATATTTCATTTACGCACCTGATGAGAAATGCGTGATCCAAACACACCCCCTTGAAATCATTAAAACAAGGAAAAAGAGAACCCAATTGTGACTTGTGAGGCTTGATCAACCCAACCAAGAAATCTCAAAATCAATTAATCCAATTGAATCCAAACGGATTTTTAATTCGAAGGGACTCTCATATTTATTTGGATTGGATGAGTTCTTCTTTTTAAAGAAACCGACCATTCATTGGAGATGGGTTATAGAGCCTAATTATACAATATGTCATTTCATTATAGTTGTTTGTGGGCTTACATAAAGAACATCCATGCAGTGGCGAAGCCAGAAATTACTATAGTAGGGGCACATTTGAGAGTTGTGAGTGGGGGCAGTATTGCACCCTACATTTTCTTCTTAATAACCCATTTATTCCTGCATTATATTTACACTCTTCTTGTGGAGCCCACTTAATTTGAGATAATCAAAGGGCTGATTTTTCTGTGAGGATGATCTCACCATTTTCAACCCCCAACCAACTTGATTTAAAAGTAAAACGGTATAATAGACGGTTGATGGGTTAAAAGTATTACACTCATAAGATTTTTTATATGAAGATGATCTATATGCATGATAAGAAGATCATCCCCACAAAAAATTAACATTAGGATCATCTCCATGTAAGCTCCGAAGAAAAAGGATGTTAATGTCAAGAAACTAAAAAACTCGGAAGAGTTTAGAGTCCGTTTGGTAAAACTTATTCTAGAATTGATTAAGAGCCTCATCATCTTCATAATCAGTTAGTTTAATGGTTTCCAAACGGGCTCTTAGCTCGGTAGAGTAGATTCCATTTCATTAAGCTAATTAAACTATTCAATAAATAAAGTTAATTAAATTATTACAATCAAATTGGTATTTATGAACGGTGATTAACACGCCTAACCAATAGATAAGATACAATTACAAAGGAATGGTTCAGATTAAAAGTAAATAACATCTATTAGAGATCTATTAGAGAAGTAGTGATCCTATACTTCTCTGTAGCACCCGCACTTTTGGTCGAAACCACCATTATGAGGTGCAAACTCTCTTGTGCTTTTTGACTGAGGGAGATACATTTTATATCTCTCTCTGAGAGTATTGATTTTGATTGATTTGGAGTCGC
>MVGT01001898.1:369330-446794 GCA_002174775.1 Macleaya cordata | reverse complement strand
CTACCCTTATATTCTAAACCCCGCAAAAATTTTGGTGGATTTAAGGCTTATCACTAGTCGTGCCCTAAGCAGCTTAGGAAAAAGGCCCGATTGGATTTAGGGCTTACCACTAGTCAAGTAGCTTAGGAAAAAGGCCCAGGCAACTGACTGTCGATCATTCCTTCCTCTCGATCGATGGCCATAGTATCCCATTCCTTCCACCAGTCATCCCTCCACCGTCAGATCAAAAATAAATTTGAATATATACCTTACACGAATCATCTATCCCTACCTTAACTGTATCCCTAACTTCCCCTCTGTCAAGCTCCATCCCTAAGCCCTAGACTTTGATCGTTCAGGGGAGGGATTTGTGGTACCACTGAAACTGATCTTAGTCTCTCTCCTTTCTCTTGCTCACTGGTGGAGATAGGGCTTACAAACCAATTGCAGAGACTATGCAAGATCGCAACTCCAGGTACAAAAAAAAAATTATAGCTTGTGAAGGTTTTATTTTCTCTTGTTCATCTAATCCCCAACATGAAGAACACGTGCAGTATCAGGTCTGACTTTTTTTTTTTTTTTTTTTTTTTTTGCTTAAGTCGATATTGCAATTACATAGGCTATGCAAAACTATGATGAGTTGTATTGTATATTTGATTATTACATATAAACGAGACTCTGCCAAAATTTCAACAGCTTAAGGAACAATCCAAGCATAAGGAATCTTATTTATGGATTTTGATTCAAGCTATATATATTGCAGTTACGTACACTACATAATCGCATTAGAGGACTTTTTTTAGGGCAAAAGCTTATATATTTCCTACATTGCATCCACATTTTACCAAATTAATGATTGCATTGGAGATGGTCTTATATATAAAAATGTTGAAAGCTTTGTACAGCAATACCCTAACATAAAGCTTTGTACAGATCAACAACGTACACCTAACATATAGCATACAAACAAGGGAGGCCTTTCTGAATTTCTAAGAGCTAGCGTAAGGAAGACGTGCGTGGGACTTGTCAAAATGTACTGCCTCTAAAGAATTCTTTGACCAAGACCAATTGGAAAGTAAGGCATAGTTGTCAGCTTGGACCGATGGAAAATCTTTTCCCTACAGACATCATACTAGACATAATTTCTCGCTTACCTGCTGAATCAGTTTTACAATGCAGACGAGTATGCAGAACCTGGCGAACTCTGCTCTGTCTTCCTTACTTTGTTGATATGCACTTACGACATCGCCAATTACTGCACCTTGATGATCACAATAATCGTTCTAATAATGGTGCTATTGGTGAGGTAGGTTTGGGTCTTCTTTTCATGATTCAGTTGTCATATGAGGATAAACGCAACGTCAGACTTTACTATGGAGAATATGATGAGGATAATATTGATGGGGGGCAGTACTCTTACAAGACACTTACAAGGATCAACCATTCTCCCATTAACATGCCAAGCAAAATCTATTCCATGATTGGTTCATGCAACGGTCTGATATGTTTCTCTGTACCGCGTTGGGGAACTATCGACGATCATGTCTACATCTGTAATCCCGTCACTAGAGAATATAAAAGACTTACTGACAAATCTTTTGAGAGAGTAGCCGTGGTAAACGGATTCGGTTACGATCCTTCCTCTAATGAGTTCAAGATTGTTAGAATCTACTTATGTGAACTAGTCCAAGTATATACTCTTGGCAGTGGCAGTGGGTGGAGAAACATAGGAACGACCAACTACTCATTGGATTATTATGTTCATCCTCGATCACCAATGGGTGTCCTTGTAAATGGAGCTCTTCATTGGTTGGAATACAGAAAATGGAGGATTGTGGCCTTCGATTTGGCAGATGAGGAATTCCATGTGGTCCCATCACCACCATGTCTTGCTGTTGGTTATACTGATTATATGAACTGTTTTCAACTCCGGAAATTGGGAAGGTGTTTGTGTGTTGTTCATCAAGCGAGAAGTAAACGTGTGGACATTTGGTCATTAAAGAAGACGAAGAACAATACTAATACTTGCAATACAAAAGAACAGGAGTACGAAGAATCTTGGACTTGGAGTAGGGAATTCAGTATAAAATGGGAAACCGATTTCATGGATGAGTATGAGCCATTCGCCCTTACAAAGAGTGGTAAAGTTCTATTGTGGTACAATCGTAAGATTCTCTATCGTTATGACAAAACAACTGATACTTTACAAAAAATTGGGGATTATGATAATGGGTTTCAATCTGTCCAAGCATTTCCTCATATGAACAGCTTTGTTTCATTAAAAGCTCTAGGAGAAAGCAGGTGCAGGAAAATAAGAACGCAAAAGGTGCCGGAAAATAAGAAGGTAATTGGATCAGGTGAAGGAATAGTAATAGCTAGAAATAGAAAGGTTGCAAACTTAACTGGCCGTGTCAAACCTTTTACTCAAAAACTAAAGCCAATTTTATCCCTTTTCAAAAAAAAGAAAAAAGAAAAAAAGAAAAAAAAAGTTTTGAAGTTATTTATTTATTCATTAGTACTCTTCTTCTCATTTAACTTATTTAGGACCTGAAAATAGATGTTATATATACCCTTCTGGTACAATCAGCTTTTTTTGTTCCATTACAAAGCTAAGTTGGGTAAGGTTTAGATAATGTGTTTTTTTTTTTTTTTGATGGAAAGATAATGTGTGTTTATCTATATTAATCTGTTACTTTTTAATTTCTTGATAACTAAGAATGATTTTGTTACAATTTCATGATTTTTTTTGTTTCTTTTTCCTAATATTATTTCCTTTGGAGTAACTGCTCATCTGTTTGTAAATTTAATTAATTTTTTTTTTCTGATTTATTCTATGGCCTGATCAAGATAGAATAAGCTGCATGATCAAGAGGGAATAAGCTGCATGAAAATGTTTATCTGACATCTTTAAGATATGCTAAATAACATAATCAGCTTGCAAAGTTGGTATAGTCTTTGAATGTTGGTACCATGACTTGGTCTGAAACCCATCTTACATGATGAGAGCGGATCAAAATACATTGGTATTCATACATTACCCCTATGTGGCCCACATAAAATTGATTTAAGAGATGATATTGGGTGAGTATGTTCTCCTTACTAGTGAGAAAAAATAAAAAATATTTTGTGTGGGCCCGAACAAACAATCACACTTCATTTTTATTTTTATTTTGTTTTGTTGGTTGGCCTTGTTGGTTTCTATTTGTTTTCTTTTGTGGGCTAGGTTATAGAATTTTTCTTGTTTTGTAGTTTAGGTATAGTAAGTTATGAGTCATGACTAATATATACAATAAGGAGAGTCATGTTTAACTAGAGCTATAATAGATCGAGGTTAGAAAGAAACTAATCATTCAGTCAGCTAGTATACTTCAATTAACAATTGCACCTCTTACCTTGAAGTATTATATATTTCCAAGAGAAATAGAAGTTATAAGACTTAACCAATATAAAGCCAAATATTGAATAATGCTAGAATGTCCTCACTTTGTGCAGTATTCTCATCCCCATTCCAATCATATGGTCATTATCCCCTCATGATTTGAATCTCATCTCAAACTTAATCTTTTTCATCTCAATGCAATCCAAATCGTCCAGCTTTATGCAGTAGACAATTTCTTGCGCGGGCATTCTAGCATCCCCCAAATATTAGCCCATACCCAATACAATATCAAGTTGCCTTCATCAAGTTCAGCAAGGCCCCAGCCCAAAAAAAAATTAAACCCCACCCAGAAAAGAGGAAAGAAAAGGAAAGGAAAGAAGACCAAGTCTCATATCACCATATTTACAATGCATGTAAGGATCTGCATTTCTGATCCAGGGCACTCCTAACCTGTGATCGGTTTACAAAAACAAACACCCAACTAGAGGTATTAGCTAGCTAGGTTAGAATCAGTGCATTGACATACAAATAAATATAAAAGAAACACTAAAAAATTTTAATTTTTTAGAATTGAAGGGGCCGCGCGAACGCCTGCCCCTACAACAAATTATGAAGCAGAGTCTCCCACTTAGGGGGAGATCTTAGGAGAGCGTCCCCAAAGTGCAATGAGGCCACTAACCTAGGCCATGGGCCTTCTTGATCACCCATTAACCCCGTCCAGGTAAGTATGTTTAAAACTTTGCTATTCCTCCTGCTTTTATAATGCGTCCTTTCCTTTCATCTTTTTCTATTTAACCGATGTGGGATAATTATTAAAATTTAAACACCAACTTGAACTCGTCGATGAGGAAACCGAGCCCGGCTCAAGTTCATAGGGTAAAACAGTAAAAAAAGAAATTGTGAACAAGACAAACTAATCTTTGTGTTGTAGACGTGATCTACATACTACGTAGTTGATGAAGTGTATTTAACTGGTCTTTAAACGGAGTGAAATTTTGTTCACCCCAATTTTCAGGTGGGTGAGAAGAACTCTCCATCTAATATTGTTTTATACGGTCAAAGAATGGTTTGTTGACTATTTGATAACGAACGGCTAGATGATTGGGTATTGGATAGGCAATTGACTGTTGTTATCCCCACAACCAAAAGTTTTGTGGGACAACCCAAGTGGAGTCAAAGTTGGTCAAAAAAATTTGACCCAAAAATTTCAAAGCATATTTAGTTTGGGGTGACCTATTTTGGTCAAACCCATTGTGATTAAAATTAGGTTTCTAGTTTGAGAAAAACACTATTAATGGAGGAGTTTTCATTTCTTTTGAAGGGTAAAAAGAATTATTTGGTGAGGGGATTGGGTCCTCAAAGGCCCATAAAGGATGCTCAATCACACTATTAGAACATTTTTTTTTTTTTCAATTTCTTTTAAAAAAAAAAAAAAAAAGGTCAAGTTTTGTAACTATGGCTCCTAACTTCTGTTCGAACTCGCGAATTTGAACAAGTCAATGTGCATTCGGTAGGACAAATCAGCACCTAACAAAAAGCGTTCGGTCGGATAAGCCCAAACATAACAATTGAACAAAAAAAATAAAACAATGAGAAAAAATCAACACTATTAGGTTTGGATTTGTGAGTGTGAACACTCTTAGTATTGGATGCCCCAAATACTGTGGACCTTCAACGGGAAGTGAATCAAACAGATGACAAATTTTGACTAATGAACCCTATCAAACGAAAAGATTGTTGTAATTAGTAGATTTCCAACAAAATGACACTATTAATATTAAAACAAGAAGTTTAATTTTGAAGGATTAGACGGGGCCGCGCAGACGCGTGCCCCTACAACAAATTACGACGTAGACTCTCCCACTTAGGGGGAGATCTTAGGAGAGCGTCCCCAAAGTGCAATGAGGCCACTAACCTAGGCTATGGGCCTTCTTGATCACCCATTAACCTCGTCCAGGTAAGTATGTTTAAAATCTTGGTATTCCTTCTTATTTTATAGCGCGTACTTCCTCTTCCTCCTTTTCTATTCTACCGATGTGGGATAATTAAAACTTAAACACCGACTTGAACTCAGCGACGTCCCCCAGTGCAGCCATTAATTAACACAAGTGAAAACCGAACCGTCCCAGGACTAGGAGAGAGTAAAACAGATAAAAGCAAACTTGTGAACAAACACAAACTACTATACGGTCAAATAGCATAGTTGATTGGGTATTGCAAAGGCAATTGGCATCTCTGTTATTATCCCCACGATCAAAAATTTTGTGGGACAATTCAAGTGGAGTCAAAGTTTGTCAAAAAATAAAATAAAATTTGACCCACATTTTCATGCATATTTGCTTTGGGGTGGCTTTCTTCGGACAAAAGAGGAGTCAAACAGAATCCAAATATACCTATAGTATTATATAATGCAAATACTTGAGCTGTGTAATGAAATCTTTTCGAGGAGACTTTTAAAACTACCATTTGTGCTGAATTTTAATAAACAAATAGTTGATGGCTAATGTTATAAATTCTATATTCAGTGAAGGGTATACATAGTCTTTAATAAACAATAGGTATTATATAGTTCCAATAACTATTAATTAGATACATCCACTCTTAACATTGAATACCATTAATTATTATTCTCTTTTCACATTGGGAAAAGACATTATTATTGTTACACACTCAACTTACACCTGTCAATGAAATTTGCACAGAAATGATCCAAAGGCGGATTTTTGTGAGGCTGATCTCTTCACCATATAGTTCAAAATAAGCCTTTCTCTATGCACGCACTTCTTTAATACAAACCTTGCGTCAACATAAAATACGTGCAATACATATGTACAAGCTGGCTTGTCGAAAATAATAACTCTAACCCACTCAAACTCACATTGAACCTCAACTTAGACTCCAAAAGACCAAAATACCTTTTGCAAAGGCAAACCCTCTACCTGTCTTCTTCTTTTTTTTTTCTTCTTTATTAGGTTGCGCTGCCACCATGCATAGTCGCTAACAAAAGCGCCCCAGAACTTATGGCCAGTCTCTCCCGGGTCAATTTGAGTTGGGCTGGGGATAGATCTCAATACCTCAAGTTATCTTGTAAACAGGTCAACCCATAGTGAACCACGAGTAAGATGTTTTGTAGGAGGGTATTTTGATTTCTTTAGATATAAATTTTAAAAAAAATATATATGAACATCTTTCGATTTCGGTAAAAGACGACGGATTATTTGGGCATCAATCCGCAGTTTCGACTATCAATTACTATGATGAGGTTACGGATAATCCTCATAAATCGAAAAAATAGATGAATTTCATAATTAAACAAGTTAAAATTAGGATTAAGCAATTTTGGTACGTACACCCAATTTTCCTAAGGTCGACTACAAGTACGATAACCAGTTGCCATGTCTAGTCTAACACTCATCAACACAAATCTTAAATGAGTACGTGGTTCAATTGGAGAACCATTTTTCCTCTTGACTCGATCTTGGTAGAACATAATTTTTCTAATATAAGAATCATGCCACATTGTCAACACATGAATGATCATCAAAAATAAAAATAACTTGAAGGAGCCATTGAAATTTTTTTTGTTGATAATGAGACTATTGCTTAATTACAAGTACAAACAAAATCGTATTCGTATGCATAATCGAAGGAGAAAAGAAACCACCAAGCACTGAAGAATCAACAATTAACAATAAGGAGTACTCGTATGCACCTGAATTATACATGTTCCAATATTTTCTGATTTATTCCATGCAAATAGAACTTAAATTCAAATATGTGTTATCTATCACCAACAACAAACTTTATCAACTAAGCTAACTAACACTTGTAAGAAGTCCCTGGACTTGAGAGTGGTATTTAATATTGTTTCATTTAGGAATGAGAGTGTGAAACACCCAAATCCAAACTACTCTCCCAATTCGTTTAGGAATGAGAGTGTGAAACACCCAAATCCAAACTACTCTCCCAATTCGTTTTTCTAATCATTCGGTCTTAAACTTCAGTCCACAACTTAATAACTGGAACTATGGGATTGAGGTGATGTTCCCGTTCCAAACCACGCTCCGACACTCCTACTCCAAAAGCATTTTAAAACTAGAGACATTTTTTAATTTGCAGCTCCAACGATTCCACTTCTACATTCGTTTTCAATCCCTCTCCACACTAATTACATAGGTCCACAATTCTCACTCCAAAGTCCAAACCATTACGTGGAGTAGCACGACCCTTATAATAAACAGGCTAGCTGGAGGGATGTTAACCCATCAATCACAGAAGCATGTGCACCGTCTGATAGTTTTTCACGTAAACGAAACAACGTGCTCAGAGATTATTTGCTGTCCGTCCGATTTCAGTCTTGACTTTTGTGCTTTCGGACTTGGAAAAGGTTCACCTCTGACACAATGCACTGAATAGGTTAATAAAGCCACGTGTGTCTTATGATGGGTAGGGCCCAGCAAAGGTCCCCATCTACCCGGCCCCACCATTTTTTGCTCACTAGATACATAGATGAGGGAGGTTATTGCACCCCCTCATAGAACGCCTCCTTATAACACCCCCTCTCATGGGGCCCACATGTGATGCATCTAGGGGTTGATTTTTTTAGAGAATGTTCTCTTCATTATGTATATCATCATATTAAAAAATCAACTCGTTCTAAAACTTTTAACCCCTTCAAATTATTTCTTAAAAATTAGTAACTATTTGACCCTTCAAATAGTTACCAAATAGTTACTAATTTTTAAAGGTTAATTTGAAGGGGTTAGAAATCTCAGAACGAACTGATTTTTTAATATGATGATATACATAGTGAGAAAAAATATCCCCTAAAAAAATCAGCTCCTGAATGCATTACATGTGGGCCCCACATGAGGGGGCGTTATAAGGGGGCGTTCTAAGAGGGGGTGCAATAACCTCCCTCTACATAGATACATTCAGAGATAAGAAAGATATATTTTACTGCGGTAACACAGTAACAATTCAAAAAGATGATGACGTAATCAAAACAAAGGTCAACGTTAGAAAATGCTATCTCTCACTTGTTGTTGAACGACACCTTGACTTTGACGAGAAAAGACATTTATGTATCGGGGTGGAAATCGAGGAGGTACAGTAAATAAATACTTACGGTCAACCTAAGGACGATGTACTTTCTGATTCTAGAAATTTGCGCATCGGACGGTGTAGGGTATATAAGGAGGATGTCATCTTTAGGAATTGACCGGAAACCAACTGCGAAGTAGATGGGGGTATAAAGCAACAAAAAGTTTTATGATAACGATGACGAGAATTTAGAGAGAGAGAGAGAAAGAGAAGGGGGTCTGGGAATAGGAGAATCAAGTGGTTGGAAAAAGGTGATGTGGGACCCACCGATACGAACCAGACCACAATAGAAAAACAAAATCCCCGATAATAAATGTTTGTGTTTCAGTTTCGGACATGGAATCTCCCGATACGGGGCTATAGAAGTGGAGCGTAACGGCCGATATTTGAGGGATTAAACCAAGATAAGGTGAGGTGGGGAAATAAATAAAATAAAATATAAGGAATATATTTTAATTTTGTGATAATTATGAATGCAAGCGGAGCATGAACGTAGTAAATGAGGTTAGCCATGCAAGGCCGGCCTGCGTTGCTCAGACTCATTTAATGGTAGATTTCAGAGAGATAGTGTGAGAGAGACAGAGGTGGATATGTATGTCTAGGACTGGGTGTCATTTACTTGTATTAGGGTTTGTATGGTTAGGTCATTACTTGTACTAGGATTCGTATTTCTTACTACGTACTTATATTAGCTAGGGTTTGTATGTCCAAACAGACCCTTTCTCTCACTCTAGACTTCTCTCTCCACTTAATTAATTCCTTGTTTTATATGTGGGAGGGTGTAAGAGAGTCATGCATTAATGGTATTAGGGTTCTTTTAGTGGGGTCTGAGTGTGTGTCATTACAGTGTATTAAGGTATATGTTCGTTGTCAATTAGAGGAGTTATCTGCTTAATTGGTAGGAGTCTGCTGGCCCGGTTCTTAGTTACCTCTCACTTAACCCAGCCAAACCTTCTCTCTGCCTCTGATACATTTTACTCCTGCTTGGTTTATCTTCTTTATTTATCAACTAATTAATTACTACATCATCAATTCTGATTCTTTATACTGGTTTTGTAAAAAAAGAAATAATAATAATAATAATAATTCTACATTAATTCTGATTCTTAATGCTGGTTTTGTAATTTGTAATAGGTTAATTAGCTATTTTTGCTCTAATGTTTTCCTTCATTCTATATTGTAACCTTTGCAGATGCTACCTTATCACTTTTTCTTCGAATATATCCTTCAATAAAATAAATAAATAAATAGCGTAAAACACACTTGACTTAAATACTCGAGTAAATGCCAAGTTTTGTATATATGTACGCCCAATAAGGTTGACAGACTATTCACAAATGAATAGTACTATATATGAATTATATTGTATATGAAGAATACCATATGCATGAATAATGTCTGATAGTGTACCAATCATATTCTGTAAAGAGTATTTGATAAATAGTGCAACACATGTATGAATAGTGTCGTATATGTGAACAGTATCGTATACGTGAATAGTGCTTTGATGGATAGTACCCGTATACATGAATAGTCAATAGTGCCAAATTGTACTACTTAAATTAGATTTACAAATAAAATAATAAATTACGTCATTGGTAAATATATAACACTGTATAAATAAATAGTGTTCCTGAGACATACCGTATACATGAATAGTGTAGCATGTATAAATACATACAATAGTGTTGTACATGTATTAGATATGCAAAACAAGCATTTTGATGTCGCGGATGAATAGTACTACATGAATGGTACTCGGTGACTTGTGATGTATAAATAGTGAAATACATACAGAATCGTATATATGAACAGTATTCGTATTGGTATACTAATAGCCGTCGCTACGGTAAAAATGTGTTACACATGTTACTATGCAACAACCGCTACAGTAGCTGTTGCTACAAGAACACATGTTTTAATTTATTTGATTACTATTTAGAACACAATCTCTACAGTGCCTACCTACCACACTGCTATAGTAACCGTGGTTGAAAATCTATATAAACCCCTTCATTTTAGTTTTAAAACTTACACCAAAACTATTTCTCTCCCTCTCTCTCTCAAATTAATTTTTCTTCTCTCCCATATTCTCTTTAGATCTTAATTATAATTATGTTGGTAGATTTTCAAATCAAATATTAGAAGGAGAAATTTCTACAACAAGGTGATGATCAAAAAAATAAGTTTTAGAATCAAACTGAGGTAGGGGGTCTAACCCTATATAAAAAACTATGCTTAAGTTATTGCTTATGATGTTTTTGAATCATAATTTCAATTATTGAAATATTAATTTCTTTATTATTATAAATAAATAATTGTGACATTATTTTTGATTTAAAAGAAAACGAAAAGATGTGATATGGAAGAAAATTTGAGTTATGGGAATGAAAGAGAATCAAAAGATATTATGCAAAACACATATGATAATCAAGATGATGTCAGTTCCCATGAAAATATGGTTTCTCGCGGATAAAGGGTCTTGATAATCGTGGTTGGCTCACCGGAACAAGCTCTACCAAAAGGACAATCCTAAAAATAAGGATTAAATCTGTTACGCCACTGTTTCAAATAAGTGTTACTTTTTCTACTGTAAAGACTTTCAGCAACATTTTCTGGTAAGTAGCGTGACATTTTATTATGTTGTTACTTTCAGTAATGCTTTCTGATACAAAATGCTTTCTTTATTTTGTTATTACTTTTCTGTAACGCTTTCTAATGAAAAACGTGATATTTTATTTAACATATTGTAAAATAAAAATATTTTTATTATACGAATAGACACTAGAGATAAGAATGAAACTTTTGACTTTCGTTTCACCTGATTCCGATAAACAAATCGATCAGAGTAAAATTCTAAAAATTAGTGTTAGTTTTTTAAATAAGTATATAAAATGTGAATTTTTGTATGCGAGTCGGCCAGTATACTTGTGACATGTTTTTGAACTCAGAATCTAGTTTTCAAAATGGGTCATTTGTACCATTCTGAGTTTCGGTTAGGTAATTATAATGATTTTTATCAACTTTGCGCAATTAATTTTGAAAATTATTTTCAAAAGTTTAATAAATAGTTTTACTCAATGTTTAACTTACACTTTTATTTCTTTTCTCGTGCTTTTCCTTTCAGACTCAGAGAAAAATCAGGGTGTTACAGTTTAGTATCAGAGTTTAGGCTTCATAAATTTAAGAACTTGTGGGATGTGTTTAAAAAAAATACTATATATTTTATTATGTATCGAATTTATTGATTTTTAGTATAATAATTTATCGATAGTGAATACAATGATTTATCGAGTATTGATTTAATTACATAGATGCACGTATAGAAGTGTTTGTATGTAAAAAATTATATATTGTTTCCTTAAAAAAAGGGGGGGAAGAAAGGAAACTATTTTTCTTAATGCATCAGACATATTTTTTGAAATTGTGATGTTGAGGTACTATATATAGAAAATAAAAAGTATTTTGTACGAATGATTATGTATAGAAAAGATACATACTTATGTGTAAATATACACTACTTATTTGAGTTTACCTCTATGAAAATAAAAATAAAGTTTTTAAAGTTATTTGATTTGAGTTGGTAATGTTTATTTTGGGATAAGAGTAAACAACTAAAAGCCTTATTATAAACAAATTGTATATATATAGTTATAAAATAGGCAATGATGTGACTAGAAAAGTAATAAACTATTTTCTGAGTGTCCATTTGTAATGCAATTTTAGAAATGAGAAAATGTGTAATTTGATTATTGATTAATCGGGAACTAATTGTTGGTTTTGTCTCTTTTGAGATGTTAAAGTATGATGTAATCTTAGAAACAGATCGATTGACATCATATAACATTTGGATGATATAATTAGTCTGAATTTTATTAGTTAGTAGGAAGTAAATCATTTCTTTTCCAAGTGAATTGGAAGAAATACATACAATATCGTATATATGAACAGTATTCGTATTGGTATAGTAATATAGCCGTCACTACAGTAAAAATGTGTTATACATGTTACTATGCAACTATCGCTACAGTAAGGTGTCACTACAGTAACAGATGTTTTAATTCATTTGATTAGTATTTGGAACACAATCTCAATAGTGCCTACCTACCACACTGCTACAGTATGAGAATGAAAGAGAATCAAAAGATGTTATACAAAACATGATAATCAAGATGATGTCAGTTCTCACGAAAATATAGTTTTTCGCGGATAAAAATTCTTGATAATCGTGGTTGGCTCACCGAAACAAGCCCTGACAACCTTAAAATAAGAAATTTCTGATGGTTTTCATAACCTTGGTTGGCTCACCGGAACAAGCCCTAACAAAAGGACAATCCTAAAAATAAGGATTAAATTAAATACGTGACGATACTGTTTCAAATAAGTGTTACTTTTTCTACTATAAAGACTTTCAACAACGTTTTCTAGTAAGTAATGTGGTATTTTATTATGTTGTTACTTTTCAGTAATGCTTTCTTTATTCTGTTATTACTTTTCTGTAATGCTTTCTGATGAAAAACGTGATATTTTATTTAATATATTGTAAAATAAAAATATTTTTATTATACGAATAGATATAGAGATAATAATGAAACTTTTGGCTTTCGTTTCACCTGATTCTAATAAAAAGATTGATCGGAGTTAAATTTTAATGCGGATTTTTGTATACGAGTCGGCCAGTATACTTGTGACATGTTTTTGAACACCTTATATTCAAAATTGGTTTTGGCCTATTTGAGAAGAATTTTTAGATCTCGGAATCTAGTTTTTAAAATGGGCTATTTATATCATTCTGAGTTACGGTTAGGTAATTATATTGATTTTTATCAACTGTGCGTGATTAACTCTGAAAATTATTTTCAAAAGTTTAACAAATGGTTTTACTCGATGTTTTAACTTACACTTTAATTTCTTTTCTTACGCCTTGCCTTTTGAGCTCAGTGAATCGAGCCGGATTTTCTTGGTTCAAAAATTGGGGTGTGACAAAAATCTTGTTCTTTATACTCTTTTTGTTTTTCTAGGAATTAACAGGTATTAGCCAATACTAATTTTTTTCATATAATAATAAAAATTCATTTTTTTTTCTTTCTTAAAATTAAATCTTATTTAGGAGATTTTTTTGTTTTGAGAAATATAAAATCATAATAAAAAAAGAGGGTTGAGGAGGCACTCAGAATGTTACAAAGGAGTAAAAACACCAATTACGACAACAAAAATTACATTTGCATGGAAATAAATTAACTTCGATCTCCCAAAAAAAAACAAAAATCTTTAATATGAATTAATAATTCTAAAGGAATATTATTCATGATTGCGTGCCCAATGAAAAAGAAGCGTTGCAGAGTCTAGAATCACCTCGCTCAAACTTTTTCCTTATCCTGTAATGTCCTTCTGTTTATTGTCTTCAACCAAATCTTTAACAAAACATGGAGAAGTGATTAAAAGATTTTCTTAATGATTTGGAATGTATTCTGATTAATTACTACATACTAGCTAGCTAATTTCTAGCTAATAGAAAAAAAACAAAATTAAGCTTCTACGTACTTTAATTATGGTTCCTTATATATTGGTTTTGTAATTTTTATAGGTTACTGGTTTTTTGTTTGATTTTTCCTTCTATTGTAACCTTCTACACAACCTTTTCGAAAAACAAAATAAAAGATCTTATTTCTTATACTCTTTTTGTTTTTCTACGAATTAACAGGTATATATTAGCCCCAAGTTTTTTACAATGAAAATTAATTTCTATAAACTTCTTTTGTTTATTTCTTAAAATTAAATCTTGTTTTGGAGATTTTTTTTTTCTACAAAAGCAAAATCGTATTCAAAAAGAGTGTTGAGGAAGCTCTCGTATATTACAAAGGAGAAAAATAACAACAATAACAAAGATTACATTTGTATGGAAACAAATTAATTTTGATCTCCCAACCAAAAACAAAACTTTCAATATGAATAACTCGATCTAAAGGAATATTATTCTTGTGTAATTGCCCAACGAAAAAGAAGTCTCCAAAATCACCTCATTCAAACCTTTTTCCTTATCTTATGCCATCCTTCTATTTCTTTCCAACCAAATATGTCACCATTAACATGGAGAAGAGGAAAAAACATTTTCTGAATGATTCAGAATGTATTCCTATAAATACGACCGTATACGACAAAATAATACGACCATATCCGACAAAAGAAAAATAAGAAGATTTTCTTTCCAATAATTGGGGTTAGTTAATGATTGAAGATTGCGCTAAAAACCCTGTTTGTTAAATATATCTAATCATTTTTTGAATGTTTAATCGATACTTGATCATCGGTGTCAGTAATTTCTAAGCAATCAAGATCGACGGAACATTTTATCCATATATATACCATTAATTTTTCATTCAAATTATACATACATATATTCAAATTCCTTCTTATTTACTAAATTTAAACTTTTGACTAGTGCCTATAAATAATTCTTCGAATATGACATCCATGAAAACCCCATGACGATTGTTCATCTCTAATGTAGTGATCGACGTTAAGTATGAAGGATTGTCATGCTAATCATCACATCGATCGATCCTTAAAACTACCTTATCGTATATTAATGCTATATTTCTCGTTATACTTCTCGTTATACGTTGTCGTATTTTTTTCCATTTTTAGATAAAATAATAAACAAGCTAGACGTATGGGTATTTTATGTGTATAACAAGTTTATATCTCTTCATTTTTCTTAAAAAAACAAAATTATGCATGGTTTTGTGATTCTTCAGATGAAAATGAAAAATCAATATAAGAAAAAAGAAAGAAAAGAAGATCATAGAAGATGCTTAAGACCTATACATGTAACAAAATTTAAAGAAAAATGGTGGAGTAAAAAAGATTGAAAATGGTGGAGTTTGGTAGCCGTCATTCGTTTCGCCATACTTCTTGAGGAAAAATTAAACAACAACAACAACAAATGCTCTCTCTCTTTCTTTTTATCTTTCTCTTTCATCCTTAGCAATTACACCTCGCACCATAAATGCTATTGCACCCTCTCCATACGCTCTGCAATTACTCCTTGCTGCCACATCTCCTCCACCTGTTCCCTTTTCTCCTTCCCTACCCTTCTCTCCCACTCCATCATCTCTCTCTTTCTCTCTCTAGCTTCTCTGAAATAATTTCTCTCTTTCTCTCTCTTCATCCATGGCTTCTTTTGTCTCTTATTCTTCTCTCTCCTTTGAAGAGCCAGACTAAAAATCTCAGTCAAAACCAACTTAATACCACTCACAGATCAAAACAACTGGTTTTCAGAGAACCCCAAAACAGATCTGATCCAAAATCTATATGCACTTCTCAAAAACATCACTAGGGTTCTTAAGCTTTTGAAACAAAAGAGCTTCCAATACAAGTAAGTCTTCTTTTTTTAGTATGGGATTCTCTTGTTTGTTTAAGTTACCATGTGGTTTTTGAAAACCACCATGGTTTTCAAATCCATATATATATATATAGTAAGATGAGTAGTTTATTCTCATTTGTATTTGCAGGTAGAGGCGAAGAGGGTAGAGAGAGAAAGATGAAGAAGTTTGATCTTCCGAGATCTTTGTGGGCGTTACTTTCTTTTGTTTCAGTCTGAAAAAAAAATCGTCAACTCTTACTACTAAAATTTTCTCTCTCTAGATTTCTTTGTTGTTTGGCACGTACTTAAGAACAGACAGACGGGTTTAAAACCCTAGCTTTTTTTAAAGTGATCATCTCTGCCTGTTTGATACCTGTAATAATCTAATTGGGATTTTGTTGATGAGACAACATCTGAGAATCCAATGATAATAACTGCAACACAAAATATCTATCTAAAATCAAAGTCGGAAGAGAGAGAAAGAAAGAAAGAAAAAACGTCTTTTTAGCTAGCTAGGGTTTTTTTTTTATGCAGTGAAATATGCCTGCCGGGATAATGATTCCGGCTAGACACGTGCCGCCGATGATGGGTAGGAGCGGAAACGTTGCGGAATTTGGGTCGTCTTCGGGGCTTACGCTTGGTCATCAGGTCAACGCCACTCTCTCTCTCTCTAAAACTCTCTCTCTCTAAAACTCTCTAAAACTTTCCTAGTCCCCATTCTACCGTTTCTGGTTTTTCTTGGTATATTTACTCTCTTTTCCATTCTCTCTTCTTCTTCTACCTTGTTGGGATTGTGAACCAGTTGAAGGTTTTATCAGTTTGTTGATCTAGGGTTTCTCTCTACTTTGAATTTGTTTCTCTCTTCATTTCTGTTTTTTTTTTTTTTTGGTTTCTTGAGTTCTTAGTCTCTCATGTTCTTGCTGCTTAGTTTAATTTCCATATAAAAAACTTGTGGGTTTGGTAGGTATGGGAAAATTTGAGCTTATAAACAATAATTAAATCTTATTTCTTATATGCCAGATGAAATTTTGCTAAAGTGTACTTGAAAAAATCAGTACTTTAGGTCAAATTTGTGGGTTTGGGTTAAACCCAAAACCTAACCCAAAGGGTTTAGTAAGCCATTCCAGGTAAGTAGTATTCTCGATATTCGAGAAACGCGTCTTACAGAGTGTACAGTCATGAGTATGAGTGTGGTGTGAGGAGAGAGAAAGTGTTAGAGAGAGAAAGAGAGAATATATAAGGCTCTCAGTACTACTAATCCTCTCATTTCCTCATGTTTTTCAACATGACTTTTGTTTGAGAGAGAGAGAGAGAGTTGGAGAGAGAAAGCTAGAAAGAGAAAGGAGAAGGAGATCTTTGCCTTAATACATCCTTCTCCACTGGTACTCAAGTGGGTTTTTTTTTTTGTTTCTTTTTATTTAACCTTCTCTCTAAACTCTCCATTAATATCTTCTTCTTTTGTTCTTTGTAGTTATTGTATCTGATTTTTTTTTTGCTTTTGAGTAGTGGGTTTTGATTTTGTTGTTAGATTGAATAAAAAAAGTTAGATTCTTCAAAATCTTAAGGATATATATATCTATGGATGAAATGTTCCTGCAGCAAACAAACATGATGGAGGGTCACCAACACAATCCACTTGAGATGATGAATCAAAACACCCCTGAAAGCAGTGAAATGGCTAGGATCAGAGATGATGAATTCGATAGCAAATCCGGTAGCGACAACCTCGAAGGTGCCTCCGGTGATGATCAAGATCCAACCCAGCATCCCCGAAAGAAGAAGCGTTACCATCGTCATACTCAACATCAAATCCAAGAGATGGAAGCGTAAGCTTTATATAAGATCAAATAATCAAAATCTAAAATGAAACCTGGCTTGTGTGATTTGTTTTGATCATTTTTTTTTGTTTCTGTTTATGATCAGGTTCTTCAAAGAGTGTCCTCATCCAGATGACAAGCAAAGGAAGGAGTTGGGTCGGGAATTAGGGTTAGAGCCTCTTCAAGTCAAATTTTGGTTCCAAAACAAACGTACTCAAATGAAGGTAAAAAAAATAATTCTTACTCAAAGACTACTGTATGTTTTGGATTTGGTCTCTATCAACTAACTTTTAGGGTTTTAGATCAGTGATTATATTATAATATTGCCTTCGTTTTTTTTTTATGGAAAATGGGTTGGTTATATAGTTTAATGATTTTTTTTTGTTTTTTAAGCTGAAACCCTTTTTTTTCTCTCACAGAACCAACATGAACGCCATGAAAACTCACAGCTGAGAGCTGAGAATGAAAAGCTCCGAGCAGAGAACATAAGGTACAAGGAAGCTCTGACTACCTCTTCCTGTCCCAACTGCGGAGGCCCCACCGCTCTTGGCGAGATGTCGTTCGACGAACATCAGTTGAGGGTGGAGAATGTTCGACTGAGAGAAGAGGTAAGTGATCAAAGAGAGAGAGAAAAAAGAGTTTGAATTTTGATTTTTACAAGCCCTAAACCCAACCATTTTGTCATTTGCAGATTGACAAGATATCAGGAATAGCTGCAAAGTATGTTGGCAAACCTATGATGCCATATCCTCTCAGTTCTCCTTCAATTCCTCCTCCTCGATCCCTCGAACTTGGAGTCGGGCACTTCGGTGGGATGCAGACGCAATCCGACATCGGAGGTGGGGGAGGGGAGATGTTTGGACCGGGCGATCTCCTTAGGACTGTCTCATCTGCAGGATCTACTGATGCTGAAAAGCCGATAATCATCGAGCTCGCAGTCGCCGCAATGGAGGAACTTATCAGAATAGCCCAACTTGGGGAACCCATGTGGGTTCAACGCATCGGTGAACCTATTGAGACTCTAAATGAAGATGAATACATCCGGACGTTTCCTAGGGGAATTGGAATCAAACCCTTTGGATTCAAAACTGAAGCCTCTCGAGATAGTACTGTTGTGATTATGAATCACATTAACCTTGTTGAGATCCTAATGGATGTGGTAGGTCATGAAAAATCTTAATTTTCCAATAAAACTTATGATATATAATTACCAATTGTATATTACTGATCAGCTAACCTAATTTCCTTCTTCAATTATCAGAATCAATGGTCTGCTGTGTTTGCGGGTATCGTCTCAAGAGCTGCAACACTTGAAGTCTTATCAACCGGCGTGGCAGGAAACTATAATGGAGCCCTTCAAGTGGTATATGTTTACAATGGATCGATCGATATGCTCTTATAGTTTGAAACTGAGAGGAAGATCATCTTTTGGTTATAAGTTAATAATATTTTTTCAAACCTGATTAAGTTAATTTTTTTTTTTTTTTTTGAATCAGATGAGTGCTGAGTTTCAAGTCCCTTCACCTCTTGTCCCAACTCGTGAGAGTTTGTTTGTGAGGTACTGTAAACAGCATGCTGATGGAACTTGGGCAGTTGTGGATGTTTCGTTGGACCATTTGCGCGCTAGCCCAGTACCAAGATGCCGGAGGAGGCCCTCAGGATGTTTAATCCAAGAAATGCAAAATGGTTATTCCAAGGTGAATATTGAATAATAATCTGCTACAATATAATTCATACTGTAACTTCAATTCATCAATTCAATAACAACAACAATTGTCTCTAAACTAATTTCTGTGATGGATGAAAATTTCTTAGGTTATATGGGTTGAACATGTAGAAGTGGATGACAGAGCTGTTCATGATCTATATAAATTACTAGTGAATTCCACCTTTGCATTTGGCGCAAAACGTTGGGTTGCAACCTTGGATCGACAGTGCGAACGCATTGCAAGTCTAATGGCCAGTAACATTCCTGCTGGAGATATTGGTGGTAATAAAAACTTCATTTCTTACAGCATTAGAGTCCAAGTATAATATATATGTAGTCATGCTTATTGAATCCCTGCGATCGTGTTCCTCCGTATGTACATGAATCACTTTTAGTTTCATGATCTCCATAACCATATTTACTTACTAGTGTTGTTTCAATTTTGTCATTGCTCAGTTATAACAACTCCTGATGGAAAGAAGAGCATGCTGAAGTTGGCTGAGAGGATGGTAATCAGCTTTTGTGCAGGTGTGGGTGGTTCTACTGCTCACACATGGACTACATTATCTGGAAGTGGCGCTGAAGATGTGAGAGTCATGACCCGAAAGAGCATAGATGACCCAGGCAGGCCTCCGGGTATTGTGCTCAGCGCAGCAACTTCATTCTGGATTCCAGTGCCTCCAAAGAGGGTTTTCGATTTCCTTAGGGATGAGAACTCTCGAAATGAGGTAAACAATCTCAAGTATAATAGTCATTTTCTTGCTGATCTTTGATCCTCTCTCTTATTAATATCCTGCTTATTTCTTTTTTCACAATAAACGTCTTACCTGGATTGATCTTCAAAAAAAACAAAAGAAGTATGTTAGTCACTCTTATTGATCTTGGTTCATCGGTAACAAATTAACTGACATGGAACCTATTGATTTTAGAAAATGGAAATGTTTATTTGTTACTCATTGGAAGAACTGACTCTAATCGAATAATTCTATGGGGTGACAATGCTTGGATAAAAAAATCATTTATCGGAAAAGAACTGTCTTTAATCTAAAATAGTATGTAGACATGAATCATAGATGGATAATCCTATTCATTTTTGCTTAATATTGCATAATTAGATTGGAAATAAATCATCATCACAAATATTAGGGCCAACAACATGAATCCTAGTTCACCATTGTCAAGGTTCTTATTAGTTGTGTAGTATTAACAAAGAAACTTCGTTTCTTTTCTTTCTTTTTTCTTTATCGATTTAAAAAAGAAACGTACGTGCACATGCATTATTCCATGCTAATTACGTACGTTGGCACCGTAATTATTACATAAATAATGAATTTGAAAACGAATCTCGGAATTCAGATACTGACAGTTGTATGTTAATTTCTCTCTTGATAGTGTCATTAATATTCTTTTCTTAGTGAGTAAAATCTTTATGTTCATGCACGCGGACGTACTTTTGTTTTGGTAAGCATGCAATGCGACATACTAGCTAGGCGGATCAAATATACACAATGCACCATTACAGATACAAGAATCAACTAGATTTTTTTCTTTTTCTTTTTGCTAACAAGGATCAAATAATTTCACTAAAAGAAGAAGGCACCGAGGGGAAAAAAGGAGAAATAAAAAGATAGCTAACAGACTACTTCAGGGAGCAATTTTTTCCCTTCTCACAATAAGATGTTCAAAGTGGATATCCTTGGTGAGATTAGGAACCTCCATCCAGCACGAATCAACTAGATATAGTATGAATAACTCGCACAATTCCACTCTCATAAGTGATATAATTATAAGATATATTAGGCTCGGGTACATGAATCTTGTCCTCCAATTCAACTCTGTCTAGAGCTGTATTGTCTGTCTAGGTTTTAATTAGTTGACAAAACTATTTAATTTTGTGTCAATTAGGGACATTATCTAACATATATAATATTCATTCACAATTTAGTAGCCTTATTTACAACTCAAATTAATAACAAATAATGAATGCAATTCATTCTTAGAATAACAATTGTTTCAATTTTTTTGAAGCCCGAATATCGGTTATTAATTAGGCATTTAAGTTCTATATTTCACATAATAAGTCAATTTGCATTGAATACATTTTCATGAATGGAAACATACACGATACAACCGTGTGAATTTTTATACCCCTAGCTTGAATATTCCTTCACAATATTTTGTTTGAAGTCGCAAACCATGTCATCAGCATGTTGATTAATTTAATTTCAACATATTGCCTCATATTCTTTACCAAAAAAAAACTACCTGAAAATGATCAACAGTTCAAGTTTCTAATCTTTAGATATCAAATCTGGTTTCTATGTGGTATACTACAGTGGGATATCCTTTCAAACGGCGGCCTTGTTCAAGAAATGGCTCATATCGCTAATGGTCGTGATCCTGGCAACTGTGTCTCTCTCCTGCGCGTAAATGTAAGCTGCACTAGATACATTTTTAGCTAATTACTCAGCTTTCTATATAATCTATGAACCTAAGCTCATTGTGTTGTGAATAATTTGTAGAGCACAAATTCAAGCCAGAGCAACATGCTGATATTACAAGAAACTTGCACCGACTCAACAGGATCTACCATAATATATGCACCAGTTGATATTCAGTCAATGAATAATGTTCTAAGTGGGGGAAACCCAGACTATGTAGCCCTTCTTCCCTCAGGGTTTGCTATACTTCCTGATGGCCCCATTAGTCATCATGGAAGTGGACCTATCGAGTATGGGCGTGGTGGTGGATCTCTTCTAACTGTTGCATTTCAGATCTTGGTTGATTCTGTTCCAACAGCAAAACTCTCTCTTGGATCAGTGGCAACTGTTAACAGCCTCATTTCTTGCACCGTCGATAGGATCAAGGCTGCGGTTACATGCGAAAATGCATGAACCATAAGCCCTAAAAGGTAAGTCAAGGATAAATTTAAACTTTTCCATTTAGATTTGAAGTTCTCTTGAATTATTTACCGTTCTAATCATTCAAACTCTTTAGATACTTCCAAGTTTTTGTCTAAGGATTGCTAGATTTATACTTAGACTCTTATCATGTTTAGGAGTTAATGGCTTTGGATTGTAGGGTTAGGGTTCATGCAGAAATACATATAATATAGATTAGGGTTCATTTGTTTTGGGTATTTTTAATTAGGATTTTAGAAACTAATGCCTTCTTCTTTTTTATGCTTCTTAGATTAGAACTTTTGAAGTCCCATTGCTTTGGGATAAAAAGGGTTTACTGTTTTCATTAGTCTTCTTCCATAATAAAATTTTAAAGTGTTGGTTGAGTTGAATTTACAAGAAATATTTTATTTTAGGGTTAGGTTAGGTTTTTCATTCTTCCAAATAGCACTTCAAGTAATGAACTACTCATTCTCTTCCAACAAAACCTAGCCACAAGATGAGCATTAAAGAAGAATAAATATTAAAAACTTTAAAAAAAAATTAAAAAAAAAAATCTAAATGAACCTTCTCTGACTGCCCTACCTCTCTTTTCTGTATTAAATGCAGTTCCACATTAACATTTATTTCTCTCTATGTTTTGGGTATTAAAAATGCCAAAGTCCGTACTCTCACTTTTCCTTGTTTTTATTCTTGTTGCAGTAAAAAATGAAAAACAGAAAAACAAAAGGGGAGAACAGAAAAGGAAGAACAGCCATTAGAGAAAACAAAGGTGAAAAGAGAAGATTTTGGGTTGTAAAAAAAACAAAGACAGGAGCAGGAGGAAGTCAAAGAACGCACCTTGCATGCATTTGCTTGCTATCTCTTGGGTGGTTACTACTAATTAGTGCAGCTGGAGAGAAGGCTTCTTAATTAGGTGCTCAATTTCAGCACCTTATTGCAAAAGGTATTGGTTCGAGTTTTGACTTCCCCAAAGAAGTGTTGAAGAATATATATATATATTATTTAGAAAACCCTAGAATTTTATAGCTTGAAGTCTTGAACTCTGAGACCTTTTTGTTTTTTTCCTCCAGGGTTAGGGTTTTGCCCTCTTCTTAGTTTGTTCTTCTTTTATTGTGTGTGGTTCTGAACCCTTTTTTTTTTTTCTTTCTTTGGGCTGTGACTTTGGTAGTTGGAGAATATTGGTTTGTTTTTCTCATTTTAAGAGCTTTTGGGGATTAATAGTTTATAAATATATTATGTGGCTCTCTTTGAAATATAAGTCGTTTTGGTGGGTCCCTTTAGGTGTGATCCTTTGCTTGATTTTAAATCCTAAATTATTTAGGGTTATTGAACATTTTATGTTTTTCTCATTTTAAGAGCTTTTGGGGATTAATAGTTTATAAATATAGGATTTTGTTAACATGTGCCCTTAGGGCACATGATAAGCTTTTAGGTTTTGTGTTTTGTTTAGTTTCTTAAGTTTGTCCAAATAGGCTAATTTTTGGATATGTATGTTATTTATACTATTTGGATGATATCTAAAAAAATCAGCTCAATCCGAGACCTCTAGCTCCCTCTAACACCACGAACACTTAATTTAGACTTTTATAGTGTAAATGAACGGCTTACATTTAAAGTGATTTGTTTGGAGGGTTAGATATTTCTGATTGAGCTGATTTTTTGTAGATATGTTATAGATAATGATAATATTATGTCTACAAAAATTCAGCTGATTTGAAAACCTCTAACTTGCAAAAAAATTCTTTGAAAAATAACCTTATCGTGTGCCCTTAGGGCACACGTTAACAGGACCCATAAATATATTATGTGGCTCTCTTTGAAATATAAGTCGTTTTGGTGGGTCCCTTTAGGTGTGATCTTTGCTTGATTTTAAACCCTAAATTATTTAGGGTTATTGAACATTTTGGGATAGGACTTGTGAGTTATGACACCATTTATGTGTCAAAAGTCCCCCAATTTTGGTGGATGTATACGTGGAGTACTACTTTGTACAGCAACCCAAGTCTTTTTGTCCTTGTTCACCTTTTTGACCATGTATTTATGACATCATTTATGTCTCAAATACAGACAACCCATTGACCTGTTTACATCTTGGTCCCCTAAGCCTAGCCATCATAAATTTTGTCACCACCACAACTACCACCAAACCAACCCTCCCCCATGACCACCGCCACCATTGTCTTTGTAGCACCATCGCCGGCATCACCTATTAACAATTATCGCCGTTGAATTATCTCTGCCACCACCGCCACCACCACCGCACCCTGTCATAAGTAACTCCTTTCACGTGGAAGCCGAATTGTTAAAAGTACGTTTGTTTCTTTGTTTCAGGAGATCATCAAACAGTGGGGAAATTTATTTTTATTTTTTTATTATTACTTTTAACTTAGTCAATTTTGATGGGATTAGGTAATGTTTTTTTTTTAAAAAAAAAACCCTTCAGTAAAATTGGAGTAAACCATAATGATTTTAGATATTTTGGGGTTGCCCCTTAACTGAGATAACTGTGGAGCTGATCACTTCCCTAAGAAAATCCCAACAACTTGCAATGATTTCTTTTTCTTCTTCCTCCATGCGTATAGGGGTTGCATCATCCACTGTATGTCCATAACCATCAACCTCTACCACTTCATCACCATCATCTCACCACCACTCAACTACATGAACCATTCACCACCCTTGTTAGTAATTTGGCATACAGCTAAAATTAGGACGGCAAAAGTAGGAGTATTATTAAGTTCCTAAGATTTATAATTTGGTTCAAAATTAGGTCCAAGATTTGTAATATGCCAAGTATTCTAAATGCTTCATTGAGTTCCGAATGTGTCAGTGGAAGAGAGAAATTGAAAAATGTAGAGTCCTTAAAGATAAAGAGAGAAACAAAAAAAAAAAGTCTTTAAACAATTAGCTAGAGGTTTTTTTTCTATTGAAAATCCAATAATCATTACATAGAGTAAGGAGTATTTTTCATCTATTTTATTCAGCAATTCGGTTAAAACATGTTTTAAACTTTCAGACTTTAAAAATTTAGGTATTGATCTGAGTAACCAGAGCGTGGGTCGGAGCGGGAACAAAAGTGGGAGCGAGAGCGTCGGAGCGGCTGATTAAAAAATGTTCTTAGTTCTAAAATACCTTCGGAGCGGGAGCGTCGGAGCGTAGTTCGGAGCGGGAGTGCGAGGTTCCAGAGCGGGAGCGTCACCCCTATACCAAGGTTTCCGTTACTAAGGTATTGATTAGGTTTCATTTTGACAGAAATATTAANAAAAAAAAAAGATTCAGATAATTGCATTCTCAAAAAAAAATTCGGATGATTGCTAACAAGGTTCACCGCGATGACTACATTAGTAACACGGCCACTACCTCGCCACCGCATAACCATCACCACCCCCATCATGTTACCACCAAAGCCTCATCATCATCATCATCACCATCACCATCACCACCAGACGACACACAACCACTACCATGAACTCCCACGATTCCGCCACCACCACTTCACCAGCATCCAACCACTTAGCCATCATCATTTTTACTTGGCCATGACCATTACCACCAACATTGCCGCATCACCTTCAAGCCTCTAGCTTTATGCATTCAAAGAGAAACAGTGCCCGATAGATCTGAACTGTACAATTAACTGATCCGACACCGTAATTGGATAACCTGAACCCAACTGTTTTAGTTACAAGTATGGACTACTAATGTGTTGAAATCTTGTCGTTCATGAATCAAATGAAAGGCTGGGATTTACCATACCCTTTCTGCTTTTTTCAGATACCAAAAAACATAAAGAATGTCTTAAAGAATGCTCTTTCAGTTCACACACAAGACGGGACAACCCACACAAAGATTACATTAAGGGATCAAATATCTGCATTTGGATGTAGCTCCACAAGCACTGATACACACAACAACCAAGGATTCCTTGTGAACAAGGAAAAGAGTGATCAAAGTTCTGTAAAGTACCGACTCACTCAAGAGATAACATACAAATTTCTATGAAACAGGTTCTCTCTCTTTGCTTGGAAAGATATCTGAAAATGAAAAATCATGGAAAGGAGGACCTGCAAAATGCAAATGTAGTAGACACCACAATTAATATGCAGAATTAGTAACAATTAAAATTCTAAACATAAACGATGCCAGAAAATATTTGGTTTCTTCATTTAGCAAGAATAGTTCTTCGTAGTACCATGTTTCTAGTTACATCTTTCATGGTTGAAAAAAAAATTTCTTATTTTAAGGTTCGAAAACATCGGAAAATGATTTCTCATCTTTTGGATTAAATAACAAAAATTAAACCACAACAACAACATCTCCATATTCTTTCTACATTTAATGAACAGAATAAAACTGAAGTTAGTTTAAATAAAAAATTTAAACCACAACAAACCACAACCATAAACTGAAGTTAGTCTTAAATATTTTATTCAATTCTCTATCCAAAAACTAGCTTTTGAAATTTGTACAACTTCAAGCAACACGAAATAAAAATATTTCAGAAGAAAAGATCCATTACCTTCTTGTTCACTTAGAATGTAAAATGGAATATGAGCAATCATCTTCGAGCCACCCTCACTCCAATTAACTGTGCCAGGACTCCTCTCATAGCCACTAGGAGGTCCCAAAACAGACATGCAAATTGCTGGTTCATTCATTAACCCCAAATAATCATGAGCCCGCCTCCAAACCCTCATGTCCGAGTTACGAGATCGAGCTACCTACAAGAAGGATCTAATATAATTTAGATGGATTGTGAACGCAATAATGCACTAGCTTTCAAAAACTTATTAACTTTATTTTATTGTGCTTAAAAGTGATGGACAGACCTTCCCCAAAGATACACGTGCCCTTGGTAGTAACTCACGATGATTTGTCGCAAGCTTTGCAATAGCTGTCACCACAAAACATAGAAGCCTGGCCTGTGATGATTTTCTAAAAGTGGCACCATTGGAGCTAAGAGTTGAATCCTGATTTAGACCCAGACGACTTCCAAAAGAAATAAAAGGAAAATATTAAAGGTGGTCAAATATTCAGCATGAAAAAGCAAAACTCAATAGGTGCTCATAAGAATGACCATAGTGACACCAACACCAACCTAGATGAAAGATTCTCATACAACAGTAATTCTAAGCTTTCAAAAAGCTCACGAGCTGCATCTTTGTGAGACAGACCACCACCTCCGTACTCTCCAATAGCCCAACATAATTGCAAAGCCAATTCTGTCTGCAGAAAAAAAAAATGGGATCAATTTGTATTAAGGTCACCTTAGTTTTGAATAATCTCATGTGATCTCTATAGACCCGTGCCAAAATCACATATTATATAGAGAGAGTGAGTGAGAGAGGTGCCTCACCTTTGCAGGGTTTTCATAAGCTTCCGCAAGTCTGTCAATGATAGGCTTCTGCAAAGGATTTGAATGATTACCAAGGCAATTTTAACAATAAAAATAGTTACATTCCATATAAGGAAAATTTGACATGCATTTACAAGTGTATAGCATATCATATGTATTAGTTTTATGAACGATAATGGTCACAACGTTAAGGTAACAGATTTTAGCACTAACAAGAGGGGCAGATTATGGTGCTCTCTGTGGGAACCTAAATATCAGGTTTTTTCCAACTTTACTTACAAAAAAAAGGGAAGAAAAACAATATGGTTATTGCAAACCATATTTCCACGAGACGAAGTTCATTAGTTGTGTTCATTTTAATATGGTTCTATGCAAACCATACGTATCCATATAAATTCAAGAGACGAAGTTCAACTTGATCAGTTGATCTTTCTGACATACTGTTGTGATTAACACACTGAAGTTTCCTAATACGTTGATAAATGTTAACTGGCCAAGCAAATTATTTATTTCTATACTAGATTTTGATAAGAATACCTTCAACAGTGCAATGAAATCCGGAGATCGTTGAAATGCGGCTAGCATGAATTCAAGAAGCCTCTTCCGAACCTACAAAGACGTACTAAGCCTTAGAACAACTAGCTAGTCTTCACGGGCATTGGAGCTTTAGCGACAATCAGAATTCTCCACATGCTTTCATGAAAAACAAAAGCAAGAAACAATTGAGAAAAGCCTAATTTAAGTCATATTCACATAAATGTTGGTTTCGTAGTAATTTATCCATACTTCAATTAAAAAGTAAGATGCAGCTTCCTTTGTTTGACACAATAATACTTAAAATGTAATTAAGGAAAAAAATCAACTTGTCATCATATTACATATAATAGGTAGTTTTAAGTTAACATTAGAATGCATAGAGGGTGCATGATTTCCATATCCAGAAATGACTCCAAGGAAAAAGTTTGTATCGAACCCAAGGCTCTAAGAGTGATTAATTCTTTTCTAATTTTGGGTCTAAAGCTTATCTAGTTTGCATCAACATAACACAAGTTGGCAATTCCCTTATTGAACAGCAATTAAAAGAACTACAAGGTCATTTAGATCCTGTTCCTATTTGGCAATCGCCTTTTTAACTGTCAGTGCCAACTGCCAAATTCCCTCATCTTCTGGTGAACTCACCACCAGGCAGCCAGGGTACTTTTTTCTTTTCTCTAGGTACCACTTGATGCAATTAAAACCCAATATAGCAAGCTAAGAATCAGAACTTTTATAAATCAATTGTTTAAAGTCACTGACCTCATAAGCAAAAACCTTGTCTGGAAATATTGTGGCATTTCTCGACATAAGCAGTGGAATTAATGCGCAAATTAAAGCTGCAACAACCATTGACATAAATTTCAGCATTTTCACTGATTTTGATGGACATTGTATAGAACTTCTTTAGACAGAAAAAGGGCTCTGTCAACAAAGTCAAATTCCAAACAATGAAAGTTGATGTCACGAATCTAAATAAATATAGGGAATAGAACATACAATTATTGACATCCCGCAACGCTATGCCAAAATACATATCAAGTAACCGAGGTGTCAGCTGGAGTGCTTGTCTTAACCTCTCAGACTGTGGGGTATTCATTGCAACTTGTAGAGCTGCAGCCATCCCAGGAGAAGTCCAGTGACGTTCCTGAAATGCAAAAATAGCTGTGCTGTCAACAATTTATCACAGTAGGCAGCTTCCACTAAAACAGGAAATGGTTTATCAGACTGAAAATCGAAAGATAATCCTCAACAATTCCATAATACATTGTGGCGTTACTGGCGTACATGTTTTTGACCTCCAACAATATATGAATCAGAATCTTATAAAAATTGGATCGAACTGCTGATTTAATATGAATCTTATTTGGAAGAAACAAAACACCACAGCCAGAATTCAACATACACTGAGTGGTCTAGGATTTGCAATTGCTAACACCTAAACAGTTCAAGATAATAATTTTGAAGATAAATGAATTATATAATTGAGTTGAAGAGAACGGTCCATTGACGAAGAGGTCTGAATGCTTCGAGATTGTCGTACAAACCAAATTTTAAGAATGTGCCAAGTTGTATGAAATATTTAGAGCAAAGCAGAAAAGTGAATTTCCAATCCATGATCTTCATGATTTGGTGAAAGAGAAAGAAAAAATTAAAAAGCACAAAGGAAGCTTCAAACAATTTTGTGATTGTATGCCAACAAGAAGACTCGTAAAAATAAAGAAGTCCACCCTAGCTTTCTGAGAGACTTACAAGAGTATGTCTGGATTAAGCTGTAACTTCTAAATTCACAGTACAAATGTTTGTTGGTTGCTTCAAAATCTGCAAAACATAATTTGCACAGGGAGATGAATAGAACCATACCGTGAGCCCATCATTCTCATCCTTAAGAAGGTCAAGAAATAGAGAATCAGCAACATCTATAGTATCGTTATTCTCGGTTTCCGAGTCACCCCCTCTATCCTCTATAGTTGAACCAGTATAGGCTTCATCCATAAGTGCAAGTAGCATCTGCAGCCAGGACAAAAGAAACATCCTCAATCAAAACATGTGTACCATTTTTTCATCTCAACTCATGCAAGTTTCAAAAGTTTTAAAATTAACCTCAGGAGCCGTACTCTTCTGGATGGAAGCTATGCTACTCCCAATGAGCGACCCTGAGCTCCTTTCCACCTTTTCCAATGCCACTACTAGTACTGGTTATATATGAACAAGAAAATATGTCAAAACAACATAAGGATACTAAGACTTTACACTATATAAAAACATAGCAAACCAATTCATTATAGAATAGAATGTATAGTTGAGATAGTGAAGGGACGCTCAAAGAGGCCAAAACATAATGCACTGCCTGGCTTCATGCAGCTAGGGTGCAAGCAAGCCCAAGTTACCATACTCCCAATTTATGCCTAGACACAGCTAATTAAAAAGTTATACCTGGCCCTAAGGACCTAGCTCTGCAGGCTTCAAACATCAAACTGTTTGGATGTATGGAAAAGCAGGTATGATCAAAACCAACATGTTCCCTGTCCTTGAAAGGGGCACCATTTTCCAAAAGACAAAGCCCCTTTTAGTCATTGCTCTTGAAAGGGTCCTTTCATGGCCACATTTACAAAGCACTTCAAATAGATTTTTCACTGCCTTCAAAAACACAATAATTCTAATGGGACACAGGAGCCAAAAATATCTAGGCAACGTAGATTCCAGATTGGAGGTTCACTTTCCTTCATCACAAAATAAAAGATAGGACCCCTTTAAAAGTTAAAACTGAACAAGATAAACATAAAGAAGAAATTGAAAACTTAGGATCACCACATCACACTGGAGACTCTTTTTTTTCACTTCAGTTTACCCGATTCATATGTCAGTTTCAGGAAATGAAGAGCTCTATCACTGTATACCATACTTGTATCTATACCTAAAGCAATATTTGAGCACTTGAGACACCATATGTTCATAAACGAATGTACACTACTAGAATGCACATCAAAGCATCCAAAGGAAGTTGAATCAACAGATTACGAGAATATCAAGTGAGACAGGAGAACTCACTTGGCAAGTCTACAAGTGATGGGAATAGTGGAAGAAATGAACCAGGAGACATCATCGCAGGGAAAATCTTCAGAAATGATTTCTCTAGCCTGTAATGTGAAATACCTACATCAGAATCAGTTTATGTCCATGAACCACTCTTTGAGATGGTTTATTCTATCGAAAACCTATTAGGAAATGAATTTTTTGAACTGGAGTAGCTTGCTGATATAGATGGTGAGTGACTAAGATAATGAAAATTTGAGGACTATGATCAGGAATCAGTTTGAACACTACATACGTACGGCTAGGTAAATTCAAAGAACTTACTTTACTCCATTCCACGCAATCAGCTTTAATAGTAAAGGGACGAACTGCAAATGCATGAAGGAAATTATGAATATACAAATCGCATTGTTAAAGCCAGCCAGGAAACCAAATCAAAGTGACATAATAATGCACAAATGCCTTAAGTACAAGGAATTTGCCAGAACTACCAGGTTCCAGCATGGTGACTTCACATTTAAGTAACGTAACATAAACTAGTTCATTAGGAAAGTGAGTTTATCAACTTGTATGCATAGCAATTGCAACCAGCCTTGTAAAGGTAAGCGTTTATACTAAAAAAAAAATTTAATCTGTTCTCAGTTAATAGACCTTCCTCACAACATAAAGTTGTCGGGGTATAAAGCAAGCTGCAGGATTACATTAGTTTCAACTTCAAGTTATTATGTGTGTGTTTGAGAGTGAGCCTGTGCTTAATCTGCCGAAGTTTTCTTTTGAAACTGTGAATGTTAAATGCATTCAAGTTCAAAGAAAAAGACTAAAGAGAGAACTGTTTCCATTTTCTTCAAACCAAAATCAACACTAGGAAGCACTCTCCCTATACGCCTTGCACAATATATAATGTTTAGCATGATACAATTTTCTCTAATTTATCTGTTGAAACAAGTAGTCTAGAAGATCACATGTACCAGTTAAGTCTTCACATTACAGCATTTTGGATTAAGTTTCCCTCAAATAGACTAAAATTTTATCCACATTTTGTACAAGATTAGATGCTTCTATGTTCATGCGCAAGATGATCTGTCCTTAACTTCATATCATACCTGTGGAAGTAATGTAGGGAAAGAACTTAGAAGTTTTTTTCTGTTCAGATACAGAAAATCAACAGTTGCTTCTGCAACAACAGGATCTGCAAACTCACTGCATCCAACATATAGTACAGATTTGCTTAACATCAAAACTGAATTTTTGATGAACATAGAAACATAAAAAAACAATCTATGATCAGCAAGTATTTTGTGTTAGGAAAAGAATATGGAAAACTAAGAGGGCATTCCAGAGCGCATCTAGAAGTAGCTTTTTTGAGTTACATAAATCAAAACATTAAAAGTTAGTTGTGGCAACCTCATAGAAAGAATGACTTCTGATAAGTTAATTTTTTTTGCAACAAACTATATAAATTTTTTCTTCCTTTTCTTATTTCTCTTTTTTTCTTTTCTTGTTTTATTTTTTGACTTTAATTACAAAAAGAAGTAATCTATCTTCTAGTTCCATGCATAATCCATTCAACTCAGGATCACAGGAATAACACCATAACTATCGGAGCACCAGCAAGAACAACAATAAACATCCGTAAAAGAATCCAAATGGGTATCTCAAGAAATCTTGAATGATGTAAGAAAACTATTACCGGCTTAAGCATGAACGGAAAAATGTCCTTAGACTAGCATCAGCATCATGTAGAACCACCTCCCCAAAATCAAGAAAAATTTGAAGAATGGCCTGATAAAACCAATGATAAGAAGAAATAGCCCTTTCAAACTTGATTACCGTTCTTTCAAATACAACAAAACAAAGATCTTAATTATAACAAGGCAACTAATACAAAGCACCCAAAGGATCAAGTTAAAACAATTTTACTTGACAAATTCTAAAACTAAAGTGCAACTAGTAAACTAAAGGTAGTTAAAAGACGTGCAACCAAATATTCTCCATTCATAGAGAAGAAATGAAAGGACATGATGATGCAATATATTACTCATTTCAATTGTAACTGTAAAAGTTAAAAATCCAATTTAGAGAGAGAGAGAGAGAGAGAGAGAGAGAGAGAGAGAGAGAGAGAGAGAAGATGAAAAGGAAACTTCACCAGCAAGAGAAGACCATTAGAGGTGCGGGATTGAGACAGCGAAGCTACTGAACGTTGAAAGAGCTTATTCATATGTGGATAAACCCTAGCTACCAAATCCTCTGATTTCTCAGCCTTACATATCTCATGGAGCTTTTTAACCTAAGTAGAATATCAATCATAAAATTCGATTTATACAGAAATCTCAAAAAAAGAGAAATTCTAGAGAGAGAAAGAGAGATGAAACATTAACATACGGAATGAAGAAGAGATGGATCGGAAGCAGGGTCATTTGCTAAAGAAGAATCTCTGGCATTTAGAGATAACGATCTCAGATGAAAATCCCAATCTCGGTCTCGATTTTCCTGTTCTTTCGCCATTTTTGGATGGAATTCAGGTTTTTTTTTTTTCTCTTAAAATGATGAAATCCAAACGATAACGGTATGGAGAAAGGTCGTTCGGTTGACGCTTGAGAGACCTTTGTAAGATGCTTCTCCTGTGCTTTTCAGGAATTTGACTCTGTTTCCGAGTCAACACACGGAAGTTGAGTTGCCTAAAATTGTAACCTTGGATCGACTCCGATTTGAACTCGTCTTAAAAAAACAATAATGATTTTTACACCGACCAATTTACAAAATTAAACCCAGACGCTTATGTGGTAGAGTGGTATCCACTACTTTTTCCTTCAAAAAATATTTTGAGGAGGTTTTCAACTTATGTAGCAATGGGATTGACCATACCACGTAAAAGTCGGGCATAACTTTTATAATTTAATCAAAACGAAAAACAGGGTGTAATACTCAAAACCGTTCATAATTAAGAGGAGGAAAAAAAATACGATCCAAATTTTTACATAAACAAATCTTCACAAAAATCGTCATTATGATCACTTGATATCATACACAAAAAAATTAAAAAAATAAATAAATAATTCATATCAGTTGAATAAAGTTTTTTATCCATAAAAAAAAGTTGAATAAAGTTTTATTTCCTTAACAATTTGAATGTTATTTTTTTCCGTCGAAACCTATTACCAAAGCTTCTGCAAATTTTTGCAGTACTTATTAGTTTTGTTTATATTTTTTTGTGGATCCCCATAGAAATATAAAATGGAATTTCTAGTTTTTCGTTTTTGGGCTCCTTTATAAAAGGATACTTTTTTTCAATGACAACTATCATTTAAGTAGGTTTTTCCCCTTCAAATTTGGCACCCCGTCCAGGACTCCAGAACTTGTGAAAGAGATGAGCTTAGATGAGTTATATAGTAGAACTAAAAAATTAGAATCTAGATCAAATTTGTCCCAAGGACTAATCAAACACTGGTCCTAAACTATTGTTTCAGGCTGAATCAAGGAACACTCTAAAGATTTAACACCTACTGCAGTGTAGAGGTGTTTGTGTTCTTTAAGCATCTGAATATAACTGTGTATCGAACCTTGTCTTTAAACTTCTGAATTTTAAAATGAACTCGTCTAGATTGAACATGTCAGACCTTCAGCTCAATTTTTTGGTAATGTTTGATTCAACCAAGAGATAAAAGTATTCAAACAAGTTAGATTCAAACAAAATGAATCAGATTCAGATCCCTAAAAGAACAAACACCACCCAACTCTCTAAGATATGACATATTAACCTGACACTCGATCAGATAACATCGGAGCTTTCATGTCCTACTCTGAAATTGAAGTTTTCCATTAGAAGTAGCATATACTTTAGCAGAGAAGATAAGCCTCAGTCAGATGATGCTAAAAGATTCAATAGAAAGAAAACCACAATACATGAAATGAGAGAAAATAACTGGCTGAACAAACTATAGGCTCTACTTCATTTCGAGACAAGTGTGTAAATCTACCAGCTTCAAATCTACATAACTACTACGAAATACATATTGAACATGCCATTTAACTAAACAACAAAGAGGAGAGAGAGTAAAAAGGCTCCAAAGCTGCTGCCAATCATTTTGTCGTCTTGTCTTGATCCCTATCTTGCTTTCGATGTTCAATTTTGCTTTTCTTTCGATCCATCATTTGTGACTATAAACAAAGTATAACGCTTGAGAGGATACGTCCTGCAAGTTCCCCACTGCAGCAAAAATCAAAAGAATCATTAGAAGCTCACCAGAAAACACCCTCCAATTTGGGCAGATTTTGCGAGTTATCCATTTGTTTTCTTAGAACAAACAAAAAGAAAAAGCTTTATTGATCTTTAAAAACTTACTTGGACAATGAGGTTATTCCCCTCAACAACCATAAGAAAGCAATTGAAGTACAAGCAAACTCCTGTGGCTCGAAAACAGGAGAGCAAATGAAATGCTCAAAGCAAGCCTTTTGTGAGCTTTGCTCAAAGAGAACGTGAGCCGACAGAGATTTTTGGCACATAGTATGTTTGTTTGGCAGCTACTGGGAAAAGTTAGTAGAGCTTATCATTAATCCGATAAAACTCTGAAGTAATTTACAGATCAGGTTGAACTCCATAATTTAACTTAAACCCGCATCCTTTTTCTATCACTACCCTCATCGGTCCTTTCCTGCATAGTAAACAGATAAATAACAAAATGAAATTAATAGAAGGTGATACAACAAGGCTAATGGTCTGTTGCACAGGGACATTAGCTGATTGCATAACAAATGAACACTTGATTATTGAACACCAAGCAGATGCTCTACAAATAACGAAATGAAATGCCATGAATCTGATAACTAAAATGCTCCTTAGATTTCTTAATCCATCAGAATAGAAATACTGATAAAAAAGATGCCTGACTAAATCCTGCAAACTGATATGCCGGTTCGTAGATATTTCTTTGAGGCATAAAAAATATGAGATCACCAGAATACAACATCGTGCTTCTAATGTTCAGAAGAACAAAAAAAAGTCTTTTTTTTCAAAAGTTGGAAGTGTAAGATCACATACCCTTTCATCTTGTCCGAAAGCTTCAGAAGAAATTACTGAAGATCCAGACCTGCACTTGGCATGCACAATAGGGCCCAACAGAGACCTATCTACACCCTGCGTTGTTCCATCAATTGCATTCAAATAGACAGCCCCTTTATACATCCACTCCTCGGTCTCATCACTATAAAAATCATCGAAAGGCTCTCCACAGAGTGCACATGCGTTCTGATTCTCATCAGCAGGAACAGCCATTTCCTCATCATCCTTTTTCTCTACAACGGCCTCAGTGGGCAGAAACCCAGGAACGGCATCAGTTCCCAATGTCTCAGCACCACTGAGCCATAAACTGGTACTCACAAACCACTTGCGAGAGGGCTGCTGCTTACGGTTTCTAGACATTCGATTTTTTGTCACATGCCAATCCATATGACTACTGTGCTCCTCTTGGCACTTGAAACATAGCCCACGTATTGTGCATTGTCTTGGAAGATCACTATATAGAGCTTTTATTGCAGATTCATGTCTAACCTTGAGAACATCTGGATCAAACTCAACTCCAACAGAATCCTTTAAAAAAAGGAAAAGAAAAAAGGAAGAGATCACTCTCGTGAAATACTATTTACATTGCATAGCTCCAGAAATTATTTGAAACAGATAAGCAAACAAAACTAGAACTGCAAATCAAGATACCTGAGCTGGAGCTTGTGTTGTCAGTGAGATCAACCCCTGTGCCATAAGAGAACTTATCAGGCCCGAATAACCAGTGCTTACTGGTGGGTAGGATGCAATTGGACCCATATTTTGAGAAGTAGGTCGCAGCTGCAATGAGGTAGGAGGGGGACCAGGAGGAAGTGGAGGTAAGGCTCCCCCCTGTAACTGGAAGGAGGTATTATTTGGCATGTTGCGGATTGGTACAGAAGGAAATGGTATTTGATTTAACGAAGGTGTACTCATAAGAGTACTATAGCCTTGTGGGTTATGTCCATGATTCAAAGGTTGCGCTACTAAATGAGATGACACCTGGGATGGGATTGAAGGATTAAAACTTTCTCGAGCCTCCTGTGGTTTGAGCAAGTGAGGCTGTAAAAGAGCAGGTTGTTTGTGATTATTATTATTATCAACAAAAGAAGGCATTCTCTGACCAGCTGATGGAGCTGTTCCAGCTGGTGCATAAGACATCTGACCAGCCCTTCCACTTGCTTGGTTAATATGTTGAAAAGACTGGAAAAGGTGGGATGGTAAATTCCATGGCTCTTGAGCATAGGGAGGCCCCTGAATTTGAGTAGCGATATTTGGAGTTTGAGGACCACCAATAGCTTTTTTACTCATAGATCCACGACCAGGCTGCAAGAACAATACTTTAACCATTAACATTCTGAGTTCATAAGAAGAGCCATTAGCATCCATGAAATAGATAGTGTATCTTTAATTGTCATAAAGAAACATAATATGCGCTTTTTCAACCATGGGCCACCAAATACCCCCCAAAATGACAATATAAAAGATATTTAGAATGACTAGTACATTCAACAAACTAGTGCAAATAAATTTTAAAAAGAAAAAACAAAACCAAACAAAAAACAAACTTTTCAGACCACTACTGACTGGAAATTCTAGCATGACAAAAAGTATGAACAGATTTAGATAGAAGACTCATTATAATGCCTAACTAACAAACAGATAATTGGACAGCAAACAAGGTAAAGAGCCATACACCCAGGATTGAGATCCCATCTTCAGCAGTTGTAGCAGGATCATCCACCACAGTCCGCAGAGACTGGCTAGGCCAGTTGCCCCTTCTAAATTCAGGTTCCAGAAGTGCAGCAGTTGGATGTCCTAAAGCATTTCTTGTCTTTAAGCTCCCAAGAGGGGGATTGAATGGCATGGAATCATTACTCCTACTATGGTCTGCTAAAGTTGGACTCATATCTTCCCAAACATACTCTTCTTCTTCAGTGTTCTGCCAACTTCTTGTACTTGCCTCACTGTTTATGCAATTTACATCAAGCCGTTCAACTTTCAGAGGCTTCTCACTCAAAGCGTTTTTTCCTCTATAATTTCCATAAGCATCAATTAAAGCTCTTGGTCTTTGCTGATCATCTGCATCTAACCCATGTTTTATCCACCAATCATTCCTCTCGCCATCCCTTCCACTCATTCTGCGAGGCCCATATTCAAATCCATAATGAGATGGCGAGGCCCTGTCAACAGCCCTTTCAGGAGAATTGTCTGTTCCAAACCCATTACGTGATGGTGATAAAAGCCGAGCAGGACCAATTTTTGAAGGAAGTATCCTCTCAGCTACACCAATGGAAGATGTACGGGCTGCTATTCCAGGCGAACCTAATTTTCCAGCTCTAACTTGTTGGTTGATAATCTCGCTGTGATCAACATCATATTCGCCATATCCAAAGTCAGGTTTTTTCCCAAACATCTGTAGGCTTGAAGAAATTCCTCTGCTAGGTTGAACATCCTGCAAGGGAAACAAATAAATCAAACATTTTGAAGGCTTGGAATGACAGACTTTGTATTTTCCAAAGAACTCAATTGAAAATTTAAGCACTGAACGAGATTCAAGTGGCACCGATGATGAAAGGCAAGAATTGCGCACAATGAATATGGAGAAGCTTGTGACACTCTTTTTTTTTTTTTTTTGACATAGACATTCTTTGGGTCTTGCGGAAGCGATATCCTCAAATATGTTTCAAACTATTTATCAAGGAAACGGCCTTCTAAAAACTTCCTATGTTAGAGACATGCTGACACAACTTTTCAAACAAACTAATTTATGCTGTTAGTTACCATTTATATGCAGTCTAAATGATCTTAATGAATACCTTATCTAGAAATTTCGTTTTATAAATATCTCCATACCCATGTCAGACACCAACACATGTCCCAGATTGCCAATTAATGAGATATTTCAGATACATTTGCATTTTCCCCGTGCAATATGGGACTACATTGCATTTATAGATCCTATACCTAGGCTCAATGCCACACTTAACTAAGATTACGATAAGCTATGCTAATGGACCCTCCTAAAAGGGTGAACACCAGAGTCAGTAATGTTTCAATCTCAATATATATGAACCACATACTTTATTAGTACTATTATTATCCATAAAATAGTCAGCTTATTTTAGATTATTTAAGCTATATTCACAAGTCCAAGAATCCTATTTTCTGCTGTATGCTAACTCCAATCTCTGTAGCTTTGTCAGAGTACGACACCCAGACCCTATCTAATGCAGTTGGGCTGTATGTCACTGCAGCAGAGACTATTTACCTAAACATGTATGTCTAAATAAATACCTACTTACACTTTTTATCAGTAGCTAATCTATTAGTTTTTTTGTTTTTCTTTTCGTTTTCAGGTCTTTTCTGTTTGGTTTTTCCTAACCCTTAACATGTGATACATTCTACAAGTATGACACTGAAAGCCTGTTAATATCACTTACTCACTGGGTACAACATATATTTCTGGTTCTTGCATTATAATAATTAATAAGTAATAGACAAAAACAACCACAATTTTCTACCAGGATAGGTGCTATGTTCTGAGCATAGTGTGGAGAAAATTGAAATGCACAAAATTAGTTTGTGGAAGTCTTATCTTTAACACAAACAAAAGGGAGTAACATTAACCTATGTGCATTAGTATATGTATGAAGATATTTTCATGAAGATTACATTTACCACAGTTGCATGTTCAAATTGACGCCTTGCCTCCAAATATTTTGGGTTGACATGTATACCATGAGCTGGACGAGGAGACATAGATTCTGAAGAACTCAAAGCTATCGAGCCAGATGATTGATGGTTTGTAGGGGTTGGGAGTTGTAGTTCGGCTGCGATTCGGCGAAGTACGGAAGGAGGAAATACTGCTGACCAGGTGCCAAAGAGGTGGCGCATAGCAGGATGCAGGTTAGGGTGAACTTGCTTGTATGCCACGCAAAACACCTTGACCAAAAATAATAATGACCATTAAATCGTAGAATCTTAAGATGGAAAAAAGAAGAAACGGAATGTCTACGTTGGAAACTAATTGGAAAAATGCACATATAATACATTGTAGTCCACTCACCTCATGGAGGCGAGAAGCAAAGTACCTCACGTATACACTGCCAATGTTCTTAACAATACTGTCCAGAAGATATAGAGAAGGCAACTTCTGATCAACTGAGACCTGCAAAAAAACAAAAAACAGAATAACAAAATGAATATTTAAGTGAACTAGATAAATAAGAAAACCATTAATGTCAAAATTAAAAATCAGGACAACCCTGCACAACAGTAAAGGATGCAAACCATCAAGAATCTACAACAGAGAAATTTGGAAAAGCATGGTGAAAACACGAACTTTTAAGTTGACATCGAGTTAGACTATTAACTATTTGGACAACTCATCCAAGATTCGAGTTTCTAAGTATCCTATAAACCTCATTTGAAGTTTGATGCAAGTCAAATAATCATCATGGGCTAAATTAAAGACAAAAAAGAGCGATCTCAAGGATCCAATTTGGCTTTATGCATTGGAGATCACCTACTGAGGCTGCCTTCTTACATAGAACATGGATAGTAACATCCCAATAAATCCAGAATCAAACACCACAAATTCACAGATGAATTCCGAGCTTTAAAACCATTTTAGATGGTGGTAGTATGGAATAATTCAAGGGTTGGATGCCTAAACGAAAATGGGGGAAATTAAACAAAGACAATTGACTCGCAAAATAAGATCCATGACCATTGCTGCTGAAATGATGTTGTGCTAAAATTTGTAGTAAATCAAAAGAAAAGTACAATGTAGCCTAAATAGAAAGAAAAAAAAAAACATAAAAGAAGATTAATCAAAATTAAACCTCCAGAGCCAAAGACAAGTTCTTCCTTTCTTTCCATAGTGTATTTTTAGAAATTTGTCTAATAGAGTCCAAATATAAACCCTAATTTTAATATACTACTTCCTGCAACCCTAAGAGAACAAACAACTCTGGAACGATTAGGAAAGAGAGCCAACGATGAATAAAGAAACCTAATTTTAACATAATCAACTAACTGCAATTCTAGTAAATCTCATACTAATATTATATTTAAAAGATGCTCTGTATCAGATATGTATGATTTTGCTCGAGTTGTATGGGGGATGAATGATGCCCTAGTAACTTGAGAAAATATGCTTATGAAGTTCGTGATATTTCAAAGTATAAATTATTGCATTGAAGAAAAATACCTCAACAATTCGGTTGCAAATCACATCAGCAATTCCTTCAGCGAACTCTCTCTGTTCTCCAGCGATAATCGTAAGGTCTGTAATAATAGGCTTAGAATTGAAAGTAAGTTCCGATAAAACAAGATCGTAGAGCCGAACAATATCTTCCGCACTAGGCGCCGTGAAATCATCTTCATCATCCGAAACCCTCAACTCATCTTCTCTCTCCTTCAATAAAGCCCTAAACCGATCCAAAACCGGTGAAGGAGGCTTTTGGATCAGCTCTGCTGGCATGGCCTTATTGTTGTTGCTACTCGAAACACCATGCTCTGGTAAAAACCCTAGATTCCTAGGGTTTGATCTGGAAGATAAGAACCACTCTTCCATGGCGGTTTTGATTGGGTATTTTTCTGGTTGTGGCATTTTAGGGTTTATTAATTGATTAGAGGGTAATAATGAGATTTGCGTAGTAGTCGCCATTAAAGGGAGAGAAATATCACAAAATCGCCAAAAGCAAGATTTGTGAAATTCGTTACTCGTGTGGATCCTCTGCTGTGCTGCTTGCTTGTCCACTTCACCAGTCACCACTGCATCGATTTTCGTAAATGTGTCAAACGGGGCCCAATTTAAAGGCCTATTTATTCCAACGGGACACGGTCACAAGTCTTTTGACACGTTTACTTTCCCTTTTTAGAAAGTTTTTTTTTATGATTTGACATGGTTACGGAACGATTGACCATCAACTACGCTGCTATTTGAACATTGAGATTAACATTTGACTATGGGGCCCACATGGTTACACTTTAAGAGCTAAAATTTTGAGAAGTTGTTCTCTTCACTATGAAGATCATCTTCACAAAAAATCATAACATTCTAAAACTTCTAACCCCATCAAAAATTGATCGGAAGTTGATTGTAAATTAACGGTGAGAAATGAACGGTGCGAAAAAGATTCAATTTTTTATAGGGTTAGAGATTTTAGAATTGGCTGATTTTTTGTAAATATGATCTAAATAATGAAGAGAACAACCTCACAAAATTTTAGCTCTTGAAGTGCAACCGTGTGGACCCAACAGTCTAATGTTTTTTTTGAAGAGAATTTGAGCTTAGATTTGTGTTATTGAGACGATTAAGAACTCAAGGCACGATACGAAATATCTGTAGGATTTAAAGCGCCTTAAACACACTAAAGCGCCTTAAACGCCCAATCGCGTGTGCGGTATCAATTTAAATGAGGACCCAACATTTAAAAGATAAACTCTAATAAGTGTAGTCACTTATAAACCTCAACTTTCTATATCTCCCAAGCAATGTGGGACTAAATCAAATAAGAGTTAAAGCTACACAAACCACCCAAAGCTATTTTAAAAATTTTACACAAAAGTAACTAACACTTAGTAAAATTTTAATATAGATGTAAACTTTTAAAAAGTTTAGTATTAAAAAAAAATTTGTTTACTAATTTACTTCCAAAATACCCAATTTGATTAGAGGAAGCTCATTTTACTAGAGGAGATGAGAGTTCTCATATGTTTTTACATCACCTCCATCACCAAATTTCTCTCTTTTTCTCTGTTCTCGTTTTGCACATAACAAACAAAAAAAACGGAGAAAGAGAAGATGAAGGGAAGATGAAGGAGAAGAAGAAGGTAGAGGTAATGGTGGTGCAGATCATTAGATATTTTTTTTTTTTTCTTTTTTAAATCTATTGAAGAAAAAAATGAGGAAGAATTAGAAGGTGGCGGTGTTAGTTGTGCATATTGGTAGATGTTTTTTTTTAGATCTATTGAAAAAGAAGAAGAAGAAGAAGAAGAAGAAGAAGAAGAAGAAGAAGAAGAAGAAGAAGAAAAAGAAAAAGAAAAAGAAGAAGAAGTTGGTGGTGGTAAGAGCAGGGTGTATTTTTTTTCCCAATGGAGTGTAATTATTTGAAGAAGATACCCCTAACAAATACACCCCGGCGGCGGAGGCCCAAAGATTAAATCTCTCCATTTAGGCTAAGGCCCGAAAAAGAGCAATCACCATCCATATTGTATGTCCTAATATCAATCTCCTTTAAATTTTGTAAGGTTAATTAGATTTTGAATATGGTGAAAGGAAACTAGGTAGTGCCAACCTTATTTACAATCGTATAAGTTTGATTGATTGAAATGGAATTGCATTGTTTAATTAGTTTGATAAACCACAAATTCTATTTCTTCAAGATGGATTCCCAAAAAAAAAAAGTTGGAGAATAGCAAACTCAGCTAATCAAGAGGGAGTAGGTTGTGATTTTCCCACCTCATAAATCACATTGTTGAGAATTAAATTTTCATTCTTTTCATCTAAACATGACCTTGTAGTGATACCTTGTTTTACAAATATCCAAATTTCTTATGGACTTGCCACACACGAAGAATGATGAGACAGAAAGTGAGATTTTTATTTTTATTTCTAAATAAACATTACTAACCACCAAGGAGCAAGGATGGCCTAACCTTGCGCAGTGTCGAAGTCACATTAAGCCCTGAGGAGGCCATGGCACCCCCACTCTCGTGGATTACCTCATGTCTACTAGTATAACTCTTATAAATTTATATGTACAAAAGGCAAATTTATATGTGAATCAGGCCGGAATCACATTCCTGGGAATAGCAATCCTACGCACAGGGCATGGGATTGCTATTCCCATTCCCCCGGAATCAACCATGCTACAATCCCAAACAATATTTAAACACCTCACCTTTTTTTTTCCTAATCGTGATTACTTTCTAGGAGAGAGAAAAATGAGTATAAGAAGAGAATAAAATCGACGGACTTCTATTTTTAATTGGGTTATAAAGTAAAAATAAAAAGTAAAAAAATTTTATGTCTATCTAAAACATCCAACGAGTATGAGTTTCAATTTAATTCCATATTTTTGAGTAAATAAGCCAACATTTGGAAGGGTATAAGAAGAAAATTAGCCTTTTTATAGAGAGTCTTTTACCCTATGAACCCCAAAGTTGCATGTTTATTACAATTTCTACTTTGAACTTGTGAAAACTCTCTACAAACCTCTCTTTTTCAAATTGCTTACAAAAACTACCCTGTATTTTTCAAATCCCTCAATTGCCCTCCAATTGAACCGGTATTAGGTTTCTTTCTATATTTTTTTTCTTGTTTCTTGTTTCACTTTGTTCAAGCAATTTCCCAATCACCAGTATGCTCGTCTCTCTCCGATAAGTTAGTGCCACCACTTCCACCTGTGCACTAACTCAGTTTGTACGAATTAATTTATAATTAAACTGTTTGATTTCTACTTAAAATGGGATTTGTTGCTTTATTATTTTCTGTAACTCCATTGAAGAACAGTGAAGGATGCCATGTTGGAGCCCTCAAGTTCTGATGTAATTTTGTGGAGCTCATAATAATTAACCTCGAGATCTGACCCATGGGTTTGACCTCATCAATCTTGTATTAATTTAAGGGTTGCAAATGGTGATATTAACATAGTACCCATTGATAAAGAAAAAAAACATTTCCACTACAATCATAGGTGAAGAAATGTTTTTCCCCTTTGTCTTATCAATTTAGGAAGAACTCTGTGTGGGATTCCTTTCATTTTTCAAATTAAGCATAGCCTAACGCAATTTCTAATTGGAACAACTAATAATAAAAAAAATTAATTTTCATGGAACGGAAAAACCTTAAAATTTTGAAGGAGAAAGAGATATAGGTTGAGGAAGTGAAGGGTTTGAACTTTGACGGGGCGGTTTGGGAAGAAGGACATTAACAGAGAAAAGAGAAATAGAAACCTAGGTTATCGGTTGAATGAGGGAGGGCAAATAAGGAATTTAAAAATTTTAAGGTAGTAATTGTAAGCAAGTTGAAAAAGAAAGGTTTATAGAGAGTTTATTCAATTTTAAGGTAGAAAATGTAATTTATTTGCAACTTTGGGGTGCACAAGGTAAAAGACTCTTTTATAGATTACATTCCCACCATCCAAACATGTATCATAAGAGTGCTACTTTTTGACCCGCCCATGTTACAAAATAAATGCCAGAAACTTATGTGGCATGATGGGTCCTACTGCCAAATAAGTTAGAAACTTCCTCGTAACACTTTTAGGAGGGGAAAAATGGTAGATCCCACCCTGCCATATAAGTTTATGGCACCAATTTTGTAAAACGTTAGGGCTTTATTGTAAAAGTTAACTCCCGGAAAATATAGATAAGTCAACCTTTGCTGTTGTGTATCGCACCGTGGTAAAATGTCTACGGCAATCACATCCGTGTTAATCGTCCGATCATCTGTTGTACTTGTAGTACAATAGCCCCGGTATTACACAGGGTTTTCGTTTCAACAAAAACTCCTTTTCCTGTTTCCACCCCCTTCTCTCTCCTTCTCTCCTACAGTCTCCTCCCAAGGGGTGCCGGCAACGACAAGATCGAGAGGTAAACCCCTATTTCTGTACTTTATTTTTCCCTGGATTTCTTTTGATTTTGTAGGATTAATTTGAGTCTGAGGAACTGAGTTGTTTCAAACAAGTTGCAACCCTGAAAATTTTGCACAAATTTTTTATAATTTGTATGCTTTATGATTATTTAGGGTCTGTTCTTAACTTATTTTCATTGCCCACCTAAGGATCAACCCTGTTATACGTCCTCTGAGTTGGAAACAAATTAAGTCTGGGATTCACTATTGCTACCTTTTCTTCTGATCAAAACTGTTGTTTTGATTATTTTTTTTCCCTCTTTAGACCATTTTTTTAGCTCATTTACATAAATACAGTGGATAATGGAGTAGGACCACATTGAGCTGATTGGGTTATTGGAACCCTCAAATAAATTATAGTTATTTTTTCGGGGCATTTGATATCTGTGTTTGTCGATACGAAAGAGCCCAATTTTTAAATGGTTAGGTTTGTCTCTGTAATGGGTTTTGAATTCAAGAATTGACTGTGATTTCGATTGACAAATATGAGCACAATGTGTAAAGTATATGCATCATATGTACTTGTTTTCTGCTAGTTGCTTATTAAATTTTTGTATCAGGTATGTCTTTTAGGAATAACATCAAAACAATGGAATCAAGTTCAGTGATTAAACACCAAAAGGTTATTGATGTACGCAATATGAGTGAGACTCCTGATCGTATTAGCGGTTTACCAGAAAGCATTCTTTTGTATATCTTATCTTTCCTTCCCACAAAATATGTTGTACAGACTAGCATTTTATCAAGAAGATGGAGATACCTATGGACCTCAATTCCTACTCTGGACTTTGATGACGATCTTTTTCCGTTTCTGAAAGTGAGTAATGGATACTTAGTTGAGAACATGAAGTTTGTGAATTTTGTGTATAAGGTACTACAATTCCATGACATGTCAAATATATGGAAATTTCGTCTTGCTTGTTTGGATTGTGATATTTCTCGTGCCAACACGTGGATCAGTGTTGCCATAGAGAACAATGTACAAGAACTATATCTTGACATCCCTATAAATGCCATTCAGTTTCCCCTTTGCCTTTTCACTTGTAAATCGCTAGTTATCTTGAAATTGAACTTATACTGCTCTTACCTCACGCTCCCTGATTCCATTTGTTTTACTAGTCTGAGAACCCTTCATCTTGATTCAGTTATATTCTCAGAAAATGGTTCAATTCAGAAACTTCTTTCTAGTTGCCCTGTCCTTGAAAATGTGATTATGATAGGATGTGGTTGGGGGGATCATAAAGTTGTCGAAATTTATTCTCCCACCGTTAAGAATTTGTCTGTAGATGGTTCCCCATGGGGAATATGTGTTGATGGTGTTGTGAGTGACTGTAAAATTAAGATCTCCATCCCGAATCTCATATCGCTCAAGTACATAGACTACTTAGCGGCAGACTACTGTCTAGAGAACCTCTCATCTCTGGTTGATGCATTTATTGATGTCAGAATAGGAAGAACTTATTGGAGTGGGAGGTACGAAGAGTCTGGTTACCGTGTGAATAAGCTTCTTACAGGGGTTTCTAATGCAAGATCTCTAACATTATCTGACTCCACTCTTGAGGTATGTCCTCCATTTCTTTTATTCCTTATGTTTTATAGTTTCTTGTCGTTCTAGTCTTGCTAAAACACTGGTTAGGTAAATGCTGAGAAAAGATATTCCGAATTGGTATTCAAAATGTTTCTCCTTGTTGCATTTTTTTGTTTGATTATTCATTGTGGACTATCTTGTTTGTTTACCAAGCTTCTCTCCAATGCACCAAATTTGTTGGAATTGCTACCAGCTTTTCATAATCTCAACAAATTGATACTTACCTCGGGTAGAAACAAAAAGCATTTCTTAGCGATTGCCTGCTTACTTCAGAGCTCTCCTGTTCTAGAATCTCTTGTCATCGAGATCGAGGTAATCAAAGAAAAGTTACAATTCAATTATTGCTGCGCTGAAGCCATTAAATTATTGTGGTTAACTCTGGTTCTGATTATTTTGTAGCCATGCCCCGATTATAAATACCACTTCTATAACAAAGAAAGTCAAGAATCTGAAAATTTGTGTTTGGAGTGTCGTTTTGATCACCTCAAGGTATTGAAGATCAAGTGTTTTGGAGGTACTGAAGAGGAGCTCGAATTTGTGACAGTACTGTTGAGAAATGCCAGCACTATGGAGAGACTAATTATCATCGAAGGGGAAGATTCAGATGAGAGAACGAAGATTAGCGAGAAGCTGCTGATGTTTCAAAGGGCTTCTCAAAGCTGTATTATTTCATTCTTATAAAATCTGTAAAAAGGATATTCTTGAGTGAGAAGCTGCTGATGTTTTGAGAAATGCATTCAATCTTCCATTACTAAATATATTTACAATACCTCATACGATGTCAGAGTTCTTTTTCTGTATGTACTGTTGATTTTCAATATGCAGAAGGGCTTTTGTAATATGATTTTCTACTTGCAATGCATTCGTGGAAGAGTTATTTTTCTGTGTATACTGTCGATTTTTCAATATGCAGAAAGGCTTTTGTAACATGGTTTCCTACTTGGAATGCATTCGTAGAAGCTTGGGTCTCACCCTGTCCCTCCCTCCTTGGTGCATGTGGAGAGGAAACCAAAAGTCGATGTTTCCTACATGATTTTTTTTTTTTTTTTGTTAATTTTTCCATAGCAAAATTTTTCATTAATTTTTATTATTTAATAAGAAGAAAAAAATAAACTATTTCCTTCATTATTATTTACTATTTTGGTGTGATCTTCAACCAAATAAGTCCACACTATGGACTCTCTACTAGTCGACAATAGAATCATGGAAAGTTTCTGAACTTTCGTTCCCTGAACTTCGAAAGGCAGAGAGAATTAGAGAAACAATGCATTGTTGTGATAAAGTCCTCAAGGTGCATGTCCCAACTAGCTAATTTTTGCTGTTGTTGATAGTTTAAATTTCGATTAATCCTTCTTCGGATGCGGTGCCTTGCCACGTATAATGAGGTGGCGTTGTCATGGCAAAGTTCTTACTGTTTTAAGGTCAAAACTGACATTTGTTTTAAACCAAAAAATTGTTTACAACAACCGTTATAATGGAGAATAATCACTATTTTAATGGAAAATAACGGTGTTTAAATTTTTTTTTTTAAAGTTAAAGAGATTAAATAGTTTTTTATATTATTTTTCGTTTTTTAACAAAATTATGGTGTTACACAAGACTGACCACTTTTTCTGACCACAATCACAAACAAACTGCTGTGGGGTTAAATGATTGATTATACAGCTGTTGATTATAAAACCTGATTTAAGCCTGCCAAATCTGTGGTAAACCTGTGCGGTTCTGTTGATTTCAGTTCTACAATAGCCCCTATATTATGTAATACGCAGGTTTTTGGATTCCTCCATTTTTTTTTTCTTCTATTCTTCAATCTCCTCCCAATCTAACAACAACTCCATCAGCAGCAGCAGCCACAGTCAACAAGTTTAAGAGGTAAACACCTCCTCTCTCTCTCTCTGCGCAAGTGTTTCATTTGAGGTTCCATTCTGTTTGGATCCTCTTTTAAAATGCTCCAGAAAGACATTTTTCTGGAGTGTTTGGTAATAATAGAAGGATCGTTTCCTTTTTCGCAAAATGTAGCGGTCCAAACAGACCTCATGTTCCACAATCCTCAGTTCAGAAAATTTGATTCTTTTTCATATTTATTGTTCTTTATGTTTTCTGAGTTTCCTTTTTATTTAGTAGAATTCGTGTCATGGAGATGTGAAATTGATGTGGTGTTTGGTAAAATTTTCACTGAATTTTAGGGTTTTCAGTGATGAGCATCGTTTGGTAAAATCACTTAAAACAGGGTTCTTAATTGAAAATGAGTGATTCTCTCATTAAGTTAAAACTTTTCACTTTATCTGAAATCTCAATGCAGTAGGGCACACAACTTTAACTTTCTTTGTAATTTCACAAATTTGCCTTACATTCTACATCTTTATGTCTTCAAAACTGAAAGTCAATTTAAACCTTAATTTCTTTTTTTCCTACCCCTTAATCTTTGAATTCTTGTGTGATCCTAGTTAGTTCTGAATGTAGTAATAATAGGCAATGGCCACATAAAATCGTTTATTGGATTGGTTTTCAAATAATTTAGGGTTTGTTTGTGAACTAAATTTACATTGTTCACCAATTGATCTATACGTCATCTGAATTGGACACAAATTAAGAATGGGAGTCACTGTCACAAGCTTTTGTTCTGATAAAACTTACTGCCGATGGACGCATAATATCCCTATATTTTATCATTTTCTTTATTCTTCACACTGATCTTTTTTTTTTCTTTTCTTCTTTGTTGTCTTCCCCAAGTAGCTAATTGAAATTAATATGGTGGACAATGGGGTAGGAAAATTGAGTTCATTGGGTTATTGCAACCCTCAGATAAGTTCCAGTTATTTATTTGTTTGCGGCACCATCTTCTTCCCTTTTTTTTTTTTTTTTGTGGCACTGAATATCTGTGGTTGATGATTTGGAGGAGCCTAATTATTCAATGGTCAAGATAATCACAGTAATGGTATTTAAATTCAAGAATCGAGGACGGTTTGATTTGATACTTATGAGCAAAATTTGTGTTATAGGCATCACTGATACTTATTTTCTAATTGTTGCTTCTTAAAACTTTGTACCAGGTATTTTATTTTGGGAAGGGCATCAAAACAATGGAATCCAGTTCAGTGGTTAAACACCAAAACGTTATTGACATTCAGAATATGAGTGAGACTCCTGATCGCATTAGCAGTTTACCAGAAAGCGTTCTTTTGTATATCCTATCTTTCCTTCCAACAAAATATGTTGTACAGACTAGCATTTTATCAAGAAGATGGAGATACCTATGGACCTGTATGCCTACTCTAGACTTTGATGCTGATCTTTTTCTGTCCCAAGAATCGAGGAATAAATTCCCCGTTGAGAACATGAGGTTTGTGGATTTTGTGAATAAGGTACTTCTGTTACATGACGAGTTACATATACAGAGATTTCATCTCGCTTGTTTGGATTACTGTGATATTTCTGAGGTCAACACGTGGATCAAGGTTTCCATAAAGAAGAATGTGCAAGAACTATATCTTGATATCGCATCACGCTACTCCATTAAGTTGCCTTACTGCCTCTTCACTTGTAAATCACTAGTTTCCTTGAAATTGAAGCTATCCTTTACTCACCTCACACTCCCTACCTACATTTGTTTTACTACGCTGAGAACCCTTCATCTTGATTCAGTTATATTCGCGGAAAATAGTCCAATTCAGAGGCTTCTTTCTAGTTGTGCTGTCCTTGAAAATTTCATTATGGCAGGATGTCGATGGTATGATCGCGAAGTTATTGACATCTCTTCTCCTACTGTTAGGAATTTTCAAATATGTGATGGTGATGCGAGTTACCATAACATCAAGATTTCCATCCCGAATCTCATATCCTTCAAGTTCATAGACTACTTTGCAGAACACTACTTTCTAGAGGACCTCTCCTCTCTGATTGATGTATTTATACATATCAAAATAAGCGGTGCTTATGGCAGTGAGAGGTACAAAGGATCCTTTTACCATGTCAGTAAGCTTCTTAGAGGTGTTTCTAATGCAAGATCTCTAACGTTATCTGACTCGACTCTTGAGGTTTGTTCTCCATCTGTTTTATTCTTTACATTTTATAGCTTTTTGTTGCGTTTTAGATTTCCTAAAAAAACTTGTTAGGTAAATGCTGAGAAAAGATATGCCAATCATGAATTAAAATGTTTCTACTTGTTACATTTAATTCTTTTGTGTTTCCTCGGGGTTTTGGATGATTGCTCATGGTGGATTATCCTGTTTGTTTACCAAGCTTCTCTCCAATGCACCAAATTTGTCGAAATTGCTGCCAACTTTTCATAATCTCAACAAATTGATACTCACCTTGGGTAGAAACAAAAAGCATTTCCTAGTGGTGGGTTGCTTACTCCAGAGCTCTCCTGTTCTAGAATCTCTCTTCATAGATATTGAGGTAATCAAAGAGCAGTTACAATTTCAATTGTTGTCATTGAAGCCATCAAATTTGGTTGATGCAATCCATAGTTGTTAACACTGGTACTGATTATTTTGCAGCCATCTCCCAATTATGAATACGACTTGTACAAGGAAGAAGCAGGTCAAGTATCAAAGAAATTGTGTTTGGAGTGTGTTCTTGATCACCTCAAGGAAGTGAAGATCAGGTGCTTTGGGGGTACTGAAGATGAGCTCCAATTTGTTAAACTACTTCTGAGAAAAGCCAGCAATATGGAGAGAGTGAATATCATTGTCGAAGGGGAAGATTTGGAGAAGATAACCGAGATAAGCAAGAAGATACTGATGTTTCGGAGGAATTCTGCAAGATATATTATCTCATTGTCATAAAAACTGTAAAAAGGATATTTATGTGCCCGCAGCACATAAATATAATCAGCTTCTTTTGTCCCTTTTTTGTTTAAGTTTCGATTTTTCATCATCATAATGATTGAAATCCATGACTGAGACTGACATAGCCTCATTTTATGGAAGTCACCTCCTCCCCACCTCTTAGGCCAAAACTTAAAACCCACAGGATTAATTAACCGAAGTGCCTAATGAAATGGATCTTCCATTTCTAGTATGTAAATATTCATGATACTTTTACTGTGTCAGAGTTGTGATACTGATCATTGTTTTTCAATATGATGAATAAAGGCTTTTTCTACATCATACTGGTTCCAAAGAGAAGTAACTTTGTAATGCTTGTTTGAAGTCATCCAGATCTCCATTTTCTTTTTTTTGCAGGGATGGAATAATCAATAAGGAGATTGATACAAGGATGCTACTTGCTTGATTGTCATCCAAAGGTAATAATATCCAATCGAAATTATTACCTAAACTAAAAGATATGCAATAACCATTGTTTTCCAACTCACACATGCTGCACTTGGTATGAAAGTTAGCAGTATGTGAATTTTCAAACCTGCACACTTTTTGCATTAACAAGTATTGTTCACAGAGATATGATTTGTTACAAGAATCTTACGAGTTCAAATCCTCTTTCCCCAAATCCCTTGTCTCTTCTCTGTCCCCGTGTTGATTTTGCTTTGTGGGGATACATGGAGACGATCCAATTTGGTGATAATGTTCTCCTCACCCTATTGATTAGACCGTTGATATCCACACAGCCAATTTTGATACCTTGTGACCTCATTTTGGTCAAACAAGTTTGACCATCAATTTTGATTTCTAATGACCTCAACTCTATTTGATTAAAATAATATTATTTTTAATTAAAATATATTTTTAAATTTTTTTATAAAAAATATTAAATAATTTAATAAAACAATTTTTTTCTTCTTACCCCACCTTCTTCCACCACCACCACCACCACCGTCACCACCATCTCCCCACCTCCACCACTTCAGCACCATTTTCCCACATCCACCACCGCCACCCCACTACCTTCACAGAGATCAGAGTGAGAGAGAAAGAGAAATCGGAGAGAGATTGATGGCTAACGGAGAAAAAGGAAAAAAAAAAATTAGATCTGATTTTTTCAGATCTAGTTTAGGGAGAGAAAGGGGCTAAATATAGAGTGGATTCATGTGAAGAAAACGATGACGATGAGGGTTTTAAGAAATCTGTGAAAAAAAAATCGACGAAAAATTAATTTCGCCAATGCTCGGCCTTGCAGAGAGGAGCACAATCATTGTGTGCTCGTTGTCACGATAACGAGCATGAATAAGACATGCTCGTTGATCCATTAACGAGCCAAAAAAAAGTTACTGGACCCTTTTTTAAGTTGTGCTCGGAGTTGCAGAGATGAGCACGTGCACTGGTGCTCGCCAACCCACCAAGGAACACGTAAGTATAATGCTCCTTGACATAATGGCGAGCACCAATGCACGTGCTCCTTAGTGTACGACCGAGCACTGTCAAGGTGTGCTCCTTGACATAATGGCGAGCATGATACTTACGTGCTCTTTGGTGGGTTGACGAGCACCAGTGCACGTGCTCATCTCTGCAACTCCGAGCACAACTTAAAAAAGGTTCCAGTAACTTTTTTTGGCTCGTTAATGGATCAACAAGCATGTCTTGTTCATGCTCGTTATCGTGACAACGAGCACACCATGATTGTGCTCCTCTCTGCAAGGCCGAGCATGGACGAAATCTATTTTTCACAGATTTTTTTTTCACCGATTTTCTAAAACCCTCCTCATTTTCCTCTCTTCATCATCATTTTCTTCACATTGTTCATTCTCTCTCTTGCCCCTCTCTCTCCCTAAACGAGATCTGAAAAATTTCAGATCTAGATTTTTTTTCCTTCCCTTCCCCTTCTTAATTTCTATCCGGCCATCATTCTCTCCCCACTTTTTTTTTCTCTCTCTCTCCTCCCTCTTTCTTTCTGATCTTTGTGAAGGCGGTGGGTGAGCGGGGTGGCGGTGGTGGTGACGGTGGTGGTGGGGAATGAAAAAAAAATTATTAAATTTTTATTTGAATACTTTTAATTATTTAATATTTTTTAATAAAAAGTATTTTTTTAATTAAAATATATATTTTTTAATTAATATATATTTTTTTAATTAAAATATATTATTTTAATTAAAATATATTATTTTAATCAAATGGGTTGAGGTCATTAGGAATCAATTTTGTTGGTAAAAGGATGAGGGCACAAGGTATTAAAATTGGCTGCGTAGATATCAACCCTCATTGATTATTCTCACGAAATATCAGTCAATTCTAAAATTTTAACGCCATAAAAAATCGATTGGAAAATCGATTAATTAGGAAATCTGCTAAGAGCTTCTTCCCCACATATCCTGGCAGTGGGGCCGACCATGCGACCTTTGGCACCAATGTTTTATTAAAAACAAATAAAATGGTGGATATCAAAAGCACAAAGAATTATCCATCGATCCGTGGATAGTACTTGCCTTTTAATATCCAGTCGTGCTTTTTGATATCCACACTGTTAATAAATCATCTAATTAAGGAGTGGACGGAACAATTCGAGGGTTTGAAGAGCCCACTAGAATTGCCTTTACCTCAAATTTAATGATTTGATGTTCCCAGGCCATTGTGCAGCGCTGCTGTTTGGCCCGACCATATTACAAAACAAATGCCAAATTCTTATGTGGCATGGTAGGTCCCACTACCACATAAGTTAGAAACCCCCTCATAATATTTTTGGGAGAGAAAAAGTAATAGATCCCACCCTGCCACATAAGTATTTGGCACTTATTTTGTAATATGGATGGGCCAAAAAACTTTATTGGTGTTAAAAATAGAATTCCACATGGTTTTTATGTGGGCCCTAATCACCACTGTAACGGCAAAAATCGTCGAGTAGTGGTGACCGCTGGTCATTAAAAAATGAGACAATAGGCATATGTCGCTGACGCTTAATGTAACCTCTTTAGAGCAACCTGCTGAAATTTGATGAGAACGATCAGGAGAGAGAAAGACAGAGGGCTGACACCAAGGTTGAGGGGAATGTAATCTATGAGAGAGGGCTGAACAAGAGGTAAACTTCTCTCTTTGCAATTATTTTATTTATTAGGGTTTCTGGGTTTATGGAATAAACCTAAGAATTTAATAAACCCCGCAAAAGAGGCGTTATAAATCTAATTGGACATGCCCTCATGTTCCATGATCATCAGTGAAAAAAAAGATGATTTTCTTTTATTTCTACTTTTCATTTCATTCTGAGGAACTGAGTTGATAAACCCTAGTTAGGTTTCAGGGAGATTTGAAACTCACATGCTGTTTTACTGTTTGGTAATATATTTGATTCCAGCATTAGGGGTTTTCAGTGATAAACGTTGAATCAGCACCAGGGCATGAAGCTTTAACTCCTTATAATTCTAAAAATTTGCCTTATATTCTACGTCTTTAAGCTTTCAGCACTTAAAACTTAAATACCAAACAATACCCCACTCGTTGACTCTTCGTGTAATCCTAGTTAGTTCTGAATGTAGTAATGATAGGCAATGACCGCATAAATTTGTTTACTTGATTGGTTTTAGAATAATTCCATCGATCACAAGTGATCAACCCTGTTATAATTTGTCTTAATTGGCACAAATTAAAGTCTGTAGTTGATGATCTGAATTAGGGAACCCAATTATTCATTGGTTAAGATCATCTGAGAAATAGTGTTCTAAGTTCAAGAACGAACAACGGTTTGAATTGATTATAAGTACAATGTGTATTGTATAGGCATTATTGGTTGCTGATACTTGTTTTCTGGTAGTTGGTTTGCATATTAAAACTTAATTCATTTCAGGTATTGTCTTTTTAAGATGAGCATCAAAACAATGGAATCAAGTGCAGTTGTTAAACGCCAAAAGGTTGTAGACATTCAGAATATGAGTGAGGCTCCTGATATCATTAGCAATTTACCAGAAAGTGTTCTTTTCCACATCCTATCTTTCCTTCCTACGAAATGTGTCATCCAGATGAGCATTTTATCAAGAAGATGGAAACACATATGGACATCTATACCCACCCTAGACCTTGCTGATAATCTTTTTGTCTCTCCGGAATCGAGCGATGAATTCTCTAATGGGAACACAAGGTTTGTCGATTTTGTGAACAAGGTACTTCTGTTACATGGCATGCCACATATACACAGATTTCGTCTTGCTTGTTTGGACTTTGATATTTCTCATGTCGACACCTGGATCAATGTTGCCATCAAGAAGAATGTAAAAGAATTATGTCTTGACATCAGGAAATTTTTCTTTAAGTTGCCTCACTGCCTTCTCACTTGTAGATCCTTAGTTTCCTTGGAATTGAATCTACTCAAGTCTCACCTCAGACTCCCTACTTCCATTTGTCCTAGTACGCTGAGAACCCTTCATCTTCATTCAATTAAATTTTCGGAAACAGGTTCATTTCGGAAACTTGTTTCTAGTTGCCCAGTCCTTGAAAATTTGATTGTGGAACGATGTGAACTGTGGGATGAAGAAGTTGACATTTCTCCTCCCACTGTTAGGAATTTGTGTGTACAAAAATGTCTTATGAGTTCCACTAAAATCAAGATCTCCATCCCAGATCTCATATCGTTCAAGTTTATATACTCCTACATGGAAAACTACTCTCTAGAGAACCTCTCCTCTCTAGTTGATGCATTTATTCATATCAAAATAAAAGGTAAATATAGCAATAGGAGACCAAAAAGATCTTTTCGCGGTGTGAGTAAACTTCTTAGTGGGGTTTCTAATGCAAGATCTCTAACATTATCTCACTCGACTCTTGAGGTAAGCCCTTCATTTCTTTTATTTTTTCACATTTTCATGCTTTTTAGATTTCCTAAAAAACTGGTTAGGTAAATGCTTAGGAAAGATAATGCCAAGCATGTTCTTATCATGAGCTCTAGTTATATGGTAGTTGGAATTGGATGTTCCCACAACTAGGATATATATATTCTCTGAGAAGTTAAAATTTTGTTAAAAAGGGTGACATAGATTCTAAAGAAAGTGAAATGCTAAAAAGCAACTCTTTTAGGAGTAGCACGGGTGCTACTTTGTAAAAGAAAAGAGTTTTTTTTTTTTGAAAATTGAGTGAACTGCTTTGAAACCTGTAGTTTCCATGTCTTACACAGAGTAGCATCCTTGGTTCCCTTAAAGTAGTTGAATTGGGAACATCTCACTGCCGTAAACTAGGTCTAGGTCTTATAAGCTCCTGCTTGGCTATCAATACTCAATATGTCCTACTTCTTGCATTTAATTTTTTGTGTTTTCGCGAGGTTTTTGTTTGATTATTCATGGTGGATTATCCTGTTTGTCTACCTAGCGTCTCTCATTTGCACCGAATCTGTTGGAAACACTGCCAACTTTTCATAATCTCAACAAATTGATACTATCCTCAGTTAGAAGCAAAAAGCATTTCCTAGTAATCGCTTGCTTACTCCAAAGCTCTCCTGTTCTAGAATCTCTCGTCATAGATATTGAGGTAATCAAAAAGCAGTTACTATTTCAATTATTGCTGTTCAAGCCCTTAAATTTGTTGTCAGCAATACATAATGGTTAACTCTGGTTCTGATTATTTGGTAGCCATGTCCCAAGTATGAATACGACTCGTACAAGGAAGAAGGTCAAGAATCGAAAAAGTTGTGTTTGGGTGATCTTCTTGATCACCTCAAGGTAGTGAAAATCAGTTGCTTTGGAGGTACTGAAGTTGAGCTCGAATTTGTGAAACTACTTTTGAGAAAGGCCAGCAATATGGAGAGATTAATTATCATTGTCAAAGGGGAAGATTTGGAGAAGATAACCGAGATAAGCAAGAAACTGCTGATGCTTCGGAGAGCTTCTGCAAGATGTGTTGTATCCTTGCCGTAAAAACTGTGAAAGGATCCTCTCAAAAAAAAAAAAACTGAAAGAATATTTATTTGCACAGCCATCTTTTTGCACTTGTTTAGATATTGTATATATCATCCATTTCTTCTGTGCTTTTTGGTTTCTAGTTTTCATTTTCGTGTTCATTACCGATGACAGAGATTGAAATAACCACTTCTAAAGGGTCTCAAATGCATTGATCTGCCATTACTAAATAAATATACTTACAGTACTTTTAGGATGTCAGAGTTCTGTGTTTGTGTATACTGGCGTTGTTTAATTCTCGATATGCAGAAAGGCTTTTGGGATATTGATCTCTGTAAAACACCACCTTCTGATTGATCTTGTTATGTTTAGTTTACTTTTAGATAAACTCTGTAAAACACCAAATCGTGTGTCTGTAATAATATCAGTTTCTTTTGTCCTTTTCTTTGTTTCTTTTCCCCTTATATATGCCCCTACCTGTGAAATGTAGAAACTCTCTTTACATATTATTAGTGTTATAATTGGTATGTGAGTTGTTTTCTGATAAAAAAAATTGGTATCTGAGTTGTTACAAGAATCTTAACAGATTTACATTAATTCAAAAAGTTTCTAAATATTATTGGGTTTGTACAACTATACAGGGTTATGTCTTTGTTGTGTGCATCTTGGTAATTGAACTTGCCATTTGAGGTGTGCTAATGATATGCTAGCTGTTGGAATTGAGAAGGATTTTGCTTGAGTTTTTTTTGCATGGGGGCTGGCTTACCATGTTGTGAGTTCATTCTGACATGGAAAGATATTCTTTCATTTCAAATACTCAATCAATGAAGATTGAAGCTAAGATCACAAACTCCTCATCATTGTAGAAAGCCTAAACAATATAGAAAAAGAACGAAAAAACGGTTATAACTAAAAGCAACGCCAAAAAACGGAGAAAATAAGAAAAATAGGTGTTATAATTTTCAAAAACTGAACAGACTTTTGATTCATTCCATTACATAAAAGTTTGAAGTTCATCCAGTTAACATAATCATAATATTCTATTTGTATAAATAAAAAAATGGGCCTTTTGCCCCAATGTTTCAAATCAAGCTATTTCATTTTTATGATGATGTTTTTGAAGAATTAACCCCATTGATTGTATTCTGAATGTCTTTTTCCTCTACTTTCTATTTCTACTGAGCAAAAATTCGGCAAGTTATATCAGCAGAACCCATTGATTGGATTCAGAATATGCTAACCGTTATTTTAAAATAATGGCAGTTATTTAATGACCGATTATTTAATAAAACGTTTTTACGTACTTAACGTAACGGTTAAGTAAAGTCGTCCTCCTCCGTTACCCTAAAATAACGGGCTTTGGATAATCTACGGGCGGGCCGCGGGCCCCGTATGAGGGGGTAAAATAAAGGTTTTCCTTATTCTCTTCCCCGAGATTCTTCAAGCTTCTTCTAACAACATTTCTATGCAGCAGCGACGAAGGTCGAAAGGTAAATCTCTCTCTCCTATTTTCTCTCTCTACAATTGTTTCTTTTCGAGGTTTTATTTTGTTTGGATCGCTATCCAAATCGAAATTTTGTTAGCTTTTTTATGCAAAAAATGATCGTTTTTTCTTCGGTCAAAAAATGGCAAACCCTAACAGACCTCATGCTCTATGATTGTCAATGGGAGCAATTTCACCCTTCTTTTTTTCCTTCTCCTATATATGTTCTTTATTTCGCTCTGATTTTGTTTTTAATTTGTAGAGTTCGTTTGAATCTCTGAAGAACTGAGTGAATTCGCCCTAGTTAGGTTTCAGGATGATATGAAATTGAGTCTTCGTCTATTTGTGTGTAATCGTAGTGATTCAGAATCTAGTTCTGATAATTTAGGGCTTTTTTGGTTACTTATTTTTACATCGCCCACCGAGGGGATCAACCCCTGCTATTCACTATCGCAAGCTTTTGGTCTGATAAAACTTAATAGTACTCACTGGACAAGAATATCAAATATTTATTTTTGAACTTTATTATGTTTATTTTTATAGTTTTATCGAAAAAAATTTGTCTCTATAGATTACAGCAATTAAATTTATTTTTCCTCAAATTAGCTTCTTTGACTTAGTATGGTGAATAATGAAGTAAACCAAAATAAGCTCATTGTGTTTGATTATCGGAAGACTTGAATTATTCAATGGTTAGGATAGTCCTTGTAATGGTTTTGAGTTCAAGAATCTACTTTAGTTTCAATTGAAAATATGAGCACAATTTGTATATTATAGGCATCATTGATAATTATTTTCTGATAGTTGCTTATTAAAATTTTGTATCAGGTATCGTCTTCTAGGAAGCACATCCAAACAATTGAATCAACCTCAAAAAGGTTATTGACGTACGAAATATGAGTGGGACTCCTGATCACATTAGTGAGTTACCGGATAGTGTTCTTTTGTGTATACTATCTCTTATTCCTACGAAACAGGTTGTGCAGACCAGCATTTTATCAAGAAGATGGAGATATGTATGGACTTCTATGCCTACTCTAGAGTTTGATGATAAACAATTCCCATTTTTGTGGTTTAGTCTTGCAGATGAAAACACTAGGTTTATGAATTTTGTGGATTTGGTACTGCAGTCCCATGACATTTCAGATATACAAAGAATTCGTCTCACTTCTTTTTTTAACTGTGATGTTTCTCGTGTCAATAAGTGGATCGATGTTGCCGTAAAGCACAATGTGCAAGAACTATCTATTGAAACTTCGAAAAGTTTCTTTCAGTTTTCGGACTGTCTGTTCACTTGTAAATCACTAGTTTCCTTGAAATTGGGCTTATACTTGTCTTTCATCGATCTCCCTGATTCCATTTGTTTATCTAGGTTGACAACCCTTCATCTTGATTCAGTCGTATTCAAAGAAAATGGTTTAATTCTGAAACTTCTTTCTAGTTGCCCAGTCCTCGAAAATTTGATTATGATAGGATGTGGTTGGGGTTGGAGGTGGACTGTTGTTGAAATTTCTTCTCCCACCATTCGGAATTTTACTTTAGATGGCTCTCGCTGGGGAATAGGTGCTGATGATTATGGGAGTGACCGTACCTTCAAGATTTCTATGCCAAATCTCATATCGCTCAAGTACATAGACTTCATAGCTCAAGACTACATTATAGAGAACCTCTCATCTCTGGTTGATGCATGTATTGATGTGAAAATAGGAAAGAGTTATTGGAGTGAGATGTATGAAAATTCTGGTTACCGTGTGACTAATCTTCTTAAAGGGCTTTCTAATGCAAGTTGTCTAACATTGTCTCACTCCACTCTTGAGGTATGTGCTCAATTTCTGTTGACTTCCTAAAAAACTGGTAGGTAAATGCTGAGAAAAACACATGCTTACATGAGCTCTAGTTATATAGTGGTTGAATGTGCCCACAGCGGGAACATCCAACTGCCATAAACTAGGTCTTACAAATTTGTCTATTTATTTAGTTTTTTTGTGTTTCCTTCTGGTTTTTTTTTTTTTGATGAAGGTTTCCTTCTGATTTTGTTTGATTATTCATGGTGGGTTATCCTGTTTGTTTACCAAGCTTCTATCCGATGCACGGGATTTGTTGGAATTGCTGCCGACTTTTCATAATCTCAACAAATTGGTACTCACCTCGGGTAGAAACGAAATGCATTTCATAGTGATAGCCTGCTTACTTAAGAAGTGCCCTGTTCTAGAATCTCTTGAGATAGATATTGAGGTAATCAAAAGAGCAATTACCATTTTCAGTTGTTGCTGTTGAAGCCATTGAATTTGTTGTCAGCAATACATAGAGGTTAACTCTGGTTCTGATTGTTTTCTGTAGCCATCTCCCAGTTATGAATACCAGTACTACAGCGAAGAAGGTCAAGAATCAGAGGGTCCTGTTCTTTATCACCTCAAGGAAGTGAAGATCAGGTGCTTTGGGAGAACTAAAGATGAGCTTGAATTTGTGAACCTACTGTTGGGAAGTCCCAGTGAGACGAAGAGACTAATCATCCTCGAAGGGGAAGATTTGGACAAGAGAACGGAGATTAGCATCTGCACATAATTAATATCAGTTTCTTCTGACCTTTTTTTTGTTCATTTTAGTTTCAAGTTTTCATTGTTATGGACCTATGTCATCACTCACTGAATTTCTGAAATAGCGTCATTGGATCTTCTGTTGTTACTGTCATTGTTTTTCAATATGAAGTCCGGCAGGCTGTGGTGCGAATCCTAATTTGTCTTCCCCATTTTTTCGGGAGAGAAAAACAATGAAGTGTATTTGCATGTTTTGAACAGGTTCTTCTATTCGGAATGCGAATATACATGCCGAATATCTGCTTCTTCAAACTGATCTTTGAATCGTCTACAATCAAGAGCAAGAGGCCTAACCTGCTAAGGCATCGATGAGCCAATAACATTCAAGAAATCAACCACCACCAAACCAAAGCATCGCTCTCCAACTGAAACCAAGTCGGACATGTATTGCATTTGCCACTTCAAAACCCAAACATGAATCTCAGCTTCAATAAAAATACCACAACAGACTGGCTTTGTGACAAATACCACGTTTGGCCAGCAATAACTTCCCCAAGAGAGTTACTAACTACAGCCAGCCGCATCAAAACCAGGTTTCTGATTGCCTCAATCAACATTAATTGGGAATGTATATGTGAGAATCATCCATACCCTATGATTTATAAAGCAGAAGTTGAAACACAACTTAATCATAGAATTAAAATTTTGGTTCTGATCGGGGTGATAGAATACTACCCTACGGACCTTATACACAGCAGCAAAATAAAATAACAAAAAGAAAAAATAGAATTTTAGTTGAAATGGTTAATTCCATGTTATAAGCTTTGATTTACTTTATTTTTTGTGTGTGATGCTATGTTATCTACAAGCTATATTTTTTTCATTTTGTTTTTTTGGAAGGGAATAGAATTCAATTGAAAAAGAAATATGTTACATCTTATGAACTGTGAGACCAAAATTAGGTGGTAGAGCCCTTAAGTTGTGCCTTTTATCAGTTATTCTCAAAAATCAAAATAGTAAGTTTCTGACATTTGACACCTTTGAAATTAGAATCTATAGATGTTGAATTTTTTTAGAAGTTCAAGCGCGATGTTATTTTTACACTTTACTTCCACTTGTTTGTAAGGTTTGCGTCAGAATGACTTTAGGGCCAAAAAATTTACGAGGATGATTTCCACATCATTTGTATCAAAATCAGTCCTTGATTAATTTTCATGACACATGATTTTCTTTAAAACAAACGCCCAAAGAAGCAAGCTCGTATAACATAACGGGCAAGTCCCTCACTCCTCCGTTACCGTAGAATAACGGGATTTGGATCATCTCTGAGCGGGGCTCGTATATAGAGGGGGTAAAATAAAGGCTTTGCTTAATTGATTTTCTTCAATCTCCTCCGAGCCTAACAACAAATCGAAGCAGCAGGGACAAGGTAAATCTCTCTCTCTCTCTCTCTCTCTGCAATTGTTTCAAGATTTTGTTAGGGTTTTTATGCAAAAGTTTCGTTCTTTCTTTGCAAAAAAATGACGACCCAAACTGACCTCATGTTCTATGATCGTCAATTGAAGCAATTTGACACTTTTTTTTTTTTCCCTATCTAGGTTCTTTATATTGCTCTCAGTTCCTTTTAATTTTATAGAGTTCGTTTGAGTCTTTAAGGAACTGAGTGAATTCTCCCGAGTTAGGTTTCAGGATTAAATGAAAAATTGAGTCTTCGACTCTTTGTGTAATCCTAGTGATTCAAAATCTAGTTCTGATAATTTAGGGTGTTTTTGGTAACTAATTTTACATCGCCCACCAAGGGGATCAACCCTGCTATTCACTATTGCAAGCTTATAAAAAAAACTCACTGGCCAAGAATCAGAAATATTTGTTTTGGTTTTTTTGTGAATTTTTATAGTCTTTAAAAAAAAAAAATTGTCTTTACAGATCACACCAATGAAATTTATTTTTCTTCCAATTAGCTTCTTTGACTTAGTTTTGATGAATATTGGAGTAAACCAAAATAAGCTCATTGGGTAATTGCAATTTCCAGTTATTTTTTGTGCAATTGAAAATCTCTGTGTTTAACAATTCGAAACAGCCCAATTATTCAATGGTAGGATAATCCCTGTAATGGTTTTGAGTTCAAGAATCGACAATGGTTTCAATTGAAAATATGAGCACAATGTGTATATTTTAGGTATCATTGACAATTATTTTCTGATAGTTGCTTATTAAAACTTTGTATCAGAGCACATCCGAACAATTGAATCAAGTTCAGTAGTTATATCTCAAATGGTGATTGGCGTATGCAATATGAGTGAGACTCCTGATTGCATTAGTGAGTTACCGGATAGCATTCTTTTGTATATACTATCTTTTATTCCTACGAAGCAGGTTGTACAGACCAGCATTTTATCAAGAAGATGGAGATATGTATGGACATCTATACCTAATCTAGATTTTGATGATAAACAGTTCCCGTTTCTGCGCGTTAGTCCTAGAGATGTAAACACTAGGTTTGTGAATTTTGTGAATATGGTATTGCAGTCCCATGACATTTCAGATATACAGAGATTTCGTCTCGCTTTTTCGGACTGTGATGTTTCTCGTGTCAATATGTGGATCAATGTTGCCATAAAGCACAATGTGCAAGAACTATGCATTAACATTTTTCAAAATCCCTGTCAGTTTTCGGACTGTTTGTTCACTTGTAAATCACTAGTTTTCTTGAAATTGAACTTATATGTTTCTTTCATCAATCTCCCTGATTCCATTTGTTTTACTAGGTTGAGAACCCTTCATCTTGATTCAGTTGTATTCAGAGACAATGGTTTAATTCCGAAACTTCTTTCTAGTTGCCCAGTCCTCGAAAATTTGATTATGATAGGATGTAGTTGGGGTTCTGGGTGGACTGTTGTTGAAATTTCTTCTCCCACCGTTAGGAATTTTACTATTAATGGTTCTTACTGGGGATTAAGTGTTGAGGGGTGTGTGAGTGACCGTATCTTCAAGATATCTATGCCAAATCTCATATCACTCGAGTACATAGACTTCATTGCGGAAGACTACTTTTTCGAGAACCTCTCGTCTCTGGTTGATGCACATATTGATGTCAAAATTGGAAAGAAATATTGGAGTGAGATGTACGAAAATTCTGGTTACCGTATGACTAATCTTCTTAGAGGGGTTTCTAATGCAAGATGTCTAACATTGTCTCACTCCATTCTTGAGGTATGTGTTCCATTTCTTTTAATATTCACATTTTCTTGTTTCTTGTTGCTTTTAGACTTCCTAAAAAGACTGGTTACGTAAATGCTGAGAAAGCCATGCTTACATGAGCTCTTGTTATATAGTTGTTGAATGTTACCACAGCGGGAACATCCAACTGCCATAACCAGGTCTTATTAATTTGTCCTTGACATATCATTACGCAAAGCGTTTCTACTTGTTGTATCTATTTATTTAGTGTTTTTTGTGTTTGGTTTTGTTTGATTATTCATGGTGGATTATCCTGTTTGTTTACCAAGCTTCTATCCGAAGCACGGGATTTGTTAGATTTGCTGCCAACTTTTCATAATCTCAACAAACTGATACTCACCTCGGGTAGAAACGAAATGCATTTCGTAGTGATATCCTGCTTACTTCGGAGATGCCCTGTTCTAGAATCTCTTGAGATAGATATTAAGGTAATTAAAAGAGCAGTTACGATTTTCATTTTTTGCTGTTGAAGCCATTGAGTTTGTTGTCAGCAATACATAGAGGTTAAGTCTGTTTCTGATTGTTTTTTGTAGCCATATTCGATTTATGAATACCAGTACTTCAGCGAAGAAGGTTTAGAATCAGAGGGTCTTCTTCTTGATCACCTCAAGGAAGTGACGATCAGTTGCTTTGACAGAAGTGAAGATGAGCTCGAGTTTGTGAAACTATTGTTGGGAATTGCCAGAAATATTAAGAAACTAAGTATCATCGAAGGGGAAGATTGGGAGAAGAGTACAGAGATTAGCATCAGCAAATAAATGATATCAGTTTCTTTTGTCTTTTTTCTTTTCTTTTTAGTCTCAAGTTTTCATTGTCATGGTCATGACTGAGAGTCTAAGACTGAAATAGCGTCATTGGATCTTCCATCGTTGTTGTTTTGTTTTCAATATGAAGTCTGACAGTGGTGCGAATCCTAGTTTGTCACAATGAAATCTATTTGGTATTTGCATGTTTTGCACAAGTTCTTCTACTTGGAATGCATTCATGCAAGCATAGGTGTCACATCCCGTGCTGGGCAATTCTGAACTAAACCGGCCAAGGCGTCGGTTAGTCAATTCCATTTAAGAACTCAACCACCAACCAAACCGAAGTATCATCCATCAACTGAAACTGTTTGTGGGTTATGTTGAGTCGACTACACACTCACAAAGGGAAAATGCTAGAATGTACGCACTTTGTGCGGTATTGGCTATTATTCCCTCGTAATTTGAATCACATCCTCGAGTTTCGTCTTTCCCAAACTTCAAGGCATGGACCACTATCCACCTTAGGGAGGGATGTAAATTTTCTAAAAAGTGTGTGCATTATAGCATCACTTCTCACAAAGTCTCTTGTCGACTTTTGTAGAACTGACGCTATTTTATGACATTTGTGTTGTCTATACTGGGCAATCGACCATAATTATACTGATTTAGGCAAGCACGTATTGGAGAGGTTTGGGGGATGAGAATAGAGAAAAGAGGGATCGACAAAGGGACTAGAGGGCGATAAACGGAGTAGAGGGCCGCAAAGGGAGTGAAGGACGACACTCCCTTTGTCACTAATTATTTTTTTTAGAAAAATTGGTTTGGGCGACAAAGGGAGTGTCCCCCACACTCCCTTAGTCGCTCCCTCTTTTTTGGTTTTAATTTTTTTTTGTTGTATGGAGGTTTTCGTATGTGTTGAAACACCAAACTTGTGGGGTCTACTTAAATACGATCCAATATCTGATATTTGGTGTTTTTCTCAACATGTAGATCATCCTCACATAAAATCATCCCGTTATAAAACTTCTAACCCCTTCAAAAGTTGATTGAAAATTAATGGTGAGAAGAACGGTGAGGAAAATAGTTAACTTTTGATTGGGTTAGAAGTTTTAGAATGTGATAATTTTTTGTGAGGATGATCTACATGGTGAGGAGAACAACCACACCAAATATCAGCTATTGGATCGTATCCAAATGAGCCCTACATGCTTGGTGTTAAGAAACATACAAAAACTTTCATACAACAAAAAAGGGGCGATATAGGGAGTATGGGGAGAGTGTCGCCCCACACTCCCTCTGTCACTTAAACCAATTTTTTTAAAATAATTGGCGAGAGGGAGTGTCACCCTTCTTTCCCTCTGTCGCCTCCCGCCCCATCTATCGCCGCTCCAAATTTTGGTACCTCAATCTTACTACTTGCCCCTCCATCTAACTACCATTTAAGGCTTGAAGCACCAAAGTTTAGGGATACTATAGTACTTGCCCTAAGAAAGAAATACACGTGCTTCATGCGTGTGCATTAGTGTCCATCTGCCCCACATGCGCTTTGTGCGCACTCTCCACATACGATTCGTGCGTCTCATTCTCCACACACGATTCTTGTATTAGATTTGTTAAAAGGAGAGGATATACATCCCCCTAAAAATCCCTTGTGGGGCCTGTATGCAATTCATCTAGGGGTTGATTTTTGGAGATGATTATATACATGGTGAAGAGAACATAGTCACATGAAATCAGCTTGTTCTAAAACTTCTAACCTTAAATCTGCCCATTCTAAATAAACGCTCAAAATAAAAGTTTAAAACTTGCAAATTTTTTAAGAGCTAATTTGTGGGGTTGTAAGTTTTAGAAGGAGTTGATTTTTGAATATCTTTACTATCTTATAAAGGGGCTGCCCCCTTAAGCCTTTTGGACCAGCTAAGGGGCGCCAGCCCCCTAAAAATTAGGAGAGAGAAAGAGAGAAAAGTGAGGAGAGAGAAACGAATTTTGGATGGCGGCGGCGAACAACTCTTTAGCTGTCACACGTCCGTCCGTCTGTCCTATTTTTTTTAATACCGAACATGTCCCGTAACATTATTTATTTATTTATACTTGGATTATACTTGATCGTAGGGTCGCATGAAGTTAATCCAAGGGCTGATTTTTTGTGACGATAATCTCCTCAACGTCCAGATAACTCCCGGATGCATGTGGCCCCATAAGCAGGGTTATACAACTTCCCTCTCGTTAAAATAAGGGTTTTCCTTTATTAACTTTCCACACTTCTCTGACGACTGCAACAATTCCAAGCAGCAGCAGCAGCAGCAGCAACAGCAACAAGGTAAATCTCTCTCTCTCTCTCTCTCTCTCTCTCTCTCTCTCTCTCTGCAATTGTTTATTCACCCGAGTTAGGTTTTTCAGGATGATTTGAAATAGGATCTTTGACTGTGTAAAACCATATTGGTTCAAAATCTAGTTCTGATCACTTAGGGTGTGTTTGGTAATTAGTTTTACATTGCCCACCAAAGAATCAACCCAGCGACTCACTATTGCCAGCTTTTGTTCCGACTGATAAAAAGTACTCACTGGACAAGAATATGAAATATTTATTTTGAATTTTGTTAGTTTTTAATATTTTTTTTTGCAGGAAAAAAATATAGTTTTTAAGTCTTATAAAAAAATCCTCTTTGCATTTTTTTTTGATCGGAAAAATCCTCTTTGCATTTCAGACCAATTAAATTTAATTTCTTCAAATTAACCTCTTTTACTTAATAATGGTGAATAATGGAGTAAGACCCAAATAGGCTCATTGGGTTATTGCAATGTCTAGTTATTTTTTTGTGGCATAGAATATCTGTGTGTTTGATGATCTGAAAGAGCCCAAGTTTCCAATTGTTAGGATAATCCCTGTAATGGTTGAGTTCGAAAATGGGAGATATTTCAATTGAAAATATGAGCACAATGTGTATATTGTATGCACCATGATTTTTTTTTTTTTTTTTGAGGGAAAAGGGTTGTATATTAAAAAGGATGCAGAGGTTGCATCAAAACGCATACAACAAGGGATAGGGATTATGTACTGATTACGCTATCCTATCTTACAACCAGATCCTCAAAAAAACAGTTTCTAAAAATATTACAAATCGAGCCCCAAGTATACAGTAAGGGCTTAACATTTTCTGATAGTTGCTTATTATAACTTTTTTTTATCAGGTATCGTCTTCTAGGAAACGCATCCGAACAATTGAATCAAGTTCAGTAGTTAAACCTCAAAAGGTTGTTGACATACGCAATATGAATGAGACTCCTGATCGCATTAGTGAGTTACCGGATAGCATTCTTTCATATATACTATCGTTTATTCCTACGAGAAATGTTGTACAGACCAGCATTTTATCAAGAAGATGGAGATACATATGGACCTCTATGTCTAAGCTAGATTTTGACGATAGTCATTTCCCGTTTATGAGATTTAGTCCTACAGATGTGAACACTAGGTTTGTGAATTTTGTGGATATGGTACTGCAATCCCATGACATTTCGGATATACAGAAATTTCGTCTCTCTTTTTTTGACTGTGATTTTTCTCGTGTCAATACTTGGATCGATGTTGCCGTAAAGCACAATGTGCAAGAACTATATATTGACACTACAAAAAATTACTTTCAGTTTTCGGACCGTCTCTTCACTTGTAAATCACTAGTTTCCTTGAAGTTTAGGTTATACTTGTCTAACCTCCAACTCCCTGATTCCATTTGTTTTACTAGCTTGAGAACCCTTCATCTTGATACAGTTGTATTCAGAGAAAATTGTTTAATTCCGAAACTTCTTTCTAGTTGCCCAATCCTCGAAAATTTGGTTATGATAGGATGTGGTTGGGGTCTTTGGAGAAATGATGTTGTTCAACTTTGTGCTCCCACTGTTAGGAATTTTTCTTTGGATGGCTCTCGCTGGGGAATAAATGGTGATCACTATTTGAGTGACCGTACCATCAAGATATCTATCCCAAATCTCACATCCCTCAAGTACATAGACCTCTTAGCGAAAGACTACGATGTAGAGAATCACCCGTCTCTGGTTGATGCATATATTGATGTCAAAGTAGGAAAGACTTATTGGGGTGAGATGTACGATAATTGTGGTTACCGTGTGACTAAGCTTCTTCGAGGGTTTTCTAGTGCAAGATGTCTAACATTGTCGCACTTCACTCTTGAGGTACGTGATCCATCTGTTTTTTTCTTTATGTTTTATAGTTTCTTGTTGCTATTAGACTTCCTTTAAGTAGGTAAATGCTGAGAAAAGCACGTACTTACATGAGCTATAGTTTTTTTTCATGTTTCCCTTGGGTTTTGTTTGATATTAATGGTGTATAATATTCTCTTTGTTTATGAAGCTTCTATCCAATGCACTAAATTTGTTGGATTTGCTGCCAACTTTTCAAAATCTCAACAAATTGATACTCACCGCGGGTAGAATTGAAATGCATTTCTTAGTGATAACCTGCTTACTTCAGAGGTGCCCTGTTCTAGAGTCTCTTGAGATAGATATTGAGGTAATCAAAAGAGCAGGTTACAGTTTCATTTTTCCTGTTGAAGCCATTGAATTTATTGTTAGCAATATATAGAGGTTAACTCGGGTTCTGCTTGTTTTTTTTTGTAGCCATCTCCCATTTATGAATACCAGTATGTCAGCGAAGAAGGTCTAGAATACGAGGGTCTTGTTCTTGATCACCTCAAGGAAGTGACAATCAGGTGCTTTGGGAGAACTGAAGATGAGCTCGAGTTTGTGAAACTACTGTTGGGAAGTGCTAGAAATATGAAGAGACTAAGTATCATCGAAGGGGAAGACTCGGAGAAGATAACGGAGATTATCATCAGCAAATAAAACGTTATCAGTTTCCTTTGTCCTTTTTTCTTTTCATTTCATTTTCAAGTTTACATTTTTTTGATCTGATTTTCAAGTTTACATTGTCTTGGTCATTACTGAGATTGAAATAGGCATCATTGGATCTTCTGGTCTTACTATCATTGTTTTTCAGTATCAAGGGAGAGGCAAGTTCATTGTTCATCCCCAGTTTTTGAGAGCAAGTTCATTTCTCTTTTCTAAGATTTATGAACGATGGACAGGGACCGTGAGAGGAAGCTTGGAGGATTTGGGGGATTTGAGGAGCCCACTGGAAGGCTCCACTCCTCAAATTCTGGGGGTTTAGGGAATTCACTGTACCTCCCTAACTGGTTCCAAGGAGGGAGGGTTCAGTATGGTGGAGATTGGCATGATATATGTTGTCGTAATAGCTTGTTCCTCGAGGTCCCATGTCCACATAACTTTCACGCGGCCATTGAGTGTGCGTACACATGGCAGTATGCCATAGACGTGGCCGGCTGTGTCAATGAGGTAGTGCTATTGTGGCAAGGTCCTCAAGCTGCCATGTTGGCAAAGCCTGCCACGAAGTCATTGAGATGGCACTATGGTGGCAAGGTCCCCCGTACATGGACCGTGGGCTTGGTGGTTGTACACCCCTCCCATATAACTTGGAAGGCCTTGAAATCAAACCTTTTTGTTCGTTGTTTGTAGTGATTGTCATTAGTTTGTTCTATGTAATATCTATAGGTAATTAGGGACTCTTTTATAATCTTTCGGTTGCAGCATGGTTTTCCAACTCGGATCGGACTCGGTCATCACCTAGCTAACTATTCACTACCAAACTCGACATGTTATGGACTTAGTGCGATTTGGTATTGACTCGGTTGGTTCGTCTTGGTGGACTCGAATCTATTTCTTTTTTCTTTTCGTTTCTTTTTTACACTTTTTTGGCTCGTCTTTGACTCGGGCTTGACTCGTGGGACTCAACCTTGACTCGTGGGACTCAACCTTGACTTGGTCGACTCGCCCGATTTGTTCGATTTGACTCAAGTCTATTTTTAAGTGTTTATTTTTTAGGCTCGTTTTTTACTTGGTGGTGATTCGGGCTCGTTTACCACTGATTCGCCCATCGAGTTCGAGTTGACGAACCATAGGTGGCAGTTTATATATCCCTTTAGTGGATCCGTTTGGTGGCGACTTCGATCTTGATTGTAATGGATCTGATGTACTTGGTGTTTTTTTTTTGTGTCTCAGACGCCTATTATAATGTATCTTTGCCTTAAAAAAAATACAAAAATGAAAATGTTAGAGCATTTCTTATTGAAAATCCTACAGAAAACTAATCATATCGTGGTGTGTGTCACTCCCTCGTGATTCGCGTCCATTTCAAAATGTTATTTATCGACTGCAGATTGTGTCTTTTAGTAGGATTTTCAGTAGGCTTTCGATAAGTGTAACATCACCCATATAAAAATTTAAATCATACAAAACACTAATAGGATGGTTGTGCGTATCACACCCTCATGATTTGTGTCCATCTTAGAGTGTTATGCGTCCACGGTAGATTGTGACTTTCGGTAGGATTTCAGTAGGCTTTTCGGTAAACGTAAGTATGTAACATCACCTATAGAAAAATGCTTTTTAGACCAACCAACTAGAGTAGTATTGTTTGGACTCACCAAGTTACAAAAGCTGTGCCCGATGCTTATATGGCATGGTTCGTCCCACTGCCATGTAACTTGAAAACCCCTTCAAAACTTTGGAAGGGAAAAAGTGGTGAATCTCACACTGCCACATAAGCATCAGATACCAGTTTTGTAAAACCTTTACAAAAAATATTATTGGACCAACTATGAACATATGCTATATGAATGCATACGTGGCATTCATTATAATTAGATATATTTATAGGCCACAGGCCCACAAGCGAGATAAAAAATAGGGTTTATTGGACAGCAGCAGCAGCAGCAGCAGCAGCAGGAGCGACAATATCGATAAGTAAATCTCTGCAAGTGTTTCATTTCTGGTTTCTACTCTATTTCGATCGCCATTTCAGGCTCCAAACATTTTTTTTCTGTAGCGTTTTGGTAATAATCGAAGGATCGTTTTTCTTTTGTGAAAATATGGGGATCCAAACAGCCCTCATGTTCCATGATCATCAGTGAATTCAATTTGATATTTTTTTTTTCATATTTATATTCTTTATTTCGTAGAATTCGTTTGAGTCACTGAGGAAACTGAGTTGATTCCCCCGATCAGATCAAATTAGGTTTCAGGGAGATGCGAAATTGAACACTTTCTGTAATCCTAGTTGTTAAATTCTTGTTCTGAATGTAGTAGTGATAAGCAATGGCCGCATAAAATTGTCTACTTGATTTTGGTTTTCGATTAATTTAGGGTTTGTTTGCTAACTAATTTTACATTGGTCACCAAAGTATCAACCCTGATATACTGTAAGTCGTCTGAATTGGACACAAATTAAGTCAGGGATTCACTATTTGCATGCTTTTGTTCTGATCATGGTGAACAGTAATATGAACAAATTGAGCTCATTGGGTTATTTCAACCCTCAGATAAATTCCTGTTCTTTTTTTTTTTTTGTGGCACTGAATATTTGTGGTTAATTGATGATCTAAATTTTGGAGCCCAATATTTTTTTATAGGATTTTTTGGAGTGATTATTCAATAGCTACTTTAGATCATATCAGTAATGGTGTTTAAGTTTCAAGAACGAAGACCCGTTTAAATTGATACTTTTGAGCACATTTTGTATTTTATGGGCATCATTGATACTTGTTTTCTTATAGTTGCTTATGAAAACTTAATTCGTTTTTTAGGTAATCAAAACAATGGAATCAAGTTCGATGGTTAAACGCCGAAAGGTTATTGATGATGATGTACACAATATGAGTAAGACTTCTCCTCCCGATCGCCTTAGTGAGTTACCCGATAGCATTCTTTTTCAAATCCTATCTCCCATTCCTACGAAATGTGTTGTACAAATGAGCATTTTATCAAGAAGATGGAGATACCTATGGACCTCTATGCCTACTCTAGACATTAATGATAATCTTTTCTTCCCACCACAAATAGTGTTGGATAGATACTCAGTTGAGAACATGAGTTTTGTGGGTTTTGTGTATAAGGTACTGTTGTTCCATGATATGTCACATATACAGAGATTTCGTCTCACTATGTCGAGCTGTGATATTTATGCCAGTTCGTGGATTGATATCATCATTAGGAAGAATGTGCAAGAACTATATCTTGATATCAATGAGGAAGACTATCACTTTCAGCTGCCTGACTGCCTTTTCACTTGTGAATCACTAGTTTCCTTGGAATTGAACTTACGCGATTCTTCTCTCAAACTCCCTACTTCCATTTGTCTTCCTAGACTGAGAACCCTTCATCTGGATTCAGTTATATTCTCGAAATATGCTTCAATTCCGAAACTTGTTTCTAGTTGCCCAGTCCTTGAAAATTTGATTATGGAACAATGTCGATGGTGGGATCGCAAAGTTGTTAACATTTCTTCTCCCACCATTAGGAATTTGTGTATTCGTGACTGTGTTACGACTTACTCTAACATCAAGTTCTCCATCCCAAATCTCACATCGTTCAAGTACATCGATTACTTCGCAAAAAGCTACTTTTTTGAGAAGTTCTCCTCTCTGATTGATGCATTTATTCATATCAAATCAAAATTGAAAAATTACAGTAAGAAGAGGTACACAGAATCTTTTGACCGTCTGACTAAACTTCTTATAGGGGTTTCTAATGCAAGATCTCTAACATTATCTGACAACACTCTTGAGGTATGTGCTCCATTTTCTTTTATTCTTTACATTTTTTAGCTTTTTGTTGCTTTTAAACTTTCTAATAAATTGGTCAGGTTAATGCTGAGAAAAGATATGCCAAGCATGTTCTTACATGAGCTCTTGTTATATAGTCACTGAGTATTTGAATGCTCCCACCAGCGAAAATGTAAAATTTTATTAGAAGGGCACAGCTCATCCCCTAAAGAAAATAATACAGTGGGAACATCCCACTGCCATAAACTAGGTCTAGGTCTTATGAGCTTGTGCTTGGTGTATTGGTACTCAAAATGTTTCTAGTTATTGCATTTAATTTCTGGTATGGTTCCTCGGGGTTTTGTGTGATTAACTATTCATGGTGGATTATCCTGTTTGTTTACCAAGCTTCTCTCCAAAGCACCCGATTTGTCGGAATTGCTGCCAAGTTTTCATAATCTCAACAAATTGATACTCACCTCGGGTAGAAAGATACAGCATTTCCTAGTGATAGCCGGCTTACTTCAGAGCTGTCCTGTTGTAGAATCTCTTGTCATTAATATTAAGGTCATCAAAGAGCAGGTACGATTTCAATTATTTCTCTTGAAGCCATTAAATTTGTGTTGAGACATCTGTAGTGGTTAACTCTGGTTCTGATTCTTTTGAAGCCATCTCCCAATAATGTCGGACCCTTGATGAATGAGGAAGAAGCAAAGAAACTGTGTTTGGACTCTTTGGAGTGTCTTCTTGATCACCTCAAGGTAGTGAAGATCAGTTCCTTTCGGGGCACTAGGAATGAGCAGAAGTTTGTCAAACTGCTGTTGAGAAATGCCAATAACATGGAGAGAGTAATTATCATCGAAGTTCCCGGGGATTTGGAAAAGAAAAAGGTGGTAAGGAAGAATATGCTGAGGTTTAAGAAGGCTGCTGCAAACTGTATTATTTCATTTTCATAAAAACTGTAAAATGCTATTAATGAGCAGTCTATAGACATACAAAGGTACCCAATCAAGATGAAGTTAACAAACTCATTTAATTTTTCATGAAAACTTCTTATTTTTCCTTTCTAGTTGCAGTTTTTATACTTTAATAACTGAATGTCTGAGCAAGTAAGTTGAAGTTCTCGAGTGTTTAAGTTTACAGGGGAAGATCTAAGAAAGAAGTGTATTTGCAATTTTTTTTTTGTGCTTAGGTTCTTGTACTTGTGATTCATCCATGCAAGTGTGGATTCTCTCTTAGGATCCTCAATGTCCGACAAGTATGGGATTGGTCGTGTGTATATGTAGTTTTGGACTCCTGTGCACATTCCCCTTGTAAGTTGGTTTTTAGGGTTGAGTTCTATTCTATCCATAATCCATAGCTCTAATATCATTTGGTTTTTTGAGCCTATGCCCGGACTTGACTACAGGGACACTAGATTTTGACACTAAAGATTACATCTGCTTACTTTATTGATTGGAAACCAATCATAACAGTTGCTGAAAAAATATTAATTTCATTTCCGGTAATGCTTGAGTTCCAGCAAATTCCTACAGAATTTGCTACCACTCAAGCATCCAACGGTCAAAGTGCTTTGCATCTCCTCGTATTTCGCATCCCATCCTAAAGTGTTATGAATCTCACCGTGAAATGTGCCTGCTGTAGGGATTTCGGTAGCCCTAGCACTACCGTTTCATTTCAGCCCCTCACTTTTTTTTAAAGTAATGTGAGCACCCGTCTTCATAGAATTCAAACTGCAAACAAATAGAAGATTTTTATTTGGTGAAACCAATTCAATAGAAATCAAGCGCAAATTAAACACAGTTCATTTTGAGTAAAACAAGTCACGATTACACATGAGGGTTTAATTTTTTTTTCTATCACAAAAGAGGAAAGCTAAATACCCTGCCGGGAATGTCCAAAAAACAATGATCTAAGGAATAATTTTTGATGAGATGATCTCATCACCATATAGATCATCTCATTAAAAACTAGATCTGTACAAATTCCTAAAAAAAGTGATTTTTTGTGACGAGAAAAAATAAATATGTACAAATTTTGTGTGACGAGAATCTATACGGTGCTGAATCAACCCCACAATAGAAATCATCCTTCCGTGAAGTCAATATGGGCCCACGAGAGAGAGGGGTAAAAGGCGTAATCTATATTATATATACGGCTCCCAAGATGCTCCATTTTGAGCTGTGTAATCTTTGCGTGCCATTTTTGGATTTTTCAAAAATGGCCCTTACTTTTATGTATATTTCTATTATATTCTACTACAATGTCCCCCCCTTTTATTTCTATAATAATTACACTCCGTTTACACCTAACGTTGGTGCTCCATGGAATTGATCCAAGAGTTGATTTTTTGTGTGGATGATCTCATCGATGTTTAGATCACATCAGATTATACATAGTTACCAGTGGACTCACATAATACCATTTTATTTTACATTTGGATTACACTCCACTTATACTAATTCTAGGGCTCACTCAAATATGATCCAAGGACTAATTTTTTGTGCAGATGATCTTCTCATCATTCATATCAAATAATAGCAAAACGTTTTGATAAAAGAAAAATTAGAAACTAAGAAAGGAGGATAATCAGCTGTAGCCTGTATGAAAGGCAACATATACTAATTCTAGGGCTCACTCAAATATGATCCAAGG
>MVGT01001898.1:348393-364642 GCA_002174775.1 Macleaya cordata | reverse complement strand
TTTTTTTTTTTTTTTGCTTCTTACAGAAGTTGTTAATCCTCGAATACCGTATAAACTACATAATTAAAAAAAATATTCTTCATTTTCTTTCTTTCTTCTCAAAAGCAACACATCTTTGTTGATGTGAAGAGTGAGAGTTGATCTAAATTGCCGACTTATTGGTTTTTAATTCAATAATTTACTATACAAGCTTCTCCTTATGTTTAACTTCTTAAAAGTATTTTTGCTTCTACAAGAAGCATAAGCACTTCTACTTCTGTTTGTCAAACGTCCTCTAAAACTCTATAGAGTTTAGATACCAAAATTTACAACTTTATGTAGGTGTTTGATTTTTGGAAATGTATAATACCTATCCTAAAAGTTGGTTTAAGTTTGAGTGAAATTGGGAAAGGACCTGCTTTTATCTGAGTGGCTTAGAAAGTTTGGTTGAGTTTTGTGTAAGGATAATGCTAAAGTTACAACAAAATCTTACAAAATTTTCTACTAAAAGCTAATCTAATGGTAGAACTATTTTCACATACCTTCATGATTTGCGTTCATCCCAAAGTGATATGCATTCACCATAGATTATGCCTTTGGTAAAAAAATTTGTAAGCTTTTCAGTAACCCTAGCATCATCGTTTGTGTAATCTTCGAACAAAAGTTTTTTTGAAGTTTAATTGATGTACTGAAGCCGTATAAAAGAATAGCTAGGTTTCTATATGGTGTTTAGGTTATTTAAACCAGATCGTAGTTGAACTTGGACCATTAGTACAAAATAAAATATAAATTTTGTTGGTTGTTTGCAATTTCACTTTCACAAAATTTAAGGCCCACTCACTTAAAAACCTGACAAATAATTGTTTTCAACATAGTTCTATGAAATAAGTTTTTTTTGGCCCCTTAAAAGAATACACTTTTGTGGAATTGATGAAATGAACTTATTCCGTGGAACATGGTTAGGAGTGACGTTTCCGTTCTGAAACCTCGTGCTCTAGTTTTGATCCACGGATATTTTTTTAACTATATTTGTATGCGAATAAATAATGTAGTCGGAGAATTATAACTGAAATTACCTTACCTAATCTAATATGATCGAAAGGAAAACTAATTTTATTATGTTCAAAAAAATTTGGGTTTAATTTATATTCTAACTAGCCTAAGAACGAGAACCATGTGAGATGAGAAAGTTAAAAAGAGACCCGTAGACACAGTCCGACCGTTGGTTCAGAAAATGGGTCGAACACTTGGAAATTGTAAAGAAAGAAACGTGAGAAACTTGAACTGTGAAACTGTGAGGACCGTGCCTGGCAGCTGGACTCTGGAGGCTGGAAACTGGCCTGGCTTGGCCTGCTTTAAGCTGGAAGTAAACACGTGTTTCTTTCTTCTACTAAACCACCTACCCAAGGCAGGCAGATCAACATAATACAGCTAGCTGTGTATTTCATAGGAAATATATACAATACCCCACCAGTACAACCACCAGGCTACCACACCCCACCACAGTAGAAAGAAGCCTTGGAAACTAGAATATGCTCTCTCTCTCTCTCTCTCTCTGTAACCTTTCCTTGAATTCAGACAAACTACTCCCGTAAACGTCTAAATTTCCATTTTTGACGTTTTATCGATTTTGCCTAATTACCAAATTGCCCTCCTACTTAAGAGTTTTAAGTGGAGCTTTAACTATTGGAGGTTCGAAAACACAACCTGAAATACCAACCAACTGATTTTTCTATAATAAATAAAGAAGATGATTTTACGAGCTCGAGCTTAAAAACATTTTTAAGCCAGACCTATACATAGCCAATGAATGTATTAACACTTATCTCTATGTACGATCGAGGTGAACATCTAACAACTATGTATAAGTCAGGCTTAAAATTTTTTGTAAACTCGTGAAATCCGGACTTCTATAATAATATGAAAATTTTTAAATTCACTCGTGAATTCAACTAATTAAAATTATCTGTTAATGTGTTTTCAATTAAATTTAGATAAATAAAGTAAATTTATAAATGTAATTTTTATTCTCTGGCTAACTAACTTTTTTTTTTTGGTTTTTAAAGTGTGTTAGTTAAAAAAAGTTGCCATGTTGCATAGTTAATGGAGTTTAAAGTCGTCTAATCCGCGTTGTGTTTTTTTTTTTTTTTTAAGGAAATGAACTATTGTCTAAGTTACATGTATTTTTTTTCCCTAAAAATGTGTTTCAAACTATTATAATCACGAGATGAAAATTTGTACGAAAAAATCGGGGGTTTGTACGTACGTAATATTAACAAACTCCACGGGAGAATAGGGTCCCATCCCATTTGTTGTTTTTAAAAGAAAAAAAAAATGAATGTCTAATAGGTGTGCATGCATTTGTACATATGACCCATGGGATCTATGTTGGGACATTTGGTTCACAAGTTGAATGAGGGGCTGGCCCGGTTGAAGGGGCGACTGTTGGGGTATAATGTAACCATGGCATGGCTCACGTGATCACATGATACAAGAAATAAATAAATACATAAATTGAAAGGATTAAATTTGACAGATTTTAAAAATACTAAATATGCATAATAAGTCTATTCTATATTTTAAAATTATAAAAAATACAGAATTTTAAAAATCAACAACTGTAAATAATAACATGCAGCTCTTGTTTATACTTTATAGTGGACGTTTTACATTTAAAAGCCCATTGAATTCAAAATATGTAACAAGTATGTAAAATTAAAAGATTGTAATTTACAAAAATTGGGATGAAATTTGTTTAGGCAATAACAACATAATGAAAAATAAAAGAAGATGAGAGTAAACCCACATATTTTTGTTCAAAAATTCGAGCCCTTCTACTCGAAAGCTATCCGTTAACGTACATGAAAGCAATTAAATTCAAAAAGAAACGAAGAAGTGAGGGTTCCATTATATTTATTTCACATTCTCTCTAAATTTAATTAATTTTTTTTTTGATCAAACTAAATTTAATTAGTTTAGGATCAGGATTCAAACATAGAAATAGATGTTAGTCCATGGAAGCTTTTTGCTAAAATTTGCAATAGCTGAGAATTGCATGAGGTGGGGCAGTATTAAGTATGTAAAAAAAAATGCTTAAAAATAAAAAAATCAATTATGACAACTTAAGCATAAAATTAAATAAAATTAAGCATGGCCCCTGCATTGCTCTTTTTCTCATGCACCAAATGTTTTTAATGAATAAGGGCAATTATTTTTTTGTCATTTATATCAATTTTTTAATAATAATAATAATCTTTTTGTCCTTCTAAATCTTCCCAAAAGCATCATTGATCGTACACATGGAATATGCTTTTTTTTATAGGTTTTAAGAGGATACGCTTTCGTACTAATAACTCTATTATTATTATTAAAGGATTGATTAATTTAGGAGTTACAATCATTAACAGGGCTGTAAACGGTAGCCTATCGGACCGGATATGGCCACATCCGAATTCGAATCCGAAATTTTTTTATAATATCCGAATCCGATCCGATATCCGACGGATGTTAAAACTTAATGACCGAATTCGAATCCGATAATATTATTGGATATCGGATATTATCCGATTCGACCGATAAGGTCATTCGAATTCGAATATCATCCAAAATTCGAAATTCGAAATCCAAAATTTGAGGATCATATTCAATTTAGACTTGAGATGTCTTAAGTCTCTACCTCTCTTTCCAAAAAAAAAAAAAATTCTCTATAACTAAGTTTTCTTTAACATAATTTCAAGTTCTACTGAAATAAGAATTGACATGTCATATATGCAAAGCCAATAAAAGAAAACATAAACATACATTAAAGTGTGATCTTCAAAATCTGAATTCTGTCGTATACATGACATTAAGACATTGTACAGAAACAAATCACAAATGCCAACACCAAAACTGCCATAACCATGAACAAAGATCTGCATTTCTAGACAAATGCCAACACCAAACTAACCATAACCAAGAATAAGAATCTGCCTTTTCTTCTCATCAAAACTCCTGCATAAATTGAATCAAATAATAAGAATGAAATCCATCATAACATCACCTAAAAACAGATAAATCATATATATAATTTTTATCTCATTGAATGGACTCACCTATGATTTGAAAGGCCTACATATTCATTTATTTCTTCAGTCTTGTATTCATTTATTTCTATAATTTTATTTTTTATTTTTAGGGATAATGGCCAAAACATCCAATAAATAACTTTTTTAACCCATTTAGTACACAAGATTTTTAATAAGACTGAAATACTTTTTTTAAGCGTTTTGAATCCGTTTAGTCCTTTTTAAACTTTTCTAAATCTATTTACTCCATTCCTTCCTTTTTAATGTTCCTGTTTTACCCTTATTATATTTCTCAATCACCTTTCTGTCTTTTTCAAACTTGTACAGCTGTATGAGAGAGAAATGTAATTATCTTTTTCGTTTTAAACTTTAAAATGCTATATCTCTTCATCTAAAATTCAGATTTCGACAAAATTCATATATTTGAAAAGCACTTTTTGAGATCTTTGAAACTAGACCAGTCAAGAATGGTTTTTGAAAAAAAAAATTCACAAAATTTATTCATGCAAAAATGTTTTTGCATAGATCTACAAAAATATTTTTGCATATGCTAAATCATTATGTGGAACATTTTTGCATAGATCTATGCTAAATCATCTGTGAAACATTATATTTTTGCATAGATCCATGTTGAACTTTTTCTTCTTCTCTCTTTTATCTCTTTCTGTTCTTTTTCCTCTTCTTTCTCTTTCCTTTCTTTTTTTTCTCTCTCACGTCCCTCCCTTCTCTTTTTATCTTTTATTTTCCTTCTTTTCCTTCTTTTCTTTCTTTTCCCTTTTTCTTTTTTTCCTAATTAGATCTTTATCCATTTTCTCTTATTCTCTTCTCTCTATCTCCTATATTTCCCCTCTTCTCTATCCCGATCTCTCTCTCTCTCTCTCGGTGGTGATGGTAGAAACTATATGTCTCTCTTTCTCTCTCATCATCATCAAGATCTTCTGTTGACTGGTGAGTGATCAATCAATCGAAGCAAAAGAAACAAGTGAAAATCGAAAGCAGCAAAGCTTATTAATGTAGAGAGAGAAACAAAGATTCTTATTCAGTCAAATTTTGATTTCCATAACTAATTAGTTAATGGCAGATTTGTCTAAATTTTATTTTTGGACTAAATAGACTTATATAAAATTTGGTGGACTAAACAGATTGAATTAAAGTCATAATGGATGTATTGGACAATCTCCCTTATTTTTATCTCGTACCTTAATTTTTTATATAAAGGGGAAATATGTTAAATTTTTTATTTTTTAGATAAGACTTCTACCAAAAAAAAATTAGTTATGATTTTTTTTATACAAATAATTAGGTATGATTTTATGGAGACTAGTCACTCGAGTGACTTTATATACTCAAATTATTTTCTCAATTTTTCTTTAATCAACTTTTATATTATAGAAATAAAGTTGCATGCGGACTATTTGGACACGACTCATGCATTGATGTGATTTGAACATTTAGGATATCATTTTCACAAAATATCAGCCATTAAATTATATTTGAGTGAGCATTTGGTGTAATTGGAGTGTTAATTTAATGTGATTTAAAAAAAAGGACACAAATGTTATTTTTACAAATGGTGACGGAGGTGTTTGATTTGAGCCCCATAGTAACCCCATACATATAGTAATTAGATATTTTCTGAAACTTTGTTTAACTCTTAGTCGGACTTTCCAAGTCCCAATCATAAAAGTGCTTTTGATATTAAAAAAAAAAAGAAAAGAAAAAATCTTAAAAGTGCTTTTGTCCTACCAAAAAGAAAAAATTAACTTTATAAGATATGGTTAAGAAATAAACAAAATTTGGGTAATTTTAGTGAATACGAATTAGGTCAAGGGTATAATAGGTAATTAAAACAATTAAGACGAATTTCAGAGTTTCAGCCCGCTCAGTTCGCATTATAAATCGAGCATTCTTCTGAGTTCTCCACTTTTCAATGTCCTAAGCCCTCCTTCCCTCTGTGCCTCCTAACTTTAGAGAGAGAAACTGTTTTAGAGAGAGAGAGAGAAAGAGATCGTCTCCTTCTTCACGGACAAGAAGAGAGAAAAAAACAAAGATCTCAGATTCTCTCTGATTTATTCATTTATTTTCCCCAAAATTTCCGAACAAGAAAAAAAAAAAAACAGGAATCTCCATTGTTTGTTCTTCGACAGTCCTTTTTTATTTAGTAATTCAATTCAAAACTGATTGTTTCTTAATCGTAAAGATCGCTGCTGTTTCTCTCGACGAATCCGTCCATCATTTTTAAAAAAACTGTAGATTCTGAGGTTTCGAGGTCTTATTTACGATTGAAGAACGTTCGATTTCTGAATTCTTCGTCCAGATAAAAAAAGCATTGGATCCTCTGTTTTTTCAGGGTTTCATATCAACTTTCAGTGGTGGTTTTTGATTCAAAGATCAGATTTTTAGGTTTTATTGAGGTAGTTCTCGATCTTCCCCGTAGACATTGCCATGTTAGGGCTTGATTATGTTGGTGATTTAATGATTCTCGTTTAAATATTGGGTAGAATAACGTGATAATTTATTTGCTTTATTTATTTATTTTGTTTGATTTCAGATTTTTCTGAATCGCCTTCTAAGCTTCTCCACTTGTCCACGATCTGCAGTAAGGGAAGCGTTTCTTTTTCTATTAAAACAAGATGATTTGCTCGGTAAAGCAATCCGCCGCGGTTCTTTCAGCCTCGGATCTTCTTCGGCAGAAATCATCCGTGGTTCCAAAACCCAGACTCTCATTGCTTCGCGCCATGCCGACTGCGAAAATTTCTAGTAACTCAGTTCTCTCATCAAGGAAGCCTCTTTATATTTCTTCTGTTGAAGGCATTGGATCTTCTGCGAGTGCAAAACCTAAAAATTCAGCAACTTTTGAGTGCAAAGCCTATGAGGCCGATCGATCTCAACCGATTGATGCTAATATCGAACTTCCTGATCAACAAACACGATCAGCAGCAGCTCAGAAGGTTAAGATTAGCATCTATTTTGCAACTTGGTGGGCTTTGAACGTCGTCTTCAATATCTATAACAAGAAGGTTCTCAATGCTTTCCCTTACCCATGGCTCACATCTACTATGTCTCTCGCAACTGGGTCCCTGATGATGTTGATTTCTTGGGCTACAAGGATTGCTGAAGCTCCGGAAACTGATCTAGAGTTCTGGAAAACCCTCTTTCCGGTGAGAATAATGGGTGTTTTTTAGGGTTTTTCTGTTGTTTGGTTTGATTGTTTCTTTCTTGTTTTATAATTTTGTAATGGTTTTGTTTGTTTTAGGTTGCAGTGGCGCATACAATTGGGCATGTAGCGGCAACTGTGAGTATGTCGAAGGTTGCCGTTTCTTTTACCCACATCATCAAAAGTGGTGAACCTGCTTTCAGTGTATTGGTCTCGAGGTTTCTGTTGGGGGAGAGTTTCCCTGTACCGGTCTATCTTTCACTTCTCCCAATTATTGGAGGTTGCGCTCTTGCTGCTGTTACTGAGCTCAATTTCAACATGATTGGTAAGAAAAATGGTTTCTTTTCATGCAAATACAGGTTCTCATTGCTCTTGATTCCTCTGTTTTTAGTGATCTTCTTGCCTTTTGCGATCTCTGAAACGGTTCTAGTATAATTTAGATTCCAAAATTCAATTTTTGTTCTCTCTTCTTCTTCCCCTCTCTCTCTCTCTCTCTCTCTCTGCAAATCTTTGTTGGAGGTATCGTCCTGACTTGCGATTTTTCCAAAGCAGTCACGGGTGTTTTATGCAACTTGGTTCTGGGCAGTGCAAGGGTGTCTTCTCGCTGTACAGAATTTCATCGACTGTTATCGTACTTACATAGCTTTTTCCTTTTTGGGATTGTTTTCTGAGTTTGGTGGTGTTTGTCTTGTTCTTAGGGTTTATGGGTGCTATGATATCAAACTTGGCGTTTGTATTCCGTAACATATTCTCCAAGAAAGGGATGAAAGCGATGAAAGGGAAGTCGGTTGGTGGGATGAACTACTACGCTTGTCTGTCTATGTTGTCACTCCTAATTCTCACGCCTTTTGCTATTGCTGTGGAGGGTCCCCAGATGTGGGCAGCTGGCTGGCAGAACGCCATCACTCAGATTGGACCCAATTTCATATGGTAACCACAAGAACTTTCAACTCTTTTTCTTGTCTTGTTTGCTTGTATTGTACTCCTCTGTGTGGTATTTCTTTGCTTTTATGTGTTATTTAGTTAATTAAATACCTCCTCATCTAATTCAGAAGTTACAGTATACCGTTTTTTAATTTTTTTTTTAAAAATTGAATGATCAGAGATATGTTCTTCAACTGAAACTCCAATATCGGATTGGCCCCACTCTTTCCCTAGAGCTAGAAAAATCATGTGTATCTTGATGGGTTTCCTTGAATTTGTAAAAAATTATTGAGATACTGATCCTCTTTTATGTATCAACTATAAATAGTGTCAGTATGGAGATTTGAATTGGATGCCAGTAGGTGTCAATTTAATTTACCCTTGTTGTAGAGAAAAGTTTTGGTTCTGTAAATTTGGCTCACATGATGAGAGGGAGGCATCCCATTTATCACATCATTTTTATGTTCAAAAAATGTGGGTAAGAATAAAAAATAAAAATCTGGGTAGTTAAGGTCACCTGGTCTGAGTAATATTCGACGTAGGAGATCTCTTTGGTGGGTGCCTGGGAGAGGTCCTCTGTCACTCTCTTACTCCCATGCCTGTCCATGCTACAGAATAAGGTTGAATGTACAGGATTTGGCTATTCCGCTGAAAGCTATCTTCCTTGTCTTGTTATCTAAGGTTTAGCTACTTTTTGGATGAAAATTGTGACTTCATAAAATGTCTTCTTGTGCAATTGTGTATTTGACCAAACTTCTGGCTATTCCATATGCGTGTACGGTGTATCTTCCAATCAATTGTATTCTTGCACTTTTCTTACTAAATTCATAAACTGCATCCCTAGTTACTTGTGCTGATAATGAATAAATTACAGAAATCTTAATGCCATGGTCTTCACAACGCAATGGAAGTTGATCAAAATTTGAAATATGCTATATTAATTTAGTTTCCTATTTTGGAAATTTGTGTTTGTGTGGTTCTGAACCAGGTGGGTGGCGGCCCAAAGTGTGTTTTACCACCTGTACAATCAGTTCTCATACATGTCCCTGGATGAGATATCCCCCTTGACATTTAGCATTGGAAACACCATGAAGAGGATATCTGTCATTGTCTCTTCTATTATCATCTTCCACACACCTGTGCAACCCGTAAACGCTCTTGGAGCAGCTATTGCAATTCTTGGAACCTTCCTCTACTCGCAGGTAAATTCCCATCCTCAACATGAATTTATTGCCCTAAATATTTTGACTGACACCGTTGGTCCAAAAAATACAGCTAGATGTACAGGTATATATGTTTGTTCCCTATTGTTGTTTATCATAATATGCCAAAAGAACAGATTTCTAACATCCCTTCTATCTTTTGGGGGTCCTTACACTCACTAGGGATATGGAAATTACTAGAATACCATCTTAAATTTTTTTCATAACCAAGTTAATTTTCTTGTTTATCGTTCTATCTTAATTAGTCTTTTTAGTTTGATTAATCAGGTAGGTGGTATTGTGCACCACAATACCACAAAAAATGGATCCCAATTTCGACCCATTATCTACTGCTTTTCAGAAATATCTGTGCTATAAATATCACGGTTGAGCTCTTTTGGTTGGATGATAGGGTGCAGATTTTTGATAATCCATTGATGGAAGGATCCTGATCATCCAAACTAGGGAATCAACTAACCATGAATTGACCTGATGGTACCATTCTAAGCCTCCATCGTTGACTTCCTCTGGTCCAAGTGCCACCCCTTTTTTAACTTTCCAAAACAATACAATTGATAATAATAGTTAGGGTCCCCTGAGCTGACTTTTCTTTTCGTACTGAGAAGTGTGGGTTGGTGTTACGTTTGGTCACAGATTCATCACACCTGTGGAGGAGAACTTGCTGCTTTATGTTAGCAAAATCCTCGTAGTTTCTTCCTTTTTCTTTCAGTTGAACTGGATAAAACTCTATTATCACTGAGTAGAATTTAAGAGAAAATCAAAAGATTCCAAATTTCAATTTCACTTGGTTCTTGCTGAACACATGTTGTCATATTATTACTCAGCTAGTAGACTATGTGAGTTGAACTGATTATGCTGTTCTATGAATTTTGCTATGCAGGCAAAGCAGTAAAGTTGCCAGGTAAAAGGAATATGGAGTTGAGATGTAACATGGGTTGAAAGGTGGAAGCCGCAGGGAGAGTCTAGCTTAGCTTAAGCCACGATAGTTTTCCGTTTGTTTCACGGCCTAGGGCAGGCATCCAATTTTGGTCAGTTGAAGCAGCCAGCAGCAGTTGTTCTTGTTGTATAGATAATAAAATGTGTTAAGAAGAATAATAGTATCGTTATACAGGGGTCCCAATTAGATAGATAATAGTTTTCCCTTTTAACCTCTTCGGGTTGGGGACGGCATAAAAAATCTTCTGTTGAAGCAAATAACGACGGCTGTAGACTCTGGTTTACTTTGAGCCAAAATGATGGTTAAGTAATAAAACAATGGAATCTTCTGATTCATTTGCATTCTTCTTCAGGATTTACTTGAATCAAAGTTTTGAGTATTTTTTTATTTTTTTTTACTTTCCCCTTTCTTTCCTTCTTGGCTTTTCAATAATTTTGTACAGTTCTATAATGAGAGAAGGAAATGCATAAAATGACCTTTGACGTACGTTAAGGAGTCGGCCCATCTCTCATTGTGAGAGTGATGTTTAGCAGCCCTTGGGCGCCCTTGCTAAGCGTTGAAAGGACAAATTCTTCTCCCCACCTCAAGACTCAGCCTAGTAGCAATTTTCATACTTATTGTCCTTTGGGCACCTTTAGGGTTTGATGGTAGCTTGTGCTACAGGAGTCACTAGTCCTTCACTGGGTGCAATTTTCTATACCCACTGTATAATTGGGTGTACAATACTTCCTTTCGCCAAGCCGCCGGGTCTTATACAGTAAAAAATGGTAGGATTGAGCGTGCAACATCCGGTGAATGAGATTTTGTTGTCCCACCATGTGAACGGTGTTTAACAGTGTAAAATATTAAGTGGGTCTAATCAGTGGTGGTCTACAAAATCACACTCAACACGGCGTCTGGATGCCTCGCCTTTGACTGTATAAGTGCTTCAACTGAACCCCTTGAATAAAATTTTGAAAAGGAGATGATTTGCAGAAGTTGCTTACTCAAGTTAGAATTGGAATATGTAGGCCTTTGAAATCATAAAACCCCTTGAATAAAATTTTGGGGCAGTACACGGTAAGACGCGGTTATAGAGACACGCCTCACTGTACTATTTCGGAGTCATTTTGATCCTATAAATATTGGGACCATCTCAAACACAAACTAATCCCGTTCTAAACTAATCTATCCATTGAATTTGAGCATATGTTCCTGAGGTGTTCCCGGTCCAATGTCTAAAAAATCACTAGTCAGGGTGACTTAAGGGCATGTAGGCAGGTCGAGTGCTGGACCCGGCATTTCTATGTACACAGCAAGCCAAAAGCTGGGAAACAGAGAGGACTAATGAAGAAGTTCAAATAATTTTATGGCAATTTATTCAGAACGAGATGTGAAAACACACAATGCAGACTTTGACATGAAAGTGCAAACTCCTAATTCTTTCTGTTTATTGGTTTTTAAGTAATGGATACAATGGGAAGACAAGGCCGTAAAAAGACACTCCTTCAAACCTGCAAATATTTAATGGCGGTTTGGACGTCCTTATCACCTCTACCACTGAAGTTAAGAACGACTTTAGCTCCATTGGGAAGAGTTGGGCAAAGCTTATCCAAGTAAGCTAGAGCATGAGATGTCTCCAGAGCTGGGATTATGCCTTCAAGTCTAGATACTCTCTTAAATGCTGCATATTCACAAAAACAACAACCGACCATTTAAGTCCGATCTACCAACAAGAAAACATGGTGATAAAAACAAGATCCATAACAGTGTCATTCAAATTAAGGGGAGCTTTTAAGTTTCTGAAATAATTTGTTTTCAGGTAGTACACATATATCTCTGGTTTTGATGTATGTCAACTCATCTAATATGCTCTTACTATGTTTTATGCTTAAGGTAAAATAAGGTACTTGCAAGAAAAACATATGGAATGACTGCAGGAATGTGTTGGCATGGAAAGTTCGTAGGATTCAACTTCCCATGCCCATCTTCCTCATACATAGATTGCATGAAGTATTGATGCATATTACTAGTACACAGTTAACTCCATATAAGACATTTTAGATGGAGAGGAGTTTCAGCATGTATGATAGAATGATGCATACACGTACAAGAACAATCACACGCAATCAAGTCTATTTTATATCAAGCTATTCCTTTTTAATCATGAAAATATAAACAAACATTATAGACAGCATAACTAAGAAATATTTGACACACTTGAAAGAAAGAAAAAGAATTTATATGCATAGCCCCAGTACCTTCCAATGCCTCTTCATCGGTGATGCTATAGTACTCAGCACGTCCTAGATCTTTCAGAAAGCTGTGTTCGGGTCCAACACCAGGGTAATCCAACCTATATGTAATATAGGAAAAAAATTAACTGTTGGTCTTGTAAAAGCAGAGCGTAATTAGCTAAACCACACAATTTAAAATATATGTTCTATTCTTACCCAGCACTTATAGAATGAGGCTCAATTATTTGTCCGTCATCATCCTGCAATAAATAACTCATAGCTCCATGTAGAACTCCTACTTCTCCTTTTGTTAAAGTAGCCGCATGCTTACTACTATCTAAGCCAAAACCAGCAGCCTCCACACCAATCAACCTTACATCTCTATCATCAACGAACTCATGGAAGAGTCCCATTGCATTTGAACCTCCACCAACACAGGCAACTAGAACATCGGGTTTCCCGCCCCATTTCTCCATTGCCTGTTTTCTTGTTTCTTTGCCTATCACTGCATGGAACTCCCTAACCATCATAGGATAAGGATGTGGGCCAGCAACAGATCCCAAAATATAATGGGTTGACTCCACATTAGTCACCCAGTCCCGTATAGCCTCTGATGTGGCATCCTTCAGAGTGGCTGTGCCAGAATGGACTGCTCTGACCTGGAAAGAAGAAACCACAAACAGAATTCAGAGTGGAACATTGCCAGGCAAGAAAGAATTAAGATCACACGTTTTCAACATCCATTGCTAGCTTGAACAATGAATAAGTTATGACAAAGTGCAAAGTAATTGTGGAAACTGGATGCTCTTAAAAAAATTTATGTATAAAACAATAAAAATAAAAATTCAATGGTTCATCCCAAACCACAACTAAAAATAGCGATCTACAAAGCAGAAGGTGATTCATAAAAGATGGTCTAACTGTTGATAAAGGGTTCATTCGAGGAGCCTAATCTATTGTGAAAATAAAATAAAATAAGCAACAGAACAAACTGAAAAACATACAACTCCGTTGATTCATCATAACACCAGAATTTTGCGGAGCAAATTAGCCAAAGATAGGCCCACTCATATCTTCATGCTTGGATTAACTTGCTGACTAGATCATTTGGATGTCATAAAGAATGATGTATACTTAAATACCCCTCATATAAATCCTAACAATAAAGAAATTATATATTCATTTGTTTTGTGGAGAGAAGATACCCTGCTAGTTCTCTACTTTCAACCAATATCAACTAGTTGTCTTCTATTTCTTCATTCCAGTCTTGGTTGCTATCCTCTCTTGTATAACTGTCTGAAAGTAAAGTTCTAGTTTATAAAGTTTTCACATCTTAAACTAATATCTTTCAAAGACAACACTGACACAATTTTATAAACAGGTGTTTGGCCTAGCGAAGAGTACTAACAAAATTGGCCTCTTCACATCACAGAAATGGTCTCCGCATGTTGTAGATTGCTGGTTAAATCTAAACTTGTTCTTCTAGTCAAACAGCTGAATAGACATGTAAAATGTCTGACTATAAGCATGCACATAAGCTTTCAAATAGAAGTGTTAATCTTTCTGTTGATGGAGTAGTGTTTTTGACCTCGTTCAACCTCAGATAAAAAAAACTTCGAGATTAAGCCAAAAAGATAGAAGTACTACAACTATATCAACTATTTCGTTTAAGATAAGCAAACAAACAAACCACTTATCAATTTAAGAAGCACTGAAAAGAAAAAAGGAATAGCAAACCACCTCAGCCCCAAGAAGCCGCATCCTGAAAACATTAAGGGCTTGCCTCTCCATATCTTGGGCACCCATGTAAATAATGCATTCTAAACCAAACCTAGCACACACAGTCGCAGTAGCAACTCCATGCTGACCAGCTCCGGTTTCAGCTATAATCCTTTTTTTCCCCAAACGCTTTGCTAACAAAGCTTGGGCAACAGCATTGTTGATTTTGTGAGCTCCAGTGTGGTTGAGATCTTCCCTTTTGAAGTATATATCTGGGCCTCCACCATTGGCAGATTTATAGTGCTCTGTTAGCCTCTCGGCGAAATAAAGCGGGGTCTCCCTACCAACATAGTCTTTCAAAATCCCATCTAGTTCTCTCTACAATTATACAAATTAACACAGAGATCAACAAAAATGAACAAAGGAGAACCAATCTAACTCTGCCCAAATAGCAAATAAACAGATACAGATACAGATTTCGCAAATTGATCCTTTTGGGGTGGCCATTTTCCGATCAAACAAAGAATTTTTTTTTTTTTTTTGTTAGTTTGGCGCCAAGTTGGTCCTAAATTTTTTGTTCAAGAAACCATTTTGACAATAGCACCTCAAAAATCCCCTTTTGAAAGAATCATCCAAAATGAATTGATCAAACTGAACAGATAAAAGATGACTCTGGCTCAAATTTGATCCTAAATTTTATTGTTCAACAAATTTCCAATAAAAGAATCTAAAAGAAAATCCATTTTAACAAGAACATAATCAATTAACTAGTCAAAAAGGTAAAAATATGATTTCCATGAGAAAACAATGAACTGTTAGGATCCCAATTTTGCTTCTGAATCTGATTTTTTCTTTTCAAATTTTAGGCAAAAACCAAACCAAAAGATAACAATATCTACTTAAATAAACCTGAAAATCTTCATCTGCTGCGAGTGAGCGGAACGCCGATTCAAGCTCAGTGAGAGCGTACATTAGGGTTTCAGGAACGTATTTTCCCCCGAACTTGCCAAACCTACCGAACGAATCAGGTCTCTGCAAAATAGTCGACATTTTCCCTTTCGCCTCCGTTTCAAGAGCTGAATCACTAGTTAAAGCACAAGAAATTGAAGAACCTTTCATGGAAGGTAGAGTCAACTGCAATTTCTCGAAATTGGAAGGGACTCGGAGGGGATTAAAGGAAGAAAGGTAGGGTTTGTGGAGATTAGAACTAGGATTTCTGCAACTAACAGTCGCCGAGAAGGCCATTTACGATTGAATTCGTAAGGGATTTCCTAGAGAGGGAAAGAAGAGAGAGAGAAAGAGCTCTGGTTTTGTGCAGTAATGGAGGTGAGGAGGAAGGTTTAGTAGAGAGAGAAAGACAAACGTGGACGATGGTAATTTCTGTAATTAATGAGAAGATCTTTTGAAATGACGTGGCGCTTTGATTGCTACAAGCCTACATTGTCCGGGTGTGACCCTTGGGAAACAAATTTTGCTGTCTTCCATAAAAGACAGAAAATGTCCGACTCCTGACTGGTACCATCTTGAGCCGTTAAAAGTTGTGCAATTGGCACGTGGGACCACCAGACACCGTTTGAGACTGGTAGATCCATCAAAATTTGCTGTCTTTTTAGGCAATGAAATTTCTTGGGCTATTTTTTTTAAAGTAGGGACTATATATTTAAGGAGGCGAAGATATACTATGAAAGGCGTGTGAAACATCACCAAATACACTAACGAAACTGCCACTAAGGCCATCCACAACGGTGGTAAAAGCTAAATTTGGCTTACTAAATTTACCCTACATTTCAGAGTAACACACTGGAAGAAATTTAAGTTTGCAAAAAAAGAATAATAAAAAACTATTTTAAGGACATGACTGTCATTTAAAAACAAAACAAAAAAAAATTCTAAAATTCCAACGGTGTCCCTAGAGGTCGTCTGATGACAGACGACCCCTACGGATATCGTCTGGAATTACACAATTTATTTATTTTTTATTTATTTTTTTAAAATCACTTTTGTTCTAAATCTTTTTTTTAAATGAT
>MVGT01001898.1:330545-348255 GCA_002174775.1 Macleaya cordata | reverse complement strand
CTAAAGGGCTATAGCAACTGTCATCGAAGGGCTATTTAAATACTACTAAATATTACATATGAGACAAACTAATGGCAAATCACATGTCAAGAGTTTTGATCCCAAGGCCTCCTAAATTATAGGAGGGGTGCACAACCGCTGGGCCAAAGACCCATGTGCATTCCTTTGGCTACTTGATGTAAAATGACAACAGGTAAAAAAATCTGAATTTTGGAACAATTTTTTTTTTTTTTTGGTTTTATATATATTTTTTGAGACAGTTCTTAAAATTTAATAAAACTGAAAAATTATATGGCCTCGAGTTTTTCTTTTTCAATTAATTGATTATGTGTTTTTTTTCTTCTGGTACATGGATTATTGCATAAGTTAAACCGACAAATAAAGTTGTAGATACATTGTCATTTGTGTGTATTAAATACATAGAGAAATTACCACACATATAAAAGAAGAAGTGCATGCCAGACACGATGCAGAGAGAGATAATCAACGTAAAGAGTTGACTATTAAAAAATTACATCTAATATTTATTACGTAATACATAGAATTTAGAACTAATTAATCACATGCAATGTCAAATCCACACGACAATACGCTCATGACATTTGATCCCAAGAATTAACTCTCCATAGAGAAGAATATTAAGCAAAAGTGCCAAGCAGTGGTGGCTGATTAATTGTAGCCGGGCCTTCTTCTCTTACAGACTAATAATTAATTTATTCATAAATCATTTAAATCTAAATCTAAGACGACATATCATTGAGCTTCAATTCATAAACAGTGCCAATTGAAAACGGTTTGGGAGTGTTTTATGTCCCTAATTCATAATTTCGATAAATAAATTAATGGTTTGATGGATTTTAAGTAGGAATTTTGTGAGTACTATGGATTTAAAACTAGTTTTCCACTAAATCCATCAGCTAAGGATTCTTGAATAAAAAAAATATAATATATAATTTATTAAATAATTTTTAAAAAAAAAAATTAAACCAAAGTGTAAGTTTGGAAATCGAAAAGTTGTCTTCTTAGTAGAGCCCTATTTCGGTATAAAACGGAAAACGGTTCTGATTATCTGAATGGCAGCCTGTCTCTCTCTCTCTCTCTCTCTCTCACACACACTTGGATGCATGCATGTAATTGCAATAACTTCCCTCCACTCTCCCGTATCTTTCATTGTTGGATAATTATTCTCTTGTGTTGGATAGTTAATGTATTAGGGTTTCATTTTATCATCAGTAAGGGCTATAAATACCTATAACCATCTCTTCCTTTTCCATAACCCACACACACACTCTCTTATTTCTCTCTCTAGATCTCTCTCTCTTGATTTTTTTATTTCATAACCGCTCTTTTTTTTTTTTTCTGTTCTTGATTGGTAACCATTATCTTCTTCTTGATTTTCTTGATCTGTAATCACTCTCTTCTTCTTCTTCTTCTTCTTCAAAACCAGCAGACCACTCTCCCTCTCTCTTTCTCTCTCTACATTTCAGGAGTTTCTCTCTCTATAGTTTTTCTTGTTGGGTAACTTCTCTTACTTCAGTTTCTAAGAAGTACTCATTGTTTTAGAAACAAGAAAACCATGGATTCTAATCTTGTGTCGTTCGATCAAAACAAGAAACCAAAGACCATTGTTGATCATCATGATCATGTAGATAGATTCATCAGTTTACCTGATTCTGTTCTTACTAAGATGGTTTCATCTTTATCTTTCAAAGAATCCGCCAGGACTTGCATTTTATCCAAACGATGGATCAATATATGGCATTTTAGAAGCGACATTGAATTTCATGAAAGAAGTTTCATTGCTGATCAGTTTTCAATCAAAGATGGTACTGATGGGTCATCATCTTCTTCATCATCATCATCATCATCATCATCAATTGAAACTAAGAAAACCCGCAGACGGTTTTTTGTGGATTACGTACAGAAATATATACTCTCACACAAGAACAACAAAGTTGACAAGTTCCATCTTTCGTTGAGTGATCCACAAGAGTTTAAACCGGAAGTCGAGCATTGGATAAGGTATGTGATTGACATCGGTAAGGTAAAAAATCTTGAACTTGATTTTTCCGATGTTGAATGGAATGACGTAGAAGATATCGAGCCGGTTTTCGCTCTTCCGTCTTTTGTCTATGATCATGACATGTTTGATTCATTGAAGTTGTTTGGATGTAAAGTCCAGGTTTCAAAATTTACAAACTTAAGTTCTCTCAAGAAACTTTCTTTGGGATGGATTGAATTAACTACTTCATCCCTACAAACTTTGATATCAAACTGTAAGTCACTTGAGAGTTTGAGTTTAAAGAAATGTAGGAATCTGAATAATTATCTAAACATTTCGACGCCGAAGGGGATTAATAAGCTATTGAATTTGGATTTAGAGGATTGTTCTCCTCCTATCACTATTGATATCAGGATATCCATTCCGACTCTCAAGTCTTTCAAATATTTTGGGTCCGTTCAAGTGTTTGATCTAGACAACGTAAGTAGCCTTGAGAAGGCTGAACTCGATTTCGGGCTTCATAAAGATTTCAGCGAGTACGGGGATTATCTTGGTAACCTCCTTAGAGATCTTTACTGCGTAAAGGACCTAACAGTCTGCAATTTTTTGACTCAGGTATATCTATAATCTTCTCCAATCCTTATATAATTAATTTGCTGTGTTAATTTCTTTGGTCTATATATCTTTCTTATATATATATATATAGGTTACTGTAATTTTATTATATATGTTTCTACTTGTGATGGAGAACAGTTTTCATGAAAGAAGCTATAGTTATGTTCATTTTTTTTGTTTTCATCGAGTTGAAAAAAAATCAAGAAATAAATTTTACATATTTTTTCAAAAGGAAAACATTAATTTCTTAATTGGGTGTTGATGGACGAACTCTCCGTTTATATATATATCGATCCCTCGATCTCCTATTTCCATATTTGTTTCAGGAAACTAGCTAGTTAGGGCTAGGGCAAACTCTCAGATCGATTTGTTTCAGGAACTTTAGATTTGAGGATTTTATGGTTACCTGGTATCTTATATATATCAGTATATGTAACGTCTAAGTCCGGTTTTTTTTTCTTTCTTTTTTCGTGGGAGTGTAATCTTAATTTCCTACGTCGTTTTGTACTTGAAGGTTCTACCGAGCGGGGCGGAACCAGTAAGTCTGGAGCAGCAGCTGCATGATGTTAAGCATTTGACGTTAAAGACCGGATTGCATTCAAACGAACTACCCGGGATCGCAATGTTATTCAACAGTTGTCCGGCCTTAGAGAAACTTACACTTCAAATGGGGACTTCTAGCGGTCTTGAAGTGAGTTTATTTACATCTAGTAAATGTTAGAACAAATGAATTCTTTCATTTTTTTTTTTTGATCAATATTTGAGCTCATCAAGATAACAAATTTTCATTTGAATTTATACTTTTGGATTTTCAGGGCTATGATCCTCCTTACCCGTTCAATGGTAAATTGTTTTGGAGCGTGAACGTACTTCCCATGGATTGCCTTCGCAAAAGACTGAAGGAAGTAGAGATACATGGATACAAAGGATATGAAAATGAGGATCTACTCCTACAGTACTTGCTTGAGAAATGTCGTTTCTTAGAGATGATGACCATTTTTGTTGCAAAGGGAAGCGAGAATTTTGAAGGGAGTGCTCGAATGTTGTTAACTATCAAGAGAGCTTCGCGAAATGTGATTATCCTAATCCGTTAGCTAGCTAGATCTGAAGAACTGGAAAAAAAGTATACCGTTGACGACGTAATTCATGGAATCAATGCAATAGTGATCTTGTTGTAACAGTAATTTGATAACCTTACTGTAAGTCATTTGTTTAGCAAATAAAGTACTATATCTAAACAACATCATAATTTATATTTTGAACTATATGTGGGAGTTTGAATTGAATTAATCTCCTGGGCTAGTTCGAATTCGGTATTATATGTATGCTATACCGCCGATATCTTTCTTGTTGTTAGCAAATACAGTACTATATCTAAACAACATCAGAATTCCTTTTTGTTTAGGACAAAGGTGTATCTTCCTATTTTATTCAATTCTTTGAAAAACTTGTTAATCCAGAGGGGACTGGGCAACCTCATACATGCCAATTTGGTTGGCACCTATGTGGGCTCCTATAACGCGCCAGCCTACCCTTAAAGTGATAGTAAGTTGCATTAGGAATTTCAATACCATTCAAGCCTATGATAAAAAATTTCTAAATGACCCCTAGGAGCAAAGCTCCTCTTTCGACATCTGGTCGGCAACAAAGTTTTTTTTTTTTGGTAGATGTAGGTCTATTGCCCGAATTACATAGCTTAGAAACACCACAAGAATTTAGTGAGGATTGAGCACAAAAACTGCCACAAATGTATGAACGGTGAAGAGAAGTTTCCCCATAACAACGAAGAGAAAGTTGCCCTATAACAGCAAAGAGAACACCCCAAACAGGTACCCACACAAACACTACCACAACCAAAGTTTCGAACCCAAGACCTCCAAGTTATAAGGAGCGATGGAGATGTTTGAATTGAATTCTATATACAATTAGCATATATAATTTTCCATCTAGAAGACAGCAACCATGGAAGCTTATCAGTTGATAGAGATCTGATATCTGTTGAAGTGAAGGGGAGTTCAGTTTATATATAATATGAAAATATAGTCTCTAGAAAAAGATACAATAACCGTCACGGAAAGTTATTCCCAATTTCCAAAACTGTCGCAGAAAAGACAGCCACAAATAGTTTTAGGGACGGTTTTAAAGATTGTTGTCAATACTAAAGTCATTAGCGACGGTCTCAACGGTCTTGCGGAAAGAGTGAAGGACAATTTATTACTTTGCTGCCCTAATAAAAGTACATAAAATTTTCCTGGCTGGCAAATCTTGAGAGGTTAATTCTATCTACAATTGGCAGGTGGGACCACCAGATTATCCTGGTCCCACCATAAACTGTATGTGAATATGTGACTGATCAAAATTTTGCTGTCCCTGCAACAAAATTCTCTGTTTTTTTGAAGTAATTCATGGGTTCATTTGTTTCCTTTTTCGGATTTTGGTTTGTATGCTGTTAGCACAAAAATGTGAAATTTTTAAAAATATCTAAGGCGATATTGAGCTATTTTAAAATTTCCTTCAAAGCGCATAAACAATGACTCAATTGGAAACAGTTTGGGAGTGTAAGTTTTGATGTTCTAAATTGATTTTTGATAACTTAGAGTGACAGTTTGGTTGTTATTGGTACCCTTCCGTTCGGGGGAGGTTGTGGATTATCTTCGTTTATTACGGGCGACTACTCTTTGTCGTTCAATGCGCCCAACCTTAGGGTGTATTTGGAAAGGAAAAAGTATCTTTGACCCTGTTTGAATTGGGTTTAAAATGGAAATGAGCATCTCTCTCCTCTCTGGTTCAATGTATGGCAGCCTGTCTCTACAACACTAGGGATCCCTGGATTTTATTGCAATAACTCTCTCTCTAATCTCTCTCTCTCTCTCATGTTGGATAATTAATGTATTAGCTAGGATTTTATATTCTCATTTGCTATATAACCATCTCTTCTCTTCCCTAACTCTCTACCTCTCTCCATTTCATCTGTGTTTTGTTGTGTTTGTTGGTCTGTCATCTCTCTCTCTCTCCATTTTGATGTCTTTCATGGTGTCACTGTTCCTAGCTAATTACTTTGTAAGTTTTTAAACATCTCTCTCTCTCTCTCTCTCTCTCTCTCTCTCTCTCTTCTCTCTTCTCTCTATACTTCTCCATATTTCAGGAGTTGCTTTGTAGGGTTTTTTGTTGTTGTTATTGTTGTTGTTAGGGTAATTTCTTCCTTCAGTTATTCCTAATATAAGATTAACTCATTGTTTTTGGAAACATGAGAACCATGGATGATCATCATGTAGTGACTACCCATGATCAAAACAAGAAAAGAACCATGGATGATTATCATGTAGATAGACTTACGAATATGCCAGACTCCATTCTTGTTACCATTTTCTCATCTTTGGCCTTCAAAGATGCCGCTAGGACATGCATATTGTCCAAGCAATGGGTCAATACATGGCGGTATTGTACCACCAATATTGAGTTTCATGAAAAATCCTTCATTGCTAAACATTTTTTAAATATAGATAAGCGCGGTTATGGATCATCATCATCATCATCATCATCATTATTATCTTCATCATCAACTCTTACTGATCCTCATGAAACTAGGAGAATTCAAAGACATTTTTTCATCGATTACGTGCAAAGATTTTTATTGTCACACCAAAATAAGGTTGACAAGTTTCATCTCTCACTAACTGATCCCCAAGAGTTCTCATCACAAGTCGAGAACTGGATCAGGTGCGTCATCTCTCGCAACGTTGAAGATCTTAACCTTGATTTTTACGATGTTCAATGGAATGAATTAGATCCGGAAGAAATCAACCCCGTGTTCAATCTCCCATCTTTTGTATATGATCATGGAATCTTTCAGTCCTTGAAGCTAACTTCATGTAATGTTCAAGTGCTTCGATTTACAAAACTAAGTACTCTAAGTAGGCTTTTTTTGGGATGTATTGAGCTAACTACTTCATCCCTTCAAACTTTGATGTTGAACTGTAAATCTCTGGAGAGTCTTAGTTTAAGTAAATGTAGGAACCTGGATTATCTAGACCTAAATTCGGAGCTAGGTCTCAGGATAACAAGTTTGGAAATAGTCGAATGCTATCCTCTCTATGATGGAATCAGGATCCAGGTTCACACTCTCAAATACTTTAAGTATTCTGGAATCATGCGTTTTTTCGAACTAGACGATTTAAGTAGTCTTGAGAAGGCCGAACTTGATTTCGGGATTGAGTACAAGTTCATGGCGGATTACGGGGATTTTCTTTGTCAAGCTCTTCGCTGTCTTCAAAACGCAAAGGTTTTAACAGTCTGTAATTATGTCACTCAGGTATATAATCTTTATCTCCTTTGCTGTGCTAATTAATTTTCTTTTATCTTTCTTGTCATATATATAGAGATATATAACATGTAAATTAATTTTTAGCATGCCTATTGTTTCTATAATTTTATTATGTTTCCTGTTATCATCTACAACAGTTTTCATAGAAGAAAAGTTATGTTATTTTGTGGTTATTAAGAATATATTCTACATATTCTTTTTGAACGAAAACGTTTGTAGATTTAGTGCGGTCGATTGACCAACTCTCGATCCGTCTTTCCATCAATATTAATGGGATATGATATTAATAATTTGTATATGGCAGGCATGAACTATATATGTAATCTTAATAATTAATTTACTACGTCGTTTTGTGCTTAAAGGTTATACCGAGCGGGGCGGAACCACTAGGTCTGTGGCCTCCCCTCTTTGGCGTTCGTCATTTGATTTTAAAGACCGGATTACATGAGAATGAACTGCCTGGAATTGCGTTTTTATTCAAGAGTTGTCCTTTCTTGGATAAAATTTCAATTCAAATGAGAACTCCAACCACTCTTCCTGTGAGTAATATTACATCTATTTAATATTAAAATCTATGGTTCTTTCATTTTTCAATATCAATATTTTGAACTCATGGATCAATATTAATTTCAGGATTATGAAGCTCCTTACTGGTTCATTGGCAGAATGTTTTGGAAACTGATTGAGCGTAGCATTATTCATAGCTCACAAACTAATCTGAAGGAATTGGAGGTGGAAGACTATCGAGGGAGCGAGAACGAAGTACTACTCCTACAATACTTGCTTAAGGGGTTTCCTTCCTTAGAAATAATAACGATTTTCACAGCACGGGGAAGTGATTATTTTAGACAAAGTGCTCAAATGTTGTTAACCATGGAGAGAGCTTCGAGAAATTTGGTTATACTAATCCGTTAGTCCTGGTGAATTGAAGAACTGGAAAATAGAATCAAGAATGCAAAAAATTCTCAATGTGTGCAAGACATTAATTCCTTTAGCAAATAAATTATGTTCCTTATATATATATCAAACATATCATGACGTTTGGATTTTGAACTGAATGTGAGTTTGAAATTTTGAATTAATTAATTTTCTGGTCAAGTTTGGATTTCTCCTCATGTAGAACAATATTCCTATCATCCTGCTTCTAAAACTTCTAACTCCAAATTTGAATTTACTACCTCGCCAATGGAAGGTTATTGGCTTTCAACCACTCGGATAAGAATATTGGTTTAGAGATAATTGTAAAAATAGAGCTACAATTTGTCATTGGGTTGAAGGTTTTAAATAATGTAATTTTTTACGAGGATGATCTATCGTATTTTTTTTTTTTTGGGAAAACATAAGTGGGGTTAAGGGAACCCCAAAACAAAGGAACAAAAGCTAGCTATAGGGTCTAATATACACAAAATTACATTGGTCCTCAAATATAATCTTCTTTAGATCTTCAGTGAAGGAACTCGGGATGATCTACATAGTAAATACGCGTCATCCTCATAAAAGAAATTATTCCTTAAATCATCTTTATATGGCGGGCCCTAAATGAACCGTGTTCATAATATATATCTAAATAATTAAGCATATATTTCGACTGGTCTAGTTTTGAAGATCTCAAAAACTGATTTCCAAATGTATAAATTTGGTCAATTTTAGTTTAAGTGATATAACATTTTGAAGTTTAAAAATAGAAAAGATAACTAACTTTCTCTTTCTTACACCCGTACAAATTATAAAAAGATAAAAATATGATTGAGAAAAATAATAAGGGTAAAACAAGAACACTAAAAAGAAATGAATGGATTAAATAGATTTAAAAAAGTTAAAAAAAGACTCAAAAAGCTTAAAAAAAAAGTATTTCAGCCTTAATGAAAATTATGTGAACCAAATGAATTCAAAAAATCATATATTGGGTGTTTTGGCCAATTTCCCTTATTTTATTGGATATTATTTTATGGAGGTTCGTATGAAAGTAGTCTCTCCTTCATTGCAAAAAAAGTCACGCCATTTTCCCTTTCTTATCAGTTTGAATACCTAGAATCTCTAGTTAAAGCACAAGAAATTAAAAAACCTTTAGTGCGTTAAAAAAAGACTCCATAACCGTCACGGAAAGCTATTCCCAATTTTCCAACCGTTGCAGATAAAGCCGTTCAAATAGACTTAGGGACGGTTTTAAAAACTGTTGTCAATGCTAAACTCATTAGCGACGGTCTCAACGGTCTTGCCGGAGGAGTGAAGGACAATTAATTACTTTGCTGCCCTAATAAAAAGACAGAAAATTTTGGCAAATCTTTAGCAGTTAATGTTATATACAATTGGCAAGTAGGACCACTAGATTATTCTGGTCCCACCATAAACTGTATGTGAGTATGTGTGATGAAAATTTTGCTGTTTTCGCAACAAAATTCTCTGTTTTTTGAAGTAATTCATGGGTTCATTTGTTTCCTTTTTCGGATTTTGGTTTGTATTCTGTTAGCACAAAAATGTGAAATTTTAAAAAAATATTTATAAATCTTAAATTTTTTATAAAAATATGTACCCAATTTTAAATTTTGGAATTAAATAATTGATTATATGCATTTTTTTAATAAAAAAGATAGGAACCAATTTTAAAAATTATGTATAAACCATTTAAATTTAAGTTGATATCGAGCTATTTTAAAACTTCCTTCAAAGCGCATAAACGATGACGACTCAATTGGAAACAGTTTGAAAGTGTTTTGATGTTCTAAATTGATTTTTGATAAATTAGGAGTGACAGTTGGTTGGTTATTGGTACCCTTCCTTACGGGGGAGGTTGTGGATTATCTTCGTTTATTAATGGCGACTTCTCTTTTTGGTTTGAATGCGCCAGATTTATCTTTTGAGGAAAAAAAGAAAGAAAAGAAGCTACTGTATGCGTACTTCTATGGTGGATGGTTTCTTGAATAATGCATGTAATACATTATTTTATAAGATTATTATTATTATTATTATTATTTTAAAAAGGGTATATTTGGAAAGGGAAAAGTATCTTGAATCCTGTTTGAATTGGGTTTAAAATGGAAATGAGCATCTCTCTCCTCTCTGGTTCAATGTTTGGCAGACTGTCTCTACAACACTAGGGATCCCTGGATTTTATTGCAATAACTCTCTCTCTCTCTCATGTTGGATAATTAATGTATTAGGTAGGATTTCATATTTTCATTTGCTATATAACCATCTCTTCTCTTCCCTAACTCTCCATCTCTCTCTCTCTCTCTCCTCATATGTGTTTTGTTGTGTTTGTTGGTCTATCATCTCTCTCTCTCTCTCTCTCAATTTTGATATCTTTCATGGTATCTATCACTCTTCCTAGCTAATTACTCTGTAAGTTTTTAAACCTCTCTCTCTCTCTCTCGCTCTCTCTCTCTACTTCTCCATATTTCAGGGGTTGCTTTGTAGGGTTTTTTTTGGTTGTGTTGTTGTTAGGGTAATTTCTTACTTCAGTTATTTCTAATATAAGATTAACTCATTGTTTTTGGAAACATGAGAACCATGGATGATCATCAAGTAGTGACTACCCATGATCAAAACAAGAAAAGAACCATGGATGATCATCATGTAGATAGATTTACGAATATGCCAGACTCCATTCTTGTTACCATTTTCTCATATTTGGCCTTCAGAGATGCCGCTAGAACATGCATACTGTCCAAGCAATGGGTCAATACATGGCGGTATTGTACCACCAATATTGAGTTTCATGAAAAAATGTTCATTGCTAAACATTTTTTAAATATAGATAATCGCGGTGATGGATCATCATCATCATCATCATTACCATCTTCCTCATCAACTCTTACTGATCCTCATGAAACTAGGAGCGTTCAAAGACGGGGTTTTGTTGATTACGTGCAGAGATTTGTAATTTCACACCAAAATAAGGTGGATAAGTTTCATCTCTCACTAACTGATCCCCAAGAGTTCTCATCACAAGTCGAGAACTGGATCAGGTGCGTCATCTCTCGCAATGTTGAAGATCTTAATCTTGATTTTTACAATGTTCAATGGAACGTATTACATCCGGAAGAAATCGCCCCTGTGTTCAATCTCCCATCTTTTGTGTATGATCATGGGATGTTTCAGTCCTTGAAGCTATCTTCCTGCAATGTCCAAGTGTTTAGATTTACAAAACTAAGTACTCTAAGTAGGCTTTTTTTGGGATGTATTGAGCTAACTACTCCTTCCCTTAAAACTTTGATGTTGAACTGCAAATCTCTGCAGAGTCTTAGTTTAAGTAAATGTAGGAACCTGGATTATCTAGACCTAAATTCGGAGCTAGGTCTCAGGATAACAAGTTTGGAAATAGTCGAATGCTATCCTCTCTATGATGGAATCAGGATCCAGGTTCACACTCTCAAATATTTTAAGTATTTTGGAATCATGCGTTTATTCCAACTAGAAGATTTAAGTAGTCTGGAGAAGGCTGAACTTGATTTAGGGGATGAGTACGAGTTCATGGCGGTTTACGGGGATTTTCTTTGTCAAGCTCTTCGCGGTCTTCGCAATGCAAAGGTTTTAACAGTCTGTAATTATGTAACTCAGGTATATTATCTTTTTCTCCTTTGCTGTGCTAATTTTCTTTTATCGATCGATCTTTCTTGTTTCAGCATGCTTATGGTTACTGTAATTTTATTATGTTTCCAGTTATCATCTAGAACAGTTTCATGAAAGAAAAGTTATGTTCATTTTGTGGTTTTTAAATTGAAAAAATCTAGAAATAATATAGTATTATACTTATTCTTTTCGAACCAAAACATTTGTAGATTTAGTACGGGTCGATTGATCAACTCTCGATCCATCTATCGATCCCTCTCCTATTTATATCAGTAATATTATCTTCTAATAACATGGCAAAAAGCACATTAAAAACTAGAGTGAAATTTATTTACTCTCTTTTTATGATATTATTCCTTACCTAGCTATGAATCTATTATGGTTCATCTTCTTTAATTAGAAGGGTTAGTTTGACACAAACATTTCATAGAGAGCTTTTTTTTTTTTTAAGGGTTTGCCATGTTAATATATACATTACTAATGAAATTTACTTTAGTATCAACTTCTGTATATATAGTGATTGAATATATATAGACGTAAAGCGTACACGATCTTCATCATCCAGATTATTATCAATCGATCTATCAGGAATGAAAACAAACACCCATATTAATCAGTTTAATTATTTCTTTTCTGCTTAGAATGTATATATCCAATAAAAGAAACCTAAACCTAATGAGAAGAAATATATATAGTACTTCTTATGTTGTGAAGGGTGGTGAAATGGAGATAGAAATTTCTAGTGAAGAATTTCATGTGCTCTTATTGTATTTCAGGCTATTATAATTAGGAACCTAAAATATTACCATATATCATTCTTCTATTCTAATCTGCAATCTAGTTATTGATAACTCATACCAAATTTTGAAGTTACTCCAGCTTAATTCTATATATGTAATCTTAATAATAAGGGATTAATAATTTGTGTATGGAATGCATGAACTATATATGTAATCTTAATAATTAATTTACTACGTCGATTTGTGCTTGAAGGTTCTACCGAGCGGGGCGGAACCACTAAGCCTGTGGCCTCCCCTCTCTGACGTTCGGCATTTGATATTGAAGACCGGATTACATGATAATGAACTGCCAGGAATTGCATTTTTATTCAAGAGTTGTCCTCTCTTGGATAAACTTTCAATTCAAATGAGAACTCCTACCACTATTCATGTGAGTATTACATCTAGCTGCTAGTTCATATTAAAAACTATGGTTCTTTCATTTTTTTTCTTTTCATTTTTCAATATCAATATTGTGAGGTGGAAAAATGAGGGAACGATGGGGATCCAATCGAGAACTCTCCTCGAAATACTTCTCATTCTGATGTGATGAACTTATTCCCACTTGTTGAAGAAGACCTGCAGACCTGCAGGGTTAGCACTCCGATGATCAAGTTAGTAGGGAGTTCAAGTAGGGAGGTTGTAGAGTAGATTAGTTGCCCTTACCTCGTAGGTGTCTCATCTATTTATAGATGAGCTCCCACTTCTGTTGAGATTTATGTGCGAGATATCTGGAGCACGTGACCTCGACCTGGTCAGTTGAGCTAGCCGTTGCTAGGCAGATAAAGTCCCGGATTCTTCGGAAAGCCTAAGTCACGTCAACTAACGTGCTTATTAAGTTGGACTTAGTCTAACCTATTTGAAATCAAGTTCTTCAAGACGATCTCACTAGGACTTGCTTTGCTGACCGACCTGACGAGCTAACCAGGTAGGTCGGCCGACCTGACGAGCTAACCAGGTGGGTTGGCCGACCTGACGAGCTAACCAGGTGGGTTGGCCGATCTGACGAGTTGATTTAGTCTACCAGGTGAGCTGAGCAGGTAAGCTTAGCTGAGCAGGTAAGCTGAGCTGATGAGCTTACCTGATTTGCTGAGCTGAGGTGGCCGAGCTGACGTGAGTTGAGCTGATGAGCTTACCTGATTTGCTGAGCTGAGGTGGCCGAGCTGACGTGAGTTGAGTTGATGAGCTTACCTGATTAGCTGAGCTGAGGTGAGTTGAGTTGATCACCTGATGACCTCCATACGATATCAATTGTATTGAGTTGCCACATGTAGGGTTGTTATTAGTTGTGTTATTTTTGGCTCCTACAAATATTTTGAACTCATGGATCAATATATAGAACAATTTGTAATTTGAATTTACTTTTGGAATATTTTCAGAACTATGAGGCTCCTTACTGGTTCATTGGCAGATTGTTTTGGAAACTGACTGAGCTTAGCATTCATAGCTTACAAACTAATCTGAAGGAAGTGGAGGTGGAAGACTACCGAGGGAGCGAGAATGAAGTACTATTCCTACAATACTTGCTTAAGGAGTTTCCTTCCTTAGAAATGATGACAATTTTCACAGCCAGGGGAAGCGAGTATTTTAGACAAAGTGCTCAAATGTTGTTAACCATGGACAGAGCTTCGCGAAAATTGGTTATACTAATCCGTTAGTCCTGGTGAATTGAAGAACTAGAAAAAGGAATAGAATTATGAATGCAATAGTATCTATCTTGTTGTTGTTACAGTAATTTAATTATGCAAAAACTTCTCAAAGTCTGCAAGTCATTCCTTTAGCAAATAAAGTTTGTTCTATATATATATATCAAACATCATGGTAATTTGGATTTTGAACTAAATGTGAGTTTGAATAATTTTGAATTAATCTTCTGGTCCTGTTTGGTTTACTGGCTAGTTCAAGAATGTCTGTAGATAGCAATATTTAGATTACTCATGATGATGATCTCCATATATATATGTTATCCTTGATAAACTAGGTATGATCTATTTCTAATTTGTGATCGATCATAGATAAATATTAATACTAGTTTTTTCAAGAAACTATGATCGATATCGTTTGATGTCTATCTACAATTTTTTTTGTAAGAGATATATAGTATTCCAAAGGATTGTTGAGGGAGTACTCAAAAAATTACAGGGAGCACAATATTCAAGGAATTAGTCAGGTGCTCTAAGAGGCCTAGACATTCCGATTATCAAAGAAAAAATAAAAAAATGTTGTCGAATGTTTTCTCCCAATAACCACAAATAAAATCTTCCAGTCTAAGACCTCTGAAAGACTCTTGAGTGGATGCCAACCAAAGATAATGGCTTTGATGTAACTAGTTTCCTTTCCTTCGAAAAGGCTTCTATTCCTCTCATCCCACAAAGACCAGCAAAATGCAATCCACTCCGAACCACGACTTGGGTTCAGTCTGCCTTTGAATCTATCTATAGCATCGATATTGTCCCCAACTTAACCACCTTCCCACTAAATCTGTGGCTTCCTTATATGACGTTCGGCATTTGATAAAAGATCACCGGATTACATTCGAATGAACTACCTGGAATTGCATATTTATTCAAGAGTTGGCCTCTCTTGTATGAACTTTCAATTCAAATGAGAACTCTTAGCACTCTTCCAGTGAGTATTATTACATCTAGTTAATGTTAAAAGATGCCAAGGCGGCATCAAGGAGAATAGAAAAGAGAAGCAACAAAAAATTAAGCTCCAAGCAATTACAATCAACAATAATCTGAGGCAAGGTTCTTTCTTTGTTCTGAAAGAGTCTTCTATTTCTCTCCTTCCATACCTCCAAACAAATGCAGAAACGCAGGTAAGTCCGAGTCTCCAGAAACTGATGGAAGCTCCAGCGAACGAAGAAGAAGCAGGCAGCCAAGGAATTAGTGGTAGTCCCAAATCTTTCTCACAAAATCACAATGGAGTCAAAAAGATGATAAAACTTTTCTTTGTCGATGTAAAACTTCGTTTCTTCCAAGCAAACATAAAATCACCACCACTTGCACCACCACTACCTCATCACCATCACTTTGCTTTGCCTCTTCCAAGAGGAATAGAAAATCTCTAAAAGACTTGGACGATCTTTTTTTATTGTCTCCTCTGTAATACAGACTGGTGATAAAATATGTTACAGAAAATCTGTAAAAGACTGGTCGTCCGGGGGGCTACAGAAATTTGCTATTATTAGACACGTTACATGAAAGAGCAAATTTTGATAAAATATCATCTAGGAAATAATCAGACTTGTAATCGATCAGTTCCTCCTCATCATCAGGATCCCTAAACAGAATCAAATTCTCCTCATCAATTCTCCCCTGTTTTTGAGGTATTGGCTGATACCTAAAACTCAACTGATCAAATCTTCCTTCCTCTGAAACCCTAATCTGCTTATTATCAATTAAGTCCTCCAAAGTCATTATATTTCGACCAAACGAACCAGCCGGATTAAAACTTGGTCGTCCAGGGACTGATCGTTCTTCACCTTCGTAAGCTAGATAAATAACAGAGCCATGAGAAATTCCGAGATAGGAAATTGGGGTTTGGGGATTAATAGAAGAGATATCGGTGAATCGAAACTTGTCTTCTAGGGTTTTCGCTAAGAGTAAATTGTGATCTCTTGAAAGGGTTTGATTTTGTACGGGTACTTTAAGTTGGTTTTCGATTAAGATTTTGAAGTATGAGATTGAGATGTGCGGATTATCGACTATCACTCTCTCTAAACCGTCTCTGCTCCGAACTCTAACGATCAACATCTCGACTTGATTTGATTTGCGAGCTACCAAAAACTAACTTTCTGATTAGGAATTTGAAGTCGACACACAAAATATTGTATAAGAAGAACCCATAAAATAAACCTGATTCCTAGTAGGAGTAGGAGAGGAAGAATCTGATTCCTCGTTGAACCCTAGTATATCTTGACCAATAAGACTTAGAAATAATCAAAAGTAGTGGAAACTGTGGAGCCCTAGTTGAATTGTGGAGAAGGCGGTAGTTTGGTGGCGAAATCACGAGCCTCTCGTGGGTGGGTCAGGGACAAAATCCAATGTTATGAAAATCGGACCTTCTAAAACTGGTTGGACTTTGGATTTATTTATTAAATAATTTTATAAATAGAAAATTTTAAAAATAAAAATATAGGAAATTTTATAAGATAAAAATAAAAAATAGATAGATAAATAGTTATTATCATCAACATAATTATCTACAATTTCTAAAGTTGAGTAGAAATGCATTCATTATCTAAAAGACTAAAACTAATCTCTTTGTTTATCTAAAAGACTAAAACCGGTTTTATAAAAGAACCGATTGATCCGGTGATAGTTCGACCATCGATTCCAATCAAACCGCGGGTTCTCAAATCCAAACTTTGATCTAAACGGAACCAAAAATACAAAATTCTAGTCGGACCTAGGTGGTTGTTAAAAGATAGAGGATTTAAAGATAATTTAGATAGAGAAAATCGTGGGAGAGAGATTTAAGGAAGTGATAAAGGTTTAATGTGAAATGTCCATAGTGTCCAATTTTGAGGGGCAAAAAGTTACAATAATATCCCTATATATTTGCTAAGAAAAATATTTCCAAGGGCTCAGAATGTAAAAAAGCCTCAGAAAAGACAATTAGCTTAATTAATAGTATAGATAGATGTGCTATTAACAACAACAAACTTTCCCGTCTACATTAGTTGGCACTTGCACAACTAAACATTTTGATCTCTACAAGACAATATCAAAGATGGTAATTAACCGTTAGATCTCTAAAATTTGAATAAAGATGTGATAATAATCCTCTAAAATTGGTGATCCTCCAGATGGCTATGGAAGAGGTGGGGACCCTTCCATTCCATTTTGATCATCTAATTAAGAAGTCTCACCAAGCACCTCATCCTCACTTGCTATTTTATTAACATAAACTTTTTCTCTTTTCTCCCTCATCCTCAATTATTTTTGGGTCTACTTAAATTAAAAAATACCCAATTCTGTTCTCTAACTATAAATTTTTTAGGTTCTTCAGTTAAAAAGCAAAAGACCCATCTCTCTCTCTCAAGAATCAGGAGACATAAATAACTCTGTCACTATATCTTCATCATGGAGTTCTTCTCATCAGCAGTAGCTTACTATAATGGCTTATTTCTGCTAGTACTACTCTTTGAGGTATTTGTTTTCTCACCTCTGTTGATATCAGGTGATCATCATCACTCTTCTCCATTATTCCCAAGCAACTTCCTCTTTGGTACTGCCTCCTCTTCTTATCAGGTTCATTAATTTTGACTTCTTATTTAATTTTATCCTCAAATTTTCCTTTTTTTTCTTTACTTTTAGTTCTTCAATACCATAGAAACCAGCAATAAATAAAACCCATTTTTAATTAAATTGAGATGCTCATGATGATTTTTTTTTTTTTTTTTTTTTTTTG
>MVGT01001898.1:256589-324247 GCA_002174775.1 Macleaya cordata | reverse complement strand
ATTATTATTATTATTATTATTATTATTATTATTATTATTATTATTATTATTATTATTATTGTTATTATTATTATTAATATTAATATTATTATTTTATTATTTTTGTTGTTGTTGTTATTGTTATACCAACAAACAACAAAAATAATAGTTCAATCTCTTTCATTTTGACTTTTGATCATGTTACGTTGCCATATTGACTTATTGACTTATCAACTTATAAGTCAGTAGTTTACCATACAAGCTTCTCATAATTTTAGACTTCTCAGAAGCACTTCTGCTTTTTTTAGAAGTAGAAGCACTTCTGCTTCTGGTTGCCAAACGCCCTCTAAAAATTATTGTTGTTTTTGTTAAGTAGGAAGTTTTTGTAATACTTTTTCCTTTTGATTGGACTTTTTTTTTATTGGACATTTAGGAGGTCTAATATCCGAATGTGATATTTATGGTATATATATATGTAAGTAACCAGAGAGCAGAGCGAATTTTCCAAGTTTCCAATCCCCTTTCTCCATTTTGCAATATAGAAGTTGATTGGAAAATTAATGATGGATAATGGTGATTTCTTCATCGTTAATTTTATAATCGACTTTTTAGGGAGTTAGAAGTTCTAAAATGAGTTATTGTTTGGTGATAATAATCTATGTGATAAGGAGAATATTTTCATCAATAATCAGACATTAGATCTACTTTTTGTGGACTTAGAATGGCAAAATTAGCAAATGGACAAGGAGGGGATAGGCAAAAATAGAGGATTTGAACCCCCTAAAAGCTTCTTTTCTTTTTTAGCCTAGATCCTCTGTCCCCACCTTAAATTTATCTTAAATTAATTTTTTTCGCTGATTTTTTGTAATAATGTTTTCTTCACCTCATAATTAGATTATTTTAACAAAATCTCAGTCTTTTATAAAACTTGTAACTCTATTAAAAATTAATTGTAAATCAACTAGTAAAAAGATATTTATATCCGTACATGAGAGGAAAGACTGGAGGAACAAAAAAATAGAATGATTCGCATGTTGTATCCTTGAAATTATTTAAATACGATATTTTAAATTTCAACAGTGGATTCTAGAAAATGTATCTATTATTTTAGGTACTTCGTCATCAATTATACATGTTTACACATTTCATTCTCAATAGAAAATCATTAATTAAGTTGAAAGATTATGCTAACCGTTAGATCATTGAAGTTTGAATAAATATGTGAAAGTAATGCTATTCGGAACGACCAAATGTCAATTAGTTGTTCTGAGTATATGACAGAATTGGTATGAAGTCTGGAGGTGTACCGTAAATTTTATCGATGTGGACATTCAACAAAGCGAGTGGGAGAGCTGTCACGGTCAATTTTCTTGACTATGCCGACCGTGGTCCCATCTGCCACATCAGTATCACCACCAATTATGGCATTTGGTTCATCCAAAAATCGTTTTCCTAGTTATAATCCCAATAAAGTTTTTTGGCGGGACCATTTTACAAAATGGGTGCCATATGCTTATGTGGCAGAGTGTGACCTACTACTTTTCTCCTTCGTGTTATGAAGGGGTTTCTAATTTATGTGGCAGTAGGACCCACCATACCACATAAGCATCTGGCATTTGTTTTGTAAAAGGGTCGGGTCAAAAAGCAGCACTCTTCTAATCCTCTAATGTTGATGACCCTCCAGATGGCTATGGAAGTATGGAGGGATCCAAAAAGGTGGGTCCCTTCCATTTTGATCATCTGATTAAGAAAACTCACCAAGCACCTCACCCTCACTTACTTTTCTATTTAACATAAACTTTTTCTCTTCTCTCCCTCTTCCTCAAATATTTTTTTTTTTTTTGGGTCTTCTTAAATTTAAAGCAAAAGACCCTACTCTGTTCTCTAACAAATAAATCCTTTTTATTCTTCTTCAATTAAAACAAAAAGACCCAACTCCATTCATCTCTCTCTCTCTCTCTCTCTCTCTCTCTCTCTCTCTCTCTCTCTCTCTCTCTCTCTCTCTCTCTCGGATCAGGAGATATTTAAGTACTCTGTCACTCTATCTTCACATGCATTATCATGGAATTCTTCTCAACATCAGTAGCTTTTAATGGTTTATTTCTGCTACTACTACTCTTTGAGGTACTTGTCTTCTCACCTCTGTTGATATCAGGTGACCATCAGAGACTGATTAATGATCATTCTTCTCCATTATTCCCAAGCAACTTCCTCTTTGGAACTGCCTCCTCTTCTTATCAGGTTCATTAATTTTGACTACCTTATTTAATTTGATCCTCAAATTCTCTCATTTTTTTTTCTTTTCTTTACTTAGTTCTTCAAAAACATAGGAACCAACAATATAAGCAAAAAAATAAATTGAATTAAGTCAAGTTTTTTTGTTTTTGCAGTTTGAAGGAGCATTTATGAGTGATGGAAAAGGTGTAAACAATTGGGATGTTTTCACTCATAAAACAGGTAAAAAATCAGTGATGATGATTTTTGTTTGTTTTTTAACTAATTAAGGAGATGGCTTTTTAGAGATGATGATGATGTTGTTGTTGTTGTTGTTGTTGTTGTTGTTGTTGCAGGTACTATCATAGATGGAAGCAATGGAGACATTGCTGTTGATCATTATAATCGATATCAGGTAATTAACAATTCATCTTAATTAATTCATTATATTCTACCAAAATTATATAGCTCTAGATAAAGTTTAATGGCCAATTGGGAATGGATTGATGATGATGATGATGATGATGAACATATATTTGTATTCTTTTGGGAAAATATTTACAGACTTAGTAGTAGGTCAGTGAAACAAGCAACTTCCCCAAAATTCCTAAATGTTATAGAAAAACAAAATAAGGGTTTATTTTTCTTTTTGTCTCTTTGATATTCCTCTATCTAGATGAACCACCACTTAATGTATGCTTGCCACGTGTGTTTCGAAACATATTTTATGGGTATTTTTTTTAATCCACTTGGCTAGCAGCCATTGAGTGGCCCATCATCTGATGGAGGACCTGGCAGTCCTAACAGGGACTGTGACAAAAAATCCAAGCCCATAAACAAAGGCTTGATTCCAACCTCTGAAAATAACAAGTATTGAAGTTTGATTTGGGTTTTGTATTAAAAATCCAAAAACAGGAGGATATAGAGCTGATGCATTCTCTTGGAGTCAATACCTATCGCTTCTCAATTTCATGGGCAAGAATTCTACCCAGTTAAGTACTAGTATTACCAATGCACTTATTAATAAGTATATATAGTTCATTCCTTCTTAGATCTTCAAAATGAAAACATTTGCATTTAATCGTCCGTCCGTAAATTCTGATCGACTGATGATCTGCAACAGATGGTAGATTTGGAGCCATAAATCCTGCTGGCATCCGACACTATAATAATCTGATTGATGCTCTCCTACTCAAGGGTACTATACTACTGTATCTCAATCTTCTGGGCTTTCCTGATCAAACTTGGTTCATGAATGTTGTGTATTTGAAAGCTTGGTCTTTAAACCAGCTTCTTCATTTTTCTTTGTTGATATTTGCAGGGATCGAGCCCTTTGTAACATTGTTTCACTACGACCTTCCTCAAGAACTTGAAGACAGATATGGAGGTTGGCTGAGTCCCCAGATACAGTAAGTTCCAAAAAAAAAAAAACATAAAAAAATTAGTCATAAACTTACTTAAAAACAATAACTGTGACTTAAATCGGTCCGGGCTCATCAGGCCATGATTCGAGTTGGCTTCAAAATCCTAGACTGAATCCCTCTTATTCAAATCTTTAGGCTGGGCCAGGCCGTACCTGTCGTCTATTTGAGTCTGGCTTGGGCCTAAAAGAATTGAGTCGAGCTTGAGCCTACCAGCTTCTTTGCATCCCCTATCCACATGTACCATGTAGTTCTTGACTAGCCCTGAAATATTAAGTCATGGACCTACAGTCAGTACAAGATTTCCTTGGGCATAAGCCATTGGAGATTGATTATATAGCAATAAAATAATAGTGTACTGATGTATACTTGAACAAGCTTCATGAATGATGCATTTGATGATCAGATACCTGTAAAAGAAACATACATTTTGGTTTTCAGGAAAGATTTTCGGTATTTTGCGGATGTGTGTTTTGAAGCATTTGGAGATCGGGTCAAGTACTGGGGCACGTTCAATGAGCCAAACATCTTAGTTGTAGAGACTTACCGCAATGGAGTCTACCCACCGGGTCATTGCTCAGGATCTTTCGGCAACTGTGCTTACGGTAACTCTGAGACTGAACCCTTCATTGCCGCTCACAATGTCATCCTCTCCCATGCAGCTGCTGTTCAACTTTACAGAGCCAAATACCAGGTAGATGATGAGACTACTCACCAATTTACCCCTCAAAACAAACTTTTCGCCTAAATGTCTGGGATAAAAGAGTCTTTCCATTACACCTTCCAAAGGCCCTAGAGGACGGGTTTTATGACATTTTACATAACACCCTCTTATATCCTCCATGTTTCACTCTTCACCCACAATTAAGTTCTGACTAGTAACTAATCACACGAGAAAATCTAATATGTTCATCATAAATAACACTTTTACATGTTTATCATCTTAATACAAGGTACAAAAGGTTGCAACATCAATCAACTTGGGTTTATTTAGATAATTTGTTTGGTGAAAATAGTTTTATTTCTTTTTTGTTTTCTTTTTTCATTTTGTATATTCACCAAATTTACAGAGAAAACAAAGAGGTAGCATTGGGATTGTGATGAATGCCATATGGTTTGAACCCATCAGCAATTCCTCTGCAGACAAGCTTGCTGTCCAGAGAGCCCAATCTTTCTTTTTGAAGTGGTAGCTATCACCATAATTTCATTCTTTTCATATCAATTTTTCTCCATATATGCAAGAACTCAAACATAAATATATACAAAAGTTTTACAGAGTATCTGGATTCTTGACTGTTGCAGGTTTTTGGATCCCATTATGTATGGAAGTTATCCTGCAGAAATGCAAGATATACTCGGATCAAGTTTGCCTTTATTTTCAAACAATGAGCAGAAGAAACTGCAGAGTAGTTTAGACTTCATTGGTATCAATCACTACACTAGTCTGTATGTCAAAGACTGTATCTTCTCTACATGTGAACAAGGAACGGGTACTTCCAAAACAGAAGGTTTTGCTTTACAAACTGGCGAAAAGGATGGTGTTTCCATAGGAGAACGGGTACGTAACGTTATCTTATCGCTACCATAAATAGTTAAAGTTTCAAGTTTCAATAGATTAATGAAAGCTTTTTGATCATGTAGACTTCCATGGACTATTACTATGTTCACCCACAAGGAATGGAGAAAATAGTTACATATGTAAAGGAGAGTTACAATAATACACCCATGTTCATTGCAGAAAATGGTAAGAGAAAATCAGGAAGTGAAACTAGCTAGGAATACTTTCTTCTCTTCTTTTTTTTTTCTTTTTTTTTTTTTTTTTTTTTTTTTTTTTTTTTTTTTCCTTTTTGTGAATACGTATTCGAATATTTTGATCTTTTCTGATATTATAGACACATGGGTATTGTAGGTTATGGTGATTTGAACAATGTCAGTGCCACCATTGAAGATTCCCTGAATGATTTCAATAGAGTGAAATTCATTAGTAGCTACTTGGATTCCCTAGCGAAGGCAATCAGGTAAGAACAAGTACCCACTTCCATAGAAGAGACCTGTAATTTTCAAAAAAGCTTTTGTGGGAAGAGATGAAGAATAGAAACCAGTAGACTGATAATTCTTCATTTCACAGTTTGCATTAGACTTAACGACTGTTCATGTATAAAGTTTTCAAGTCTTCTAGCTATACCAGATTGAGATTTTGGCAGTGAAAGTAAGTTGGGAACCTACTAATATTTCCGGGCTTAACTTGTATGAGCAGGAAAGGAGCAGATGTAAGGGGATACTTTGTCTGGTCTTTGCTCGACAACTTCGAGTGGGTATTCGGATATACAAGAAGATTTGGGCTTTTCTATGTGGATTATGCAACACTGAAGAGAACCCCAAAGTCATCTGCAACTTGGTATAAACAGTTCATTGCAAAAAATAAGGCAATCAAAAGTACTACTACTACACTTGCCAAGAACAATCAAGAACACTCCCAAAACTATGCAGTGTAATGAATTTTTATAACAAGCTAGCTAGAGATTACATGTTATCTGTTATTATATATTATTTCCTCTAATTATGTAGTAAATAGTGAACTAAATAGATAGGTAGACAATAGATTTCTTGAAGAAAAGAATGAAGCACATCTAATGGAAACATTATGCAACTTTTAAGCATTAGATTAGTTTCAGACAAGTCATTAACATTTACACAAATGGATTCCAACAATGACACTGCAACCAACCAAACCACAACAATAACAATGCAAGTAAATCTTTGAGGCAAATTATCAAACACAGATAGAGCAAATAAACTGATGCCAAGATGTGCCTGAAAAATCCATGAATGTGAACGGGGTGCCCTGACAAATATCCACTCTATGAATGGGGAAAAAAGTACCTGTTTCTTCAACAATGGCACAGAAGACAACAATTCCACCCTCCAACAGACATCCCCACTTTCTTCATCTGTCTTTTTTTTTTTTTTTCTTTCCTTATTAGGTTGGGTTCGATTGCCTTTGATTTCTATGAAATTACGTTAGTTTCATGGAAACAATATAAATTCTGTTATTTGTAATTTCAATTCCATGCAAATTCAATACAAATAGTTGGTTCCCTTTAAAAATACACTTGAACTTATTTAGCAAAACATATTTTTTTTTGCAATCAAACAAAACATTAAACTGAAAAATGAGGATCTTTTGTGCTTCTTTATTTTAAACATGGGCTGGAATAATGACCCAACAATATCCAACTCGACTGTACCTCTCCAGAACAAAAATCATATTAAAAAACAAATTGAGGGAACTTTCAACTTTTTTTATGGACTTTTTTTTTTCAATCCACCAATTTTCATTGATCATACAAAATTGGTGGATTGAAAACAAAATATTTGGTTCTTCTATATTTAACATGAGACCTTCACCTAACGTTACCATTTTCTAAACATTATATTTTCTTTATTACCCTTTTAAAACGCAATTTAAAAACAAAGGGAAATATTGAACCTATTGCAATTTTACAGGAATTCAGCAAGTGCATCTTACGTTTACAAATTTATTATTTAACCCTAGTGATTTGTGCCCATTCTAAAATTGCTAAAACATAAAACGTTTAGGATTTAAAGAAAAATGTTAAACGTATGGAAAAATCAGGATGAAACCATATATCCGATCCAAGTCGTCCATCTACACCAGTACATCAAATACCGAATTTTTTTTAGGTAGGTATAGCAGGAATTGCACATGAGTGTTTGTTTGAGCGGTTGTGCACCCTTCTTATGACTTGGGAAGTCTTGGGATCAAAACTCTTGGCTTGTAGTTTGCCAAGAGTTTGTCCTGTGTAATATTTAGTAGTAGTATTAGTAGTAAATAAGATAGCCTTTTGGTGACGGTTACTATGCAGTGTCTTTGCGCTTCTCACACGTCTTTCATGATGTATCTCCTTCAAAAAAAAAAGTATAGCAGGAATTAAAATAATTAGTTATAATAACTAAAAATTCCTTAATTTTATGAATAAAGGAAGTGGTATGAAATTTTAAAATTTAAGAATATGGTGTACGGTTACATATTGGGGACATTATTGTCAACTAAAATTGTAATATTTGACTAACTATTTTTTAGGACTAAACACATATTTTAAAAATAACAAATACTAAAAATAAATTAATTTTCATATAATGGTCTAATCCTCAATTTTATGTTAAAAAAATTTAATATAGATAACGTAGTTATTAAATACGTGCTTTTTTAACCGCACATGCTCAATTGGTGACTCACAAACATTGCGTGTGTAGAGGTCTCCAATAAAAAATGAAATGAAAAAAATATAGGAACAAAAACTTAAAACAAAATTGAAATACAGATAGAATCATCAAGGGGCCATCTATTAGACAATTAAATTTGGATTTTGAATTTTAATTGCTTCTCCAAATTTGGTTGCAGGGTTCAGTTGGAGCCTTAGAGATGCTAAAAAAACGAAAAGTCTAAAGATTATGAAACATTTTCTTGAGATATTTGAAAAAATATTTAGTATTTTTGCATTTTGAAGACCAAAATGCATTTCAAACGTATACAAAGAAAAATGCGTGTTGCATGTGTTTTTTACAATGTATGAGTGGTTCTTGTTTTCTATTTTTTGTTGGAGTTATGTTAGAAGAAAAAAAATTCATTCTTTTGGACAACAATAAGTGCCTATATCAACAACTAATTTGAAGTCTTCTTTTTTTTTTTTTTTTAAGGAGGGGACTATTGCCCAAAATACGTACTTCTTAAAGTAAATTATACTATAAAAGGCGTATAAAAAGCACAAAAAAATCACTAATTACATCTGATCCATCATTCCTAATTTCTAATATAGTTAAGGTTCTTAAGACCATCCACAACGGTCATAAGCTAAAATGTATTTTAGCTATCAAAATTTTACATTACAATGTTTAGTTGCACATCGCTGGAGAAAAAAGTTCTGAAAAAAAAAGCAATAAAAATACTAAAACGAGGTTACATTGGAAAAAAAAAATTTTAAAAAAAAAGAAAATAAAAAATTTAATGCCAGGCGGTGTCCCTTGGGCCCGCCTCATTCTAAAACTAAAAACAAACAACCTAATACCAGGCGGTGTCCCCTTGAACGGCCTGGTATAAAAGGGTAACTTTTTTTTTAACTCTTAAGAATATTTTTGTTGTATAATTTTAAATTACGTAGTTTATGTCTACATGGTGCAGGTCCCACACGGTGATGATCCAAGAGTTGATTTTTGAGGAGGATATTCACCTTAACATTTAGATCATTCTTACAAATAATCAGTACATTCTAAAATTCTTATCACCATAAAAGTTTAATTGAAATCAACGGTTTCTTATTGAATAGTGATGATCGTTTTACCGTTCATTTAAAATTAAATTTTTATACAGTATAAAAGCTTAAAAAAAGTTTAATTTCTAAAGATGATCTAAATGTTGAGGTGAACATTTTATTAAAAAATCAACTCTTGGATCATCTCCATGTAGGACCCGTACTATTTAGATATAAATCACATACTATAAAGCTATACAACAAAAAGTTTAAGTTTTTTATAAAAAATAAAAAAATTTAAAGAAGGTGGGCGGGCTGCCTGTGCACCGCCTTGTGCCAGGCGCCCACCCCCAAGATCGTCAGGTACTTTTCAATTTTAAAAAAAATAAAAAAATAATGGGGCGGCTACCCTGGACATTGCCTGGTGCCAGGCGCTCACTCCCCTTCACCGCCCAATGCGGGACTCCCACCATGTACACCGCCTATCTAAATTTATGCATATCGTCAATGGATAAATCTAAATATATCTTTCCATTGGATTATATAATGTAAAATGCATTTTACATTAGATTCGATGTGCAACTAATTATCAATATTTATCTTAAATTGTCAACCGATGTGGATGCTCTAGAGTTTTTAGCAATCATAATTATTAAAAAAAAAATAAAAAATTTTGGAACGAAGGAAAAGAAAACTTATTGTTTATGACTTGGGTTTTATGAACTCAAAAAATCTTTGGGCCGGGCCCAATTGAATACCTCTACAAACACAAAACTACTTTCCTGTCACTCTGTCTATTTTCTTCTTCTGCTAGACCCTTCTACTTTCTCTCTCTACCTTCTTCTCCTTTCTCCTCTCCCGCCTTCTAACAACGGTGCCACTAACTGGTTCGTTACCGGAACTCTAACATTCAGTCACGGTTAAACTTGTTAGTTCATCTCATCCCATGCGGCAGAAAGAGTTCGATTATTGAGATTTAAAGGGGTATTTCTCTCTCTATATCCCATGCCTTAAAATTTGAGGTTTTAAGGCATGCTTTCAATGGAAACTGATTGCATCCATGCCGGATAAAGATTTCAAATTTAACCCCTTTTTATATTCATCTAGTGCTGTTCTTTTTATCAGATTTTGGGTTTTTTTTTTTTGCTTATTGTAAATCGAATTATTGGCTTTTTAGGGCTACTACTGCCCTCACTTTGATCTTCTGATGGCATCCGTATTATGTTTCCAATTTTGAATGTTTAGGGTGGTTCTTCAAAGGAAATTCGTAGGGTAATATGGGCACCATCTTTAACTTTCTAAGTTTTCATGCTTGAAGCATAATTTTGTCATACAATTAATCAGATTTTCTGTATAAATCTGCAAGTTTCTTCATCAATTCATAGTTATAATCACCCATGGACTAATTTATGATCTGGGTAATCAGGTGTGTGTAGTAATGACGACTGAAACTACAATGGAACATCCTAATAAGAAGGTGAGTTTGGCAGATACTACAGCGAGGATAGGACGATCTGCTTCTGAATTTAAACGGTGGGGAAGGAAATATCCATTTGTGAGATATGGGCTTCCTCTCATTTCACTCACTGTTTTTGGGGCTGTTGGCCTTGGCCATCTCTTGCAAGGCAGGTTTGTGCTTTTCTTTTTTGTCATATTTTAGAGTTTTAAATTTAAAGATTCAATACCAATCCTTTAATAAACTGAAAAAACTAGAAATGCTTTTGCCAATGATGTGAAGAGTGATGAAATTCAAATTTTATGGTTTGGAGGTGTCATATAAATACTGATTTATCAATTATCAGTTTGTTGGCTCATATAATTCTATAAAGTCTCTTGCTGTGCAGATGACATCAATTGATCAAATATGTTTGAATAACTCCTTACCATGGTCCAAGTGGACCTATCTTATTTAGTTACTGCTGATCAAATTATGTTTCAGCAATTGAATACGACATCATCATTCAATTCTTTGTTGAATCATTGTATTCTAAGCATGAGTTAATCTTACTGTGCCTATTACATTGTTGTCACCTTGCTCTGCCTTTTCAAGCTTTAATTTTTGGAAAAGTGCTCTTTCTCACATCTCACTGGCATCATGTGTCTTTTGTGCATTCCCAAACCATCTCAATCGACTTCCCGTTCATTTCACATCTTATTGCGAAAAATTTCTAGGTTCTCCCAAATGGCCAAATCTACTCATTTTATCGTTTCTTTCCTGGCTTTACCCTCGATTCAATTTGCACAATGTATCTCCACTTCACTCGTTTTATAGAATTCTTGCTTCTTTTTATTGAGTAATTCCATATCTTTTATTTCTGTCTTAGAGTTCACTGGTCATGCATGTCTATAAGTGATTAAGTATATTTCCTGTATGATCATCTTTTATGCCCAGATATATGCCTTTTTATCTGTAATTATTGCTCCTGATCTTAATAACATCATTTTCGTTTGAGTTCTGTTTGGAAATCCACACCCGACCTCTAGATTTTTCTTTTTAATGTCTGTGGAACTTTGGGTTTTCAGTAAAGACGTTGCAAAAGTGAAAGACGAACAAGAGTGGGAAATAATTGAGACTAGAAAAGCTCTATCTAGAACAGGACCTGTGGAACTATACAAGCCGAAGAAGATTTCTCTAGAGGACGAGCTCAAGGTACTGATTTTTGCTTATGTCTCAAACTAACGTCTTATTGGACAGCAGATCATTTTGTCTTGAATATAAAGTGTGGCTGATTGCTCTTGTTTGTTTGCAGGCTTTGCAAGAGAAACTTGACATGAACAATTATGAGTATAAGAAAATTCCCAGGCCAAATGAAAGCAAGGCAAGCGAGAACTAGGCTCTCTCTCTATAAACTGATTTTATTTCCTAGTGTTAGTCTTCAGCGTTTGTAAAAGTACTTGTGCTTCTAAAATAAATTTTGATCTTTGTTCTTATCTGAGTTATTTGGAATATCAGTCGAAGCAATTTTTCATATATTTCTTTGAATCACAACATGTCTCCCAGAGAATATCAGGATAGGCTACATTACTTTTTACCATCTTTACACACACCCACAGTGCATCGGAAACTGACTGCAACAACTTCCCCGGCATCAATAGTTGAATCCGTCTCAATGGATCCCATACCACCAAAGAGAGAGAACTCCTAGTGCTTTTTCGAGTAATCCACGATAAATGAACGGTCAAGATTAACATTTCAATTATCATTGATGGGTAAAATTTTTGAAAGATCTGATTTTTTTGTGAGAGAATCCTAAAGAGAAAAGTAAACCGAGTCATCTCCATGCAAGACCCTTAGGCAGGTCTCGTTTTGCCCGATTCCACAGGAAACTTTCATGGAGCAAAAGCCTTCTATATAGAAGTTGAAGACAGAGAGCAAGCTGACTGCCTTGTTCTTCTTTATGCTTTTCTCTGAGCTAGAGAGTTTTTAAGCTTGAACGAGCACGGGGATCGTGCTCTAAACGATGTGTCGATTGTAACTCTCTATTTTCTTAAAATATATTTCCAGTTTATCAGAAAAAGAAAAAAAAAAATCTACTTCCAAGGTGAAATTTTAAGAAAATCACCTTAACTTGTTATACACACACACACACACACACACAAAAAAAAAAAGGAACCTTGAAAGTTTTTGTACCAATTCTGTAACGATAAACCCAAAGTGCACATGAATACTGGGTCCATGCTTCTCTGATCTCTGTGATTATTGAGATTTGGCAAGCCTAGGAATCTAGGCAGGCCTTGTTAATGTAAAAGATAGCTTTGAAACCTATTGAAGTTTACAATTCTATGGATGAAACTTTTCCAGGGTTCAATTACGAGCAAAGTGAGAAGGAGCTTGAGCAGCTTTCTTTAAGAAACAAGCAGTAACTTTTGAGCTATAAACACCAACACTTGCAAATGCTTCCATTAAAGTGGATAAGATTTGTCTAGTACAATATTTGATCAATCAGATGAATGATTATTTGTTATTATTATATGATGATAGAATGAACAAGCAAATGTTCTCATAGCATGAACTTCTTTTCAGCAGAATCGAAAATCTCTCTCAGATTCTTCTTCACGTCATCATCTGCAAATACAAATTCGGTTGCATCCCTTGCCAGCTGAAACATTTCCTCCTTTCCAAGACCTTGAAAGTTCACAAATAAATTTTGGTAAATTGAACTGTTCTAGATTCTAGTTCCCAGACACAATGAATATAGAACATACCAAATGCAGAGGCAGCAAGGTTGTATTCTTTAGAAAGACTAGTAGAAAACATCCCCACATCGTCAGTACACAAAACTACAGGATGCTTTGACTTGTAGAGATCGACTGCATCAGTAAGACACTTACAGTAGTTGATATAAAAAAAAAAAAAAAAAAAAAAAAAAAAAAAGATGTCCCAAGTTTCATGCTGTAAAAATGAAAACATGCTAACAAACTTGCAAAGGACAGTTAAGAGAGTTCTTTATTTTCTATATCTGTTCTTTTTGTTTTCTCTTGGGATTTTAAGTTGGTAACTGATATTCAGATAGAGGTGAAAAATCTAACCGAAATGATGGTACTCTATGGAAGGGAAGCGGTCGGTTCGGATATTGGATGTCAAACAAATCTCAACCTGCACAGTCGTCAATCGTGAATCAGCATAAGCATGAGATTTAGTCATCAAGCTTTACATACTCAGTTTAAGGATCTCATGACAAGAAGCTGTCCTCTTCGCTGCTGCTTTAGAATGACAAATATGCAAGGAGGAAGTGACCCATCTAGGTTGTCTATTTGGATGGGCCAGAAAGCCCATTGATCGGAAGGTCCTAAAGCATTCGAATGATCCACTTCTGTTGTACTGTCATTCCAGACTGGGTTTACAAAGAACTTGTGACCAGATGGCTAGAATCATCTGATCCAGCAAGTTTTGGTCTTGGTACTCTCCTTGGTTCAATGGTAAGGTTAGTATACTACACAGTCGTGAAGGACAGCTTCTTATATCGTTGCATCTAATATATAACTTATCCTTTCCAAAAAATATGGTTATCGACATCAGACCGGTATCTTAGACGACTTCAATTTTATCCATTCTTCCCCATGAATAAAACAAGCATGGCCAATCCTCTGGGGAAGAAAGTCCAGCATTGCGTTGACTTCTTCCTTCCGGTCAGGTACCTACAGTTACCAAAATTTTGTTTTTTCAAATCAGTACATATACTGAGTTATAAAGGTAAACTATTACAAGCAAGTGCATTATCCAGGAAGTGAATTGGAAATGCCTACTAATTAAAAATACCTCTCCACAGTGAAGAGTAACAAGGAGACCTTGCTCCTTAGCATATTTCAATGCCGGCAAGAACGTAACCCTGCCATACAATACCAAAAAAAATATACTTAAGCATTATACTTCTCACAATTAAGGTTTAAAATTTATTTCTGATCAAATGTTTCGGTTAGTGGAAAAACTGAGACATTTTGATACATTCTGAAACAATACATAAACAGTGCCGGTATATACAGATATAAACTGAGATAACTCAGAAAGGGTTTCATGCCAGTAACTACAAAATGAAACAATCAAAACATTCCGAAGCATTAGAAATTTTGAACCATGATCACAGTTCCTGGATATGAGGAAATACCATTCGCCAATAATGGGATTGCCAGAAAGGTCAATACCGACTACTCCTACGTCCCTCATTTCCAAAGCCAGTTGAACCTGCCCAAAGAAAAGAAATGTATCTATTGAACCCTCTTAGCGACTTCTGAGTCCCTGACAATTGAGAACCATATGTAGGAAATGAAACTGATGATACCAAAGTAAAGAACTCAGAAAGGAAACAGCCTTACAGACTGCAATTGCCCTAACATACAGTTTCCATTGCTGCTGCAGTTGTCTCACGGCGATCAATGCTAAGAAGAAGGCGAACATAAATCTTTTTCCTAGCAGTTCCATTGCACATATCATCCGTAGACAGATTCATCGTGGAATTTTTTTGGCCCATTTTCGAAGGAATAAAATCAACATCAACTGCTTCAACAGATCTTAAACCATTTATTACTGCTTCCATATAAGAGCGTTTTGTCATTCCTATAGCTGCATTCTTCTGTAAAAATTGACAACCCAATAAAAAACCTTCTTTATCATTATTGAAATTAAAACAGGACACTAAAATTAGCCCTAATTACTCATGAATTACCTTCGGAGTAGTTCGTAGCTCTACATAAACAACATTCTCAGAAGCAAAATCTTCAACAACCTGTTTAAGAACTAAACTGTGAACCACATTGTAAATTATAGGACTCAAAATTTCAAAATTGCAGTCAGGGAAATTACTTCTTTGGTAATTCTTGTAACGGTTGCATGATCAGTAGTAAGTACATGAATCAAATCAAACAATTTGAAGCACTCCACCAGTGAACGGTCATCTGCCTTGCATCAAAACAACCCAATTGGTGTTCTTAAGTTAGAAATTAACCTATTTGAATCTTTCTAAGCAACATTTCAAAGGCTTTTTAAGGTTTTACAGAAATGAAAAGATCCAATAAGTAAAATGTGGGTATTACTCTACTAACCTTTCAAAATTACATGCTCTACATCAGCAAAAACTAAGACACCTTTTTCTGCCAAATTTCTAGCAAGTTCTCTGAGAAACAACAAAATTCTAAACTTAGTTAAAAAGATGAATTCTAGTGTTGATTTTAATGAAGAGTGGTTCAGATAGTAGAGCATAATTAATACAGAAAAACAAGTAGAAATCTTTCAAAAAAACCAAAACCCTAAATACAAAAAATGACTTACAACAATGTAGAATCTCTCACTGATCCATTGAGATGAGCATGTAGTTCAATCTTTGGTTGCAACAAACACCACTCCTCCATCTCTCTCGAAAACTCTCTCTTTCTCTCTCTAAAAACTCACACTCTCTCTCTCTCTCTCTCTTGTTTCTTCTCTAGACTGAATTTCTGATATCTACTGTGAAATTCCAAGTGTCCAATTTGTCTCATTTATAAGTTTTAACGGTAGTTGAATCTCGAGGAATATCTAACGTATCTAGACCTAAGGATGACCGTTCACCTGGGTTGACAACAACGATTATCAATCAAAAATCCCTGCTTTGCATAGTCGGTCGTGTCAATCTGTCTTCTCTTGATTTTCTTCTACGTAAGTCTTCGTCCTGATATCTGCCACGTAGCTGTCACTACGGATTTTGAAAAAATGATAAACTATGGTGTCATTCAGTAATACCTGTCAAGCCCGTTCCTCAAGTCAGTTTCTGCCACGTCATCATCTGTGTAGTAACTGAATTCATAGCCGTCAGTTGCTTTTTTACAAGGGGGGTCGGGTTCAAATTTGAAGTAGACGGATCGGATCATCCGGACCCAAAATCGTGGGCAAATCTTAAATTACGTCCGATTCGACAGAGTTTTGACCGAGTGGGGTCGATTTTGATCGAGTCTAGCTAGTTAAACACGGAGTCAAACAGTGAAATCGCATTGAATTAGAGCAGATTTAATAGCTACATGTTTGACTCGGTCGTGTTTGAGTGAGTTGAATCGGTTTAGTCGGGGTCATATACGTAATACATGGAATCTCAACCATTAATTATTCAGCCATGATTCCCGTGAATCGGGTGGGGGCAGAGCAATTGATAATTCTAACTGAAAATAAAAAACAAAAATTTTCTCTTCAGGGAAAAGATTCCCCTTCAATTATTTTAGATTTGTTATTGATTGACTGTACGAGATCTCTAAAAATGGACCAGACAATGACTTTGGTCTTTGCTTGGTATCCGCATGAATATTTGCTTTTGCAAAAATTGCAAGTATTTGGGACAGTTTGTCTATTTTCGCGTGCTTGATATGGATAGTTTAATAGGGTAATGCTACACCTAGAGCACTCAGTAGGCTCTACAACAAACTGCCTTCAGGCTGGTCATTTATAATTTTGAAAGGGGTACAAATTTCGAATTCACTTTGCTGTAGGTTATGCTATGGAACCTGTTGATGGGTACGAGATGATCAAATAATGTAAATTGCATTTTTTTTTATGGATAATGTTATACTTACAGCAGAATCTTACACAAAAACCTACATAATTGAAATTTGAGGGTAGTATGTATTCATATATTCTCGTGATTTGCGTCACATACCCTAGCACTACCGTTTTTTTTTTTATAGAAAACTAACTTAATAATGCAATTGCAGTTTTAAAGACATTATATGACTTGTAAAGAACTATATATAAGTATATAGTTGGGTGGGACTAGTTTTGAGTAATTAATTCCCTCAACTACATCTTCCACCTCACATGCTAAAGTAAAAGGTAATCAAATTTGGAAATTGAAAAATGCTAAGGGCTCGTTTGGTTCGTGATCCAAAAACTTGTTTTCAAAAACTAATTTACACTATAATAATATACCACTTGTACTACATCCAAAACTATTTTAAGATTTACAATAAAATCATGTAGGATTTTGTAAAACAAAAAAATGTTGTTTTATGTGTTTTCAATGAAATCATGTAGGATTTTATAGTAAAGTTAAAATACAATTTTAGATGTGATACAAGATATAGTTTAGTTTAGGTGTAAATTAGTTTTTGAAAATAAGTTTTTGGATCGCGAACCAAACGGGCCCTAAATGTTTCTAAAAATCTTATGACTCTTGTGGATTTATATGTTCCCAAGCCGCGAATGTACAAGAGATGTGAATCGTGCATTCTGTCACATCCAGAATTGCTTTTTTTCGAGACTAATAGCACTAAAAGAATGAGTTTCTTCTTTTAGATGAAATATTTCTAGTACTGATAGCTAAATTAGAGAAGGGATTTGGGAACCAAAAGCAAAAGCAGAATGATTTCTACTTTTACCATAAATATTTCTACTACTAATAACTACATTAGAACAATTAGGAGAAGTTAGGTTTATAAGTCAAAAATTAAATTAATTTGCATTAATAATAGCTGTGGTGGCGACCGTGTTTTTATCAAAGTTGTGCTGACAATAATGGTAGAATTGTGGGTGGTGGTTGCAGTGATGATGACGGCATTGATGGTAATGGTGGCATAGTATTGGTGGTTGTGAATCTTGGGATGGTGACCACTGGCCAGTGTAGTCCTAGAGGTAATTAGGGGTATAAATAATCTATCTATTTACGTGGGAATCGAACCGAACCAGAACCATCGAACAATTGGAATCGAAATACCTAAGATCAGACCGGAACCAATTATCCCTGTTCCAGTTCCACTAATTTGTATTGTTTGGTATTAATGTAAGTTTTTACATGCAGGCATCAACTAGACAACTATTTTTTATAAAAAAAAAAAAAACTGTTACAGTAAGCTGCATTGTTTGTGGGTTAGAAACATATACATAGGTAGGCAAGGCAAGGTAAGCCCTGTAAAGGATCAGAGTTGTTGCTATCTAAGAAGACACATCACTTCCATGTCACCGAACACCATGTCTCTGACTGTCCACCCAAGCATTCAGGTCATCTCAAACTAGCCCCAAAGGCTAACATGACCGTGGAGTAATTCTAACTCTTTAAAATTACATGAGCTAGGGAGTTTTGAATCCAAGAGCTCCCACATGCGGAAGGGATGCATAACCGTTGAACCATAAGCTCACATGCCCATGCGTCACAGGTCTAGAGAGTCAATGAACTCAGCCAGACTAGCAAAAGGTTTAGAAAAAATACTGCACTTGTTAAGGGCAAGTGCCATGGTAAACTCTTATTTAAGTTGTTTGTAGTAGGGGTTTAAGGGATTGAAGGAGGTCAAGTTTCATGGAAAAATATGTAGGGGCGGGAGAGATATTGCCATATGGCGTACATTAATTTTGGTCTTCCTCACCATTTTTTTTTCACCACCATTTCATTAATTTGATATTATCCTCTCGGAGGAAGATGTCTTACTTAAGTCTTGGTCGTTGATTAAGAATCATCCAATGATAGAAAGATATAGAAAAGACGTACTCTTGGTCTACATCGCAGAGCAGAATAGAGAGAGAATTGTACCGTGCGGCATAATCTCTGCCGTATAGATTGTGTTGCACGGCACAATCGTTGCCTCCTCCTTAAACCCCTTACCCCATCCCAAATCTAGGACCGGAGGGATGGGTTTAATTGTTTGTGGTGCCCATAATACTTCCTTAACCTCAAAAAATGATTTTTTTGTTTGTTTAAAGTGTCCATAAAACTTGCCCTTAACAAAGGAGGACACACAAATATAGCATTAATCTATATAATAAAGGAGAAGGGTATATAAGTTTGGCTGACTAGGATAAACAGGGTTGGGTCAACGTAACCCCCACACCCTAACAAAAATTTGAGGGTGGGTGAACAGAACCCAACTTATGTTTCTGACTGGCAGCTCAGATCAATCTTCCCACACACCATCCGACGGCTACGACTTATTCAAGCCACTAAATGACCAAAATAGCCTCATTTATGATTCTTAATGACGGAACTATCCTTACTTAAATGTTTAATGACTAAATTACCTTTACTTAAATTTTTAATTACGAAATTACCTTTGATTTTGCGCGTTCGAGTTTATTTATTTACATCTAATTTACACTTGACGGTGGGGTCGTTTGTGGGCGCGCACGAAGCGCGCATGGGGACAACGCGCGTAGCGCGTTTGGACATTCAACCCACGCGCGCGAAGCTTGTGGGGAGAATGTACAATTAATTTCCACAAGCTAAATGACTGGAATACATTTTTTTTTACGAGCCGTGCCGTAGGGACGGCGATATTGCTAGTACTCAAAAAGATACAAAATTATTCAACAAACGCTCCTAAAACCTGTCCATATGCCATAGCTTAAGTCATCTGCCACTACAAAAATACTTTTTGTTTCAGAACAACAAATTAAATAACTACATTGAACTCTTTCATCAAAAAGAAGAAAAGTAAGTTCTGTTCAGTGTGTACCAACTGTCAAATAAGATATGTCAATGGCCTACTGTAGAACTGAATGATCTTTTGAGGCCATTTGATAACCATTCTATCTAACTGATAACTGTGAGAAGATATCGATCAAATAAGATAACTGTGAGAAGACAAAAATTATTTATGCTTATATGAACATGTTTTCATGCTAATGACAAAATCAACTCACATTTTATAATAATTGATTATCCTTTTAAATTAACAAACACTAAAAATAAGGGTATGTTGAAAGAAAAGGGATCAAGAAAACCTAATCAGAAGGGGCATTTTTTTTATCATAACATAATATGTAGAAGTTGATAGACCTTAGTTTATGGATGAAATAACTCTCAATGTACAAAGGTTGAAGAACTTGGATAAATGTAGAACACTTGATCACTTAGCCAGAACTATAGGCGAGACTAACAGTAACTTAGTATGTTAGTCGAATGCCATAATAAAACAAAACAGAATCAAATTTTTCATAAATGTAACAGCTTCATTCAACAGAAAATGCAAGGACATTCAACATTGTTGATGAAAATTGGATTACAACAAAAGAAAGCACAAAAAATACAAGCAAGCTATTACCCATTTTACTTCTTCTTTCCGGCTTTTCCCTCCTTTCTTCTGACGATCTCGTCAGCATATTTGACACCCTTCCCTTTGTATGGTTCTGGGGGCCTCCATTTCCTAATTGAAGCAGCAAACTGACCGATGGCACACTTGTCGTAACCACTAACAGTGATTCTGGTGTTTTCTTCCACCTTCACTTGGATTCCATCAGGAATTGCCATCCTAACTGGGTGGGAAAACCCAAGATTTAATACCAAGTCCTTACCTTCCAACATTGCACGATACCCAACCCCTATTAATTGGAGTTTCTTGTCGAATCCTTTAGAGACACCAACCACCATATTGTCAGTAAGAGTCCTGCACCAAATCAAAATGAACATATAAATAAGAAACTAACACCCCCAAAGAGAGCTAAAGCAAATTTTGGGTTTTTAAAAATCTTATGGTGTTATTCCTTTATTTCCATTTTTGTTTATTTCTATGAATAAATAGATACTGGTGTACGTGAAATTCGAATGCCCTTCTCCCTTCCAATCCAAGAAAAAATTAACAGAGTTGCTTTAGTATTTAAACTTTATGCTTTTTGAACAATGGATCAACTGCGTTGCAACTATGGCTTTCTGCACCACTTCTAAAGCAACCAAAATTTTGCATAGTTTATTTCAAGATTCCAAATATAAGTGGATGAGAAGTAATGAAATAAGGTCGGAAAACTTTCCAAACTAGAATCGTTTCAAAAGTGAAATGAGAGACAACCATAAAATAACAAATTTTTCTGCTATTAAAATTTGGGAAATGGCCCAAATGGTTTCGATCAAAAATAAAATTAGGAAATGGTGGAAAATCAGGTTACCTGAAAAGCCCATGCATTTGGTTGGCCCTTCTAGTATCCACTGCTTTACTAACCCTCAGCTGCCCGGATTCCACTTTCTCAACTTTCACCTCACGTGGGTAAGTCCTTGAAAGCTCCCCAAGAGGACCCTTTACTTTCAAGTCCTGGCCTTCCAATATGATTGTCACATTTGATGGTACCTCGATTGGATTCTTCCCTATTCTTGATTCCTTGCATTCTATGCTCTTCCTCAAAAAGCCAACCCGACTTACAGGAACACTAGCTACTTGAATTCCGGTTATCTCACCAAAAAATACAGATCTCAAATTGCTGAAATACAAAGAAGAGACTCATCTGAGATTTACAATGTTTTCATAATCCATTTCACTAGCGGAAGAAAACATTACCTTAAGTAAAATCAGATAAGAGACCCATTATATTGTTTCCAAGTTCATTTTTACTTGGACACAAGATCAAATACTTCATAGGCAAGGAAAAGTCGGCGCATTGAGCATAAACCCAAATTGATATTTTGAGAGACAAAATCTCTTAAAGTGACTAAATTACTCAAACTACCCAAAGTTGCATTTGATATAGAAATCCTCTTCAGGACTTCATGGTTTCACACATTTCTACACATGAAAAGAATTCAAACTTTTCTACACATGATTTAATACTTTCATTCATACACCTCCCCATTCTAGACTCTTATAAAAGTATAAATTCAGATTTAGAGCTCTCTCCAATATTTCCAACTTCATTTTAGTTTCAAAACAAGATAAACTACTTCAATACAATCAAATAAGTTAAATTAACAAATTACTCATCGAAGGATATGACGAATGCCCATGTCAGATTTAGATTTTGTTTACACATTTTCCACAAAGGGGCAATAGTTTTTCTCAGTGAAGCTACTTTATTCAAGCAATCAATGTAGAGCTGTTGAAAAAAATACAAGGAGATGAAAATCCAACAAAGGATTTCATGGGCTTACCAGAGTGAAGTCATTATCAGCTTATTATAAACGGAAAATCTGATTAAAATTGGCCCATTATTCGATTAAATACTTTCTTTCTGATCAGTGATTTTGATGAAATACTTAAAGTAAAAGCATAAAGAGATTACATTCACCAACCCAATTGTTTCCAAATTTTGTATTTATGGTTAACTGTTCAAATACCCATTTTATAATTTCTTGGTTTCACCCATTTTCACATGAAAAAGTTGAATTTTTTCAGGAGTAAAGGGAAAAAAAGGTGAAAATAATTATCAGAAATGAAGCAAATTTCACTCTTCCGCAATTCAAACTTGTAAGTTAAAAAAATTCTCACCTTCTAAAACGAGGAAATAAGAAGAAGAAGAAGAAGAAGAAGAAGAAGAAGAAGAAGAAGAAGAAGAAGAAGAAGAAGAAGAAGAAAAAAACTAAAACCCTAGTACAGAATTTGAAATGTAGCACAAAAAAGAATAACAGTATGGACTAGAAGAAGACTTACCAAGACTGGAAAGAACTGGTGAGTGATGAAGCCATGGTTGGTTCAGAGTGGTAAACTACCAAAGCCTTTCTTTCTTGCTTAATGGACTTTTATCGGTTTATCCACACAGAGTACATGCTTCAATGACAATATTGCCCTTTTCTTTTGCAAAATCCCCAATTCCCTTGACATAGTGAGGGGATATTTGACCCAGGTCAGCCCCTATTAAACCCATGCATTTTTAGGATCTACATAAGATGATCTAATAGCCAGTTTTTTTTGAAAATGTTCTATAGTGAAAATCAGCCCATTCTAAAAAAAATTTTACCCCATCAAAATCCCATCAAAAGTTAGTTTGAATCAACGGTAAAAATAATGTCTATGTTAGTATTGTTTTTCAATGATTTCTTGATGGGATTGAGGCTATAGATTTTATAATGGACTGATTTTTTGTCAGTATGATCTCTATGGTGAGATGAACATCTTCACCGAATATTAGTTCTTTGATCAACTTATGTAGGCCCTAAAAATGCAAGGATTATATCAGGGTTTTTTAATACGCAGGTCAAGTATCCCCTCCCTTTGAAATACCCTTCTTGATGCACCCGATGTATAGAGTATCATAAATCCTGAACTGCATTTTTCTTAGAGATCATCGGAAGATCGTACAAACCATCTGATGATCGGAGTTGACACCCATCTCACCCACCCCATTGAAAATTTTAGGTGTTTGGCGATCATCAAATGATCGCTGAGATGATCAGATGGTCGATGAGATCTTCTGATGATCGCCGTATATTTTTTTTTTTTAAGTTAGCGAACATCTCATGATCGACTTTACCATCTAGACTATTTAACAATCGCGCATTGATCACTTCGTCTCTCCCTTAGGGATCCATCACCTAGTAGAAAGTTGCTTGAATCTGATGTTTAAGGGATTCCACTAACAAGCAATTGATCCATGTATTAAGGGATCCCACTAGGCTCGCCTAGTGGGATTCTGAGCATCCCTTGATCTATATATGTTTCCACGGATACATGGCTTGCTAGTGGGATCCCTTCAGCAACTAGTCCATTCAACTTTTCACTGAATTGCAGATCCTTAGTGGATAGGACATTGAATGTCCGCACGGTCATCTAAAGACCGCTCACCTTTTTTTTCTTCTAAAAATAGGTCAATCTTCTCTATCTTTCTCTCTCAAGGGATTCTCCACTAGCAAGCATGAATCCTTTAATCCATGCCCCATGAATCAAGCGATTAGATTAAGGATTCCCACTAGGCTTTCCCTTAGTAATCACTAACGGCTATTATCGACCCTAGAAGTAGTTATAAGGCTGTAAACTACTGTTTCCATTTATATCCTTAGTAAATAAAAAAGAACAACATTAAAAACACTTTCAAATAAGATTATGTAGGTACTTATTTCTAAATAAAAATTTGCGCCCGTTGATGATAGCTTTTCCTGCACTTGTTAATGGTGGCCTTCTCTGCGCCCATGATGGCAGCCTTTCTTGCACCCGTTGGTGGTGGTTTTCTCTGCAATCATCTGTTGGATCGATGTTAGTGGCATTTTCTGCACTTCTCATACGTTGTTATAGTGTATCTATGTCATATTGTAACTTGGGCATTAGTCCCCTTGTACCAAAAATAAAAATAAAAATAAGGTTATTAGTGATATTTAACACATTAGGCGCAGGTTAAGCCATTTGAACTCTTGGCGTAAATCAGAACGGGCTGCTCCCCCTTAAACCTTTTTGTCCTCTCCCTATCTCTTTCTCCCTCTTCCCTTTTTCTAGGTCTGGAGAAAACATGGCAATAGAGTTGCAGAGAAGAGGAGAGAAGATGATGGAGAGCTCGATTTGCAGTTCGGAGCTCTCACCAGAAGAAGAAAGGTTGCTCATCAGAGACATTGTCATCGCTGCGGAATCTCAATGCAAGGAAGGCGACACTTTTTACCTCATCACCCAAAGGTCTCAATCTCTTCTTCTTCTAACCTAGATTTCGTTTAAATTAGGTTTAAACCATTCACAAATGCATCGAAAGATTCCATTTTGTTCTGGAAACAAAGATTAGGAGGATTTCTGAAACTAAAAATGTTTGAAACCGTTTTTTAGTGAGAGAAATCAAGATCTTGACTAATGCATAGATGCTAGCAATTTGGCGAGATACTGACGAACCGATTTGTGAATGCAAGTTGTGATTTTTATTTATTTTTATTTTTTTGAGGCGGTTAATCAGTTCTTCTGTTTAGTGATTTATCTACTTGTAAAATTTTTGAACATATAAAAAGCACAGTAGAAGTATTGTGGGATAACAACTACTGGGGCGAGAAACAAAATGGGCTAGTTAGATTTGCTGTAAATTTGCTAGTATTTTTCTTAGAAAGTGAAGTGTAAAGAGTAATCTCCAGCTGCATTCATGGAAAAAATGTGAAATGCATGAGAAAGGGTTACTATACTTGAATGATGTAAAGATATGAAGGAAAGGGAGAAGATTGGGGAAGTATGATAAAGCCGTCTACAGAGAAATTGCAGCTTTAACTTTTGTAAAATCAGTCAATGAACCTCTCCACAATTTAGTCTTCAAGGATTTAGAATGTTTCTTGGTGGCCAAGGTCCACCTGGTTGTGAAGTAGCGCAAAACACCCCCCCGCCATAGTTTTGATGCATCTTTATGTGGGTTTTAAGTTTTAACAAAGTCAGATTCTGTTTTGATCACCAATAAGTTTCTTGTCAAACTTCTAGTTAGGCGCTGACTAGCATTCGTTTGGTTATTGTAGCATGGATTCTTCAAGTGGGTTAATCCTGTACCATTTCTGGAATGCTACTACACTGCCATAGTTTTGATGTATCTTTATGTGGCCTTGAAATAATATTATTAAATTCTTGGTACGATTAAGGTTTACCTTACTTCCTTTTCCTTGTTGTTGACAGATGGTGGCAACACTGGCTTGATTATGTGAACCAAGACATGACAACTACAACAAATGATGGAACCTCCCATGGTTCTGAGAATTATGAATTGGCTGGTTCCAGTGCTCTAAAAAGGCCCTCTGGCATTGATAATTCTGATTTGATTTATGATACAAAATCAGAGGACTCCAACATTGGAATGGAGCTTCATGATACTTTGGTGGAGGGGCGTGACTATATATTGCTTCCACAGGAAGTATGGAAGCAATTATTTATGTGGTAAGTGCAGATTCAAAAAATACATGTTAGTTGATGCAATGCTGGCCTTGCTCTTCTCTCCTATGGTTGTCAAAAATTTTCCACTTTTTATTTACTTTTTTTTCCCATTACTATGATATATGAATTCAAAGTGGGTGTTTCTTTCTGTTTTGACATTTTTCTCTTATAATATGGTGACTTCCTATGTTGGATGCCATTAGTAAAATCTGCCATCGTGAATGTTTCTGTGAGTGGTTTACCTTTAGATTGTCATTGTCTTATTCCTATGATTTTACACTTGCAACTATGGTTCAAAATTTGAATGTCTTGTTTTCGTTTCGTTGGCGATTGAAACGAAACCGTCTAGGTTTGTCTCGGTATGTATTGGCAGTTTTCATATTTTTGGAATGTTTTGAAATGTTATGGTTAGAAAGTCTCGGTTTCTTAACTAACTGAAACATTTGGTCGAAATGAGATTTTAACCTTGATCGAAACTGCATACTGTTAAAGAGGAAAATGCTAGAAAGTTTCGTGGTCCCTTATTAGTTTCATCTGAAGCATATAGTAACCATGAGCCTCTTGTTGGTTTCAGGTATGGTGGAGGTCCAATATTGGCACGAAAAGTGATCAGTTCAGGTCTTTCTCAGACAGAGTTGTCTGTAGAGGTCTATCTTCTACGTCTTCAACTTCTTATGATGCCAAAAGGAGAACGCGCTACCATCAGGATAAGCAAAAAGGTATGGTTTTAAACCACTATGTGATGGGCTGCATTTGTGCCTCAAGAAAATAGCTCTGCTATTTTTTACTAAAACAGATAGTCTGATGCTTAGACCATTTTGGGCAGGAAACAATTAGGGAACTCCACAGAAGGGCTTGTGAAGTTTTTGATCTTAATATGGAGCAAGTAAGATTTCACATTTCCCTATCACTTCTTCGTGCTCCAGTGTTGTAACGTTTATTCTTTTGCGGTTGCAGATATCAATTTGGGACTACTACGGCCATCGAAAACATGATCTGATGAATAACATGGATACAACTCTAGATGATGCCAACATACAGATGGACCAGGATGTAGGTGCCTTCGTTTACTCTCCCCGTTATTCCTGTTATATGTAGTTGCAGGAAGATCCTATCTTAGTAACTAATTTAGTAATTTTGTTTTACAATTTCACTTCCTCTCCTGCATTGGGACCTTGGAACTTCCACATCCTAATTTTGTCTTTTCCACTGTAAAAGCCACAAATCTATAATTTTTTTTCCCTTTGGATTCTATTTCGTGTTAAATCCTAAAGTTTCTGGTACTAGACCAGTAAATAAGTTTGCGGCCCTATTTATGCCTTTTGGCTGCTCTCGTCCTCTTTCTGCAACTAAGGTCTAGGGTGTTGAACGTGTAGCATCCAATATATTTTGAGTAGATCTTGAAATCGCAAGGGGAAAATCAGAGACAAGTCCATAAAATTAATGGCCAACTTTTGCTGAAAGTTTACCTTCCTTTTTTTGAGATGATGCAAAGAATCATTTATTGATAACGAGAAAACATACATTACAAGAGACCCTAAGGCTTTACAGAGAATCAACCAAAGCTTCCCATTTGAAAAGAAGATCTTCAAAACGATACTTTTTAGCCCAGTCTAGACTACGACTCCAATGGAAAATAATTCCTTTGAGCAATAAGACAATCTTTTCAAGTGAGACCCTCTCCTCCTTGAAGATCACCTTATTACGCGTCTTCCACAAAGACCAGATTATCGCACGAGGAACAGCTAGCCAGAGTTTCCTTCCTTTTGCTGGGAGCTTAATCTTTGGCCATAACTGCAGCACTTGTTCCACTCTTTGTGGCACGCACCAGCTTTATATCAGTTATTTTCATAGCATGCTTGATGTAGATACCTGTAGCATGGCATGTGTTCAAATCTCATTTACGAAGTGCACGATTAGGTCTTCTACGTTCATGGTATGCATATTTCATAATTAAATGATGCTGTCACCATCACATAGTTTATGTACTTGAATGGTATTAGTATCAACATTTGTTTTCGGTAGTTTCTATTTATAGCTAGATTTGGTGCAGGCATGACTTGTTTCCTTATGTTAATGCTCTCTCTCTCTCTCTCTCTCTCTCTCTCTCTCTCTCTCTCTCTCTCTCTCTTTTTCTTGTATTGTCATCTCATTTAATTATCGCATGGGGCCATGAGCAGATTTTGGTGGAGGTTCTCGGAAATGGTAATGATACTGCATTTGGCGGTTGCTTGAGTTCTGTACAAGAAAATGGATCTGTAGAGAAGGAATCAACTTCTGTTCTTGTCGAGCCTAGCAAATCAAGCTTATCCATTGCAGGGGGTTTGTCTGCAAGCAAGGGTGTTTCGCGGAGTTGCAGTTCAGAGTTGTCTCAGAGCCAATACGTGGCTTCCCCAGTTGGAGAAGTGGATAATTCATATGGAATAAGTGGTGTTGTTACAAGAGGGGCTTCTGGAGGTCTGACTGGGTTGCTGAACCTTGGAAACACTTGTTTTATGAACAGCGCAATACAGTGCCTTGTGCATACACCTGAGTTTGCTAGATATTTCCGGGAAGATTATCATCCTGATATAAACTGGCAGAATCCTTTGGGCATGGTTGTAAGTTACTGATTTTCCAATTTCTTTGAAGTGGTTTTGTTTCTTCTTTCTCTCAAAATTCCATTTTATACAATTCAAAATTCCACCATAGTTATGATCTGTAGGGGATAATATGTTAAATGCATTTACTAGATTATCATCCTGAGTTTGCTAGATATTTCCGGGAAGATTATCATCCTGATATAAACTGGCCTTTGGGCATGGTTGTAAGTTACTGATTTTCCAATTTCTTTGAAGTGGTTTTGTTTCTCCTTTCTCTCAAAATTCCATTTTATACAATTCAAAATTCCACCATAGTTATGATCTGTAGGTGATAATATGTTAAATGCATTTACTAGACCAGCTCGAACAAGTTTATTAGTAGTCTCCTCAAGATTTCGTTATTAACGGGTGTTGCTTTCCGTCCATGTAGTTGAAGTTGTAGGTTTCTTTTCATGTATAGTGATAGTGGTACCAATATTACTAATTCTCTTTCTGAAATTATAGTATGATGACTTTAGCAACTATCAAGAATGGTTTGAATAAGTAGGTTTTTTCATTCATGCTTGCTTGAGGGTTGGTTAGGGATACTACTCAGTGGTTGCATGGGGGCTGAATCAGCAAGATTTATTAGGGACGAAAATATTTGAATGCTCTTGATAACTTTCGACCTATATTACTGTTCTGTAATTTGAGGGTACTCACTGTTATTTGATTTCTAACAGTACTTTTAGGTCTTCTCAGTATGGTTCATGAATCATTATAAAGTTCACATAAGATCCTAGTTCTATCCTCTCAAGCTAAAACTTATGTGGTCGAGTTTCTTGGTGACAAATATTAGTATAATTCTGTGTCTAGTTAGAAATCATGGGTGAAGTTTGGAGCTTTTGGGAGCATATGCTCTTATCCAGACATCTAGTAAGGAAAAAGACTATTGTATGCACTTGAGAATTTTTTAATCTATATTGGTACTCTCTAATAGACTGTGGTTATTGCTAGCTGAAGCAATACTGTTAGGACTTAGGCCTTGTGTGGCCAATTTAAAGCTTCGCTTAAGGTCCTAGTTCTAGCCTCCCAAACTGAAAGTAATGTGATCTAGGTTCTTTTTAACTTTACATTAGACATGGAGATGATAATCTTAGCCGATGGTTTATCATGCAATTGTTCCAGAGTCGACGAGGTTGTTCTAGTGGAAAAGTCCCACCATTTTCAGAGTCAGGGAATTATTTGAGATGCTTTTTCTTTTTATCTTTTTTTTTTCCTTAAATAAATGCAATGCCCTTACTGCTTCATAACATAATGCCTCTGCTTATCCCAAAATAAAAATAAAAATTGTCCCTTTGGATAAGGGCACTCAGGAAACTTCTTCTCAAGCGGCAGAGTCTAGCACAATTGTGCATGGACAATGGGATGAGAGACCTGAAGATTCAGAAGGTGCTTGTGTATGGTTTAGTAAAACTAGTCCAACAATGCCAAACAAAGTTATTTGAAGGAGAAATATAAACAGTCTAGTACTCAGAAAATTGCAAAATATTAGTTAAACTTTTTGAATATGTAACTTTTAATTGTGTGCCCATATCTTGCAACACGGCGGCCCACTTAATGACCTGATGGGAAAGGAAAACCCAAACTAGTTCCTCTAGTTGGTTGCCATGATTGGCTGGAAACCACCCTCAGGGAGGACATGTATTTGGTGGCTGAGCCTCATGTTTTCTTTTATTAGTATCATTATTGATTTCAAAAACAGAAAAAGAAAAGAAGAATAAGAAACACTTGTCTCTTTTTCTCTCAGTTCAGTTTCTTTTACCCATGATCTAGTGTAAAGGACGAGTATCATTTTTCTAACAGTCTACAAGGGGATAGGTTCACCTAGACACTATTATTTGCTTGTAGATTCCTCCATGTGCATTTTCATTTGTAACTCTGTTTATATATTCGAAATTTATAACATACAATCAGTTAGTAGGAAATGGCTAGGTATACTTCCTCCTTAATGTTATTCTACTGAGTGGAAATGTTAGTTATGTAGGGTGAGCTAGCTTTAGCATTCGGTGAGCTGCTTCGGAAACTGTGGGCCCCAGGGCGCACGCCTATTGCTCCTCGTCCATTTAAATCCAAACTTGCTCGATTTGCACCCCAATTCAGTGGATATAATCAGCATGATTCACAGGTTGAGCCTTCTTATCTATACCTTCCTGAATTAACTTTTTACTTTCTTTTATACAGCTTTATATACTTACTCAATTTACGCTCTTCAGGAGCTTTTGGCATTTCTCTTAGATGGGCTTCATGAAGATCTGAACCGTGTAAAACATAGACCTTACATAAAGTCTAGAGATGCAGATGGCCGACCTGATGAAGAAGTTGCTGATGAGTACTGGGCAAATCACATTGCTCGAAATGACTCTATAATCGTTGATGTGTGCCAAGTGAGTAGTATTATTATATTATTGGACAAAGGTTTTCCAGTTAACCTACAGTGAAGTGATCTTTCATTTTTAGCCCTTTGTCTAAATCCTATCTAAAATATGGACAAATCAAGACTTGTGTACAATGATAGAGATGCATAGTGTCTTTTATGAGTAATTAAAAAAATAAAACTAATTAAGTACATCTTGTAGGCTTTCCTGTTAAAGAAAACTTAGAAAAGACATAATTTAGGATTGCATTCCTATATGGTTCCATCCAGTTGGTGTAATATATTATAATTGGTACATTAGCTTAATAGATACATAGACATGCAGAGTTGTAAGCCCGTCAGATTCAAGAAGCATCTTTGTATGTTTTGTACTTTCTGATTGATAAAATAGATAAATGTAGAGTCAAACTAAATATTACCTGCTAGTTGTTTCATACAAATTGTGTTAACTTTAACACAACAGTTATCTTGAATTATGTTCACAAAAAGCACATACATGGTTGGTTGACCTGCATAAATTGCATATTGTTAATTATTGTTACTTCTGTGAAGTGATGCATGAACGTTATTGATGCTCAACAGGACCACTTAGATATATTAGCAGATGCATAAATTTGTATGTATATGGATTACGCGAATTATAACACATGGATATTCATAGAATTCTTTATTGGCTTCTGTCCTTTTGCAATTGACAAGAACACGAAAGGTCTCTAGAGAACTTTTTCCTCCTAGAATGGACGCTTCCTAGTTACTAGCTCTACTTCAGTATTTCCTTCGGACTTCTAATTTCAAACTAGACAAGGACTTAGAGCCTAGAACTAAATCCATATTATAAATTACTCTGACAATAAGACTAAATTATGAAACTAATGGAAAAAGTTGCAAGTTCTAGAATAAAACTCAATTGCAAATTCGCGACTGTAAACTTGTCCAAAAATGGGCTGAATGAACAGGCAAAGCCCATTCTGTGAGCTCAGTTTGATCTTCAATTATCTAAAGATAGTTAGAGTTAGAGTTAGTTTCCTTTGTGAAGAATAAAACCTTGTCCTTTATTATCATATTCTTGCTATGAAATCTGCTCCAAGGTTTTCTCTGAAAATATTCCTTGCTGTCTTTTGAGTTTGTTTTACCAAGGCTAGCTAGCTTCCCCATTGATGCACCTTTACTTCCACAAGGGAGTGGAATGGTCAGTTAGACCTTAGATCTATCCATGATGAAGCATCTTTAGGGCTATGAGTACTTGCCCTTAACTTGTACAATTATAGTGGAGTAAAAAATTCATAGTGAGATCTAAACATTGAAATGTAGCTTTCGTACGAGCTGAAGAATAAGTGATTTTCGGAATTTTATTTCATTAGCTAAGATTGAGAACATATACATATACAAACACGAGGAAAGAGGTAAGAAAGAAATTGCTTTTGAGTTGTACAATAAAACCAAAACATACTCTAGAAGCCTTTCAGAGTTCGAGTGAATATTCTGTCATGGGGGAGAGTCTTCCTGATTGTATGAGCAGTACCTGGCTGGTATTGTATGAGTGCTCACACCACAAAGGAATATTTGTAAAGCCATCCTTCCTGCCTTAGCTATGCATCCCATCCAGTGGTTAGTCCCAGTCTTTGATTGAAACCATGGTGAACAGTTAAGCCTACAGAGAGTGGCTAATTTCACTATGTTCACCTAGTGGATCACTCACTGTTAGTGAAGTGGGGAAGTTGTAACCATACTCCTGACATTACCTTTTTCATCTATAATGTCAGATTCTACCCATAGTCCTGTAATATATTTACCTTTCTCCTCTATAATGTGTTCTTGTAGTGCTAGGGGTGTGTTGAGAGCATAAATGAGCTATTGATTTTTATTATTTATTTTCCTTTTTTCCATGCCTACTAGATATTGGCTGCCCACTGCTGATGACAGATCTCCGAACTCGTCCGTGAATTTATATATCTGAGTAATCCAAATTTGACAGGGTCAATACAAATCAACTTTGGTTTGCCCCGTTTGTGGAAAAATATCCGTGACTTTTGATCCCTTCATGTACCTCTCCTTGCCACTTCAATCTACCAACACTCGGACAATGACGGTCATGGTTTTCGCTAGTGATGGTAGTGCACTGCCGGCACCGTGCACTGTGACTGTTCCCAAGCAGGGTCGTTGCAGGGATTTGATCCAAGCAGTCAGCAGTGCTTGTTCCTTGAAAATTGGCGAGAAGCTGTTGCTTGCAGAGGTCTGTAGGAGTTTTTTTTTTTAATTTTTTTTTATAAAAAATTCTAATTTTTTAATGAAAGAAGTGATACATCTATTTTACTTGGGTTGGTTGTTTCAAATGTTTCTTCTACAGATACGTGGCCATCGGATTCATCGGTTCCTGGAAGATCCTCTAGTATTGTTATCCACCATTAAAGACGATGATAACCTTGCTGCGTACAAGACACCAAAATTTGTCAAGAACACGATATTTCTTCAGTTGATACAGCGGCGTGAAGAACAGTAAGTATCGTTTAAGCGGCAAGCCACAGCCTCTGGACATTACTGTACCCTTGGCATTGATTAATTATCTGTTTGGTTACACCTTTAGAATCATTGCTCTATCAACCTTGGGAGTCTTAATAAAGGGTTCTTCAAGTTCAAGTATGGGATGTTCCCATCGTTTCAAGCACTGATCCAAATAACTCTTTTGTCACCAAAAGGATCGCATTGATAAAATAATTTCAGCTGTTTGAGTTGTTAACCTCTAAATTGAGCCAAAACTCTGACAACCTTTCTAGGGTACTGCCCATTTCAAATTTTTTCCTCTTTATACATATATCTATTGTTTAGAATCTATTTAATTTTTGTTTCAGGGAGTCCAGTAGTGCCAATAGCGCTATGATATGGAAGCCTTATGGTATACCACTTGTCTCACCAATTTCACGTGATGATACTATCACAAGAGGTGATGTGCAAGAAATAGTTCACACAATGCTCTCTCCAATGCAAAGAGTCGAGACTCTCACACCTTCTGATCTCCCTAATAGAAGGGTCTCGGAGGAAGCATCACACCCCTCTCGGGATGTCAGTTCGAGCGGAGCATGTGCAAATTCCGCTGCATCAGATTCCACAGATGAGGATCAGGGTGATTCTAAAATAGCGGCCACATCGAAATTGCCTCTTCAGTTGGTGGATGAAAACAATGAATGCATTGACCTGTCCACGGGAGAAAAGAAGGTCATCAATCTGTCTTCATCTTCTACATCAATTGTGGTGTTTATCGATTGGTCAGATAAGCTTTTGGAGAAGTATGAGACCCATTACCTTGAGAATTTGCCAGAAGTGTTCAAGTATGTGCCTGCAACTAAGAAAGCTCGTACTGAACCTCTTTCCTTGTACACCTGCTTGGAAGCTTTCCTGCGTGAAGAGCCACTTGTGCCCGAAGACATGTGGTAAGTTTATCTACCTCTCTCCGCGGCATGAAATCTTTATCCAGACGACTAAGAAATGACCAAATGTTGGTGGTCAGATACCTGTGGAGAACCCATACAGTGAGTCTGACATTTCCTGCACCCTTGACAGTGATATTATGACAATCTGAGTGTGATTTGTTGACCTACTTGTAACGTAGGTGAACCCCACACCTTGTTTGTAAGGACTCAAACAGTTAGCCCTCCATCCTATTGACCGTTTGAGTCCCCACCAATAGGAATGATGGGGTTTTGGTTATGTGGGTCAACAAAATTGGACTCCGACAATATGACCACTCAAGATAATGAAGTACGTAGATGGTTAAGAGCATCCGATCATCCTTCTAGATATTAATCTCCTAGGTTGGTCCATCCCTTGGATAGTCAGTCTGCACTTGTGTGTCCTGTTTGCTGCACAGTAGGTCTTTTTCCACTTTAAAAGGGTTCTAATAGTTGTATACTATCAATTCTATAAAGGCATTGCAGTTCCGCACTTTTCTTTCCACAAATATCTTGATATGCATTTTCCATGAAGGTATTGCCCACAATGCAAAGAGAGACGTCAAGCAAGCAAAAAGCTGGATCTATGGAGGCTTCCCGAAGTGCTAGTCATCCATTTAAAGAGGTTCTCTTACAGCAGGTCAATGAAGCATAAGCTGGAAACATTTGTGAACTTCCCAATTCATGACTTTGACTTAACAAACTATGTAGCCCACAAGAATAGCTCCAGACGTCAACTTTACGAGCTTTATGCATTGAGCAACCACTATGGCGGAATGGGAAGTGGGCACTACACAGCACATATCAAGGTGAATGCTCATCCTGAAAACATCGTTGACCTCTTTTAAATTATGAAATTATATGTACATCAGGTGTATTTACAGCTACAAACTTAGGTGTCTCTGTTGGTAGCGACCGTTGCTTTTGGACCAACCTATTTGTTGTAATTCTCTAGAGTCTAGAGGGCTATAAGAAAGAGCTTTATGGGATATTCCTAAAAGTCCATGGGATGGATGGACTATTTTAGGCTGTTGCCGTAATTTAGAGGCCATCCAAAAACTGGTGCTTTAGCTAGGATGGTTAATATCTGCTGAATTGCTGATTATTGCAGTTTTAGGATTACTTAACCATCTATAGAATATACTTTTTATCGACTATGAACCATTTCTTTGTTAACAGGCCAAAAGTGGGCAGTTTTTCATCCATTTTGGTATATTTTTGGTGGTGATGGCGAGTCCATTTTGGTTCACCCACTTGTAGCGTGGGTGAACAAAAACCCCATCATCCAATCGGTGGGAATTTAAATGGTCATTTGGATGGTGTGGTTGACCATGTAAGTCTCCCCTGTTGGGATGGTGGGGTTCGGTTCACCACGTTAAACAAGTGAACAAAACCACACTCGATAATGGCTTCATCTAAGAGGTGGGCCATGAATTTCACATCCACAATTGGTTGGCATCTGGTTGGAGATGGTCGAAGCACCATGCTTTGGGTACAATGGCACAGATGGTCTTTGCAAATGTACTGTTAGTATAGGTCTTAGATTTGAATTCTTCTCTTTAAAAAAAGAAACAAAAAAGATTTGAAATTCTTCTTATCCTTTCGAATGTATGGATTTTTGATGCTACTCTTTTCTAGACGCAGCTTCTAGATGAGAACAGGTGGTATAACTTTGATGACAGCCATATTTCCCCCATCAACGAGGAAGATGTGAAGTCAGCTGCTGCTTATGTGCTTTTCTACCGTAGAGTGAAGAGCGAAGATGTGTCTGTAAGCAATGGAGCACAGTCCTGTGCAGGGCAAAACAACATTTCATCCCAGAAGTAGATCACTCGGGAATTCTAGACAGAGAAGAGAAGCAAAGGTGTGTGCGCATTAGTTGTATATAACTTACATGAATTATCATAGATAGGATGCCAGTGAATTTTAGGAGCATTCTCAATTGTTTGTAAACCTAGGGTCCCTAGGGAACAAGGATTCTAGTAGAAGAAACTCTTCTATACTGGATATGATTCTTAAAAATACAACGCTTCTAAGAATTATTAACGCGTGTATGTTTATTTGCTTTCTTCTTCTTTGTGCAAATTATTAAGGTTGGCAGGGCCCTCATTCTTCCAAATTGTTGTATTTTATTTGGTTAAAGATCATTTTATTATGCAAGAGGAAGTACGAATTTATTTACACAAGAATTAGGTCAGTATCAGGATTTGTAGCATGCAAACAGAGTGGATTAAACCCACCATTACATAGGAATGATCCATTGATAACCTAAGAATAGCTGATCATGTTTTCTTTGTCCCTTGTAGATCTCCCAAGCGAGACCCATCAGATGGTTTTTCTTGAATTTTAGGTTGGCACATCCTGAGAAAGGTCATACTTTCCCTATGAAATATAGCCTATACAATACTGAGTATAACCTAAAAGAGAATTGGGGTACCTGCAGAAAAATGCAGGTTCAATATCTATATAAGAGTTGATCCCATTGTTTTGAGTTTTGACGAACCTACCTGAAATCCAAAATTGTGGTATTAAGGTCTGAATTAACTTGAAAGAGCAGAGAAGTAAAATTGAAGAGAAAGTTAAAAGCAATTTGTCTACAAAATTGAATTTTTATTTTTTTTACTTAATAATCACTCTTATTTTAAGTGAAAAAACTCTAATGAGGATTTTACCAAACGATCTGATTCAAGTACTCAACATTTGTCACTGAGAATCCTAAAATTCAGTGATAAGTGTGCCAAAATTAAGTTCTACCACACACCAGTCAAACCTATCTCTAATCAATTTTATGTGGTTCGGCGAGAATGAGTTGTGGTTGTGGAGCTTCAGAATGAAATCTTGAACTGCAAGGGCTTTAGTAGTGTAGTTAGACAGTATAAAGTTACATCATAAGAGTCGCTTTCTCTTTTCTACAGAGCAAGAACAAAAGAGAAGGGAGATTGTTTCAAGAACTAACTATTTTTTTTTTTTTTGTAATCGGTAAGATACGCCAGTGATTAATTGTTAGCATGTTAAAGTGTATTATTTCGAACCCAAGTTGTGGATTCAATTCTCAAAGACTTGGTCATCTCAGTTCAGAGCATCTAGAACTACAATGGTTGTATTATAGGTGCGAGTTGTCTATCCCACTCTCTCCCATGGTTTCGCTCTGGAGGCTCCCGAAGCATGTGGTATTTTTAAATTGGGCACTTCGGCGCTCCCACTCTCACCAAAAAAAGACAGATCTATAAATTAAGCGATTTGGACTAAAGTCATCAAAAATGATCTCTTCAACAAATTTCCTGGAACTAAGGGTAAAACAAAAAAAGGCTTTCCATTGCCGGGATTTGAACCCGGGTCGCCTGGGTGAAAGCCAGGTATCCTAACCGGGCTGGACTACAATGGATTGTTGACAGCTTGGTCATTTTAAACGTAAACATTGTCTAGTGCGCAACAAACTTAACTTCACCATCAGATACAAATCTAATCTCAAAATTTGTGTCGGAACGTTTTCTCCCATTTCCTCGGAAATTATTGATTTTTTGTTTTTTTTTTGCTGAGGTGGAAAATTATTGAAATTGAAAATGGTGTTCTAAAAATAGAAAACTGATATAGATTGTACTACTGAAAAGGATAATGCAGCGTGTGGCTATCCGGGTTCCGAAATCCAAGAGACCGACTGATTGATTGACTGACTGACAGTCTCTGACAGTGAGAGAGACTAATACACTAGCTTCTAGTAGTTTCTCGAACGTTGTAGAAGGTCATGGTGTTGATCCAGGCTTCTCCGCTTTCTTCTCCCCCTCTCCTCAGGTATGGTATGCTAGCTCTTTCTTTGCAACTCCCTTCATGAAATTTTGAACTATATCTTGATTTTAGCACTAAATAAATTAACCCCTTAATGTTGTCATAAAAAGTAGTCAAATTATGAATTAAAAGATAGTGAAAATTTGTTGGAATTTGAAGTGGGTTTTACTTGAATCATGAAGTTCTGTAATTGAAATTACTCAAAACAGTGTAAAAATGGGTGATGAGGTGTGACATGTTCCCCATTTTATGATTCAACTCCAAATTGAAACCCTAAATTGCCAGAGTAATTTATAATATGGATTTAGTTCAGTACCCTTTAGCTGTGAATGGGAGGAGCGCACTACCCTTTAGTCGAGTGCTCTAAGAGGCCCGCACATCTCAGTTATAAACAAAAAAAAATGCATATCAGGCTTGGATCACCAGTTCTGTCTGAGTGAACTCAGTATTCCACACGACCATCCAGACCCGATACTAAGATTTAAAACCAGGATAAGAGTTGTACCTGCTCTCTAGGATTAGCCCCTTTGTCAGTCATATTAAGTGTTCACTCTTCTCATTCATGTGAATTGCAACAACTGCTATTTGTTGTCTTAGATGCTGCTATTTATGGTCTTTGTCTTGCTGTCTGAACTAGTTGACATATATAAGGGTCCAATGCAACATATATTGAGGTTTTTAATAAATACAGATGCTTAATGACAGTTAAATGTATATTTGCTAATGATGGTTGTCTCTCACTATCAATTCGGAACTTCGTAATTTATGTGATGTTAGTAAAAACTTCTGTAAGGATTTCAACGAAGTTCCTTTTGTTTTCTTATTTCTCTTCTATCTGTTTCTCCATTTCCTGACTTTTTGCTATGTATATTGTTCACATTTTTCATTAACTTTCAGGACATTAGGAAAAAGTTATATCCTTTATTCCAGCTGGCTGCCGTGCTCGTGCTTTTGATTATCTCAATGTTATTTATGAAGCAAGTACTGTTTCTCTTGGGTCTGATATAATGTTATTTATTCATTACTTTTGTGCTGTTATTCTGCGACTGTAGGGTGATACCAGCAAACAGAACATTGGCTTGTTCATTGCAGCAGCCTGCATCAGGCACTAAAGTTATCGCCAAACATGTTTTATCTGGCGTTGCTGTTTCACTTATATTTCTTTCTCAAACAAACCAGGTCAGTTGTTTCAGTTTTTCTTTCGATCGTAATTGATCTTCAAAAGATTTTTTCGTAAATTTGTTAAATTTAATCGTGCAAATCAAAATAAAGTTTTTATGGGCAGCTGTTTGTTGGGCCTATTAGGTATGATTGTATGATGATGCAAATTGCATACTGTAAGTTAAAAGTTAGCTCGGCACAAAAAACAAAAACAAGAAAGTGCAAACTTATGTCTTAGACTTAGTTTCCTGTGAAAAATCAGATTACAGGGGGGACCATCTCCAATGATTAAGAGATATTGCAGAAGAGGATCAGAGAATTTTGTTCTGATACTGAACTTTTCCACTGGCTTAAGACTATCTTTCTCTTGGCCAGGTCTTTGCAGCAGAACCATCCCATTACTCTAACTTGTGTCAGCTTGCAGCTGTCACAGATAAGGGTGTAACCCTTCCACTCGAGGAAGGTTCTGATGGAAGAAAGGGCCAGTTAATGATGATGAGAGGTATGTCAGCTAAGAATTTTGACCCAATTAGATATTCTGGAAGATGGTTTGAAGTAGCTTCTCTCAAGCGTGGATTTGCTGGCTCAGGACAAGAAGACTGTCATTGTACACAGGTAAGAGCACGATTGATTTCTTCTGTTCTTGATATGGTTTTCATTGAGGTTTTTTCTTTTTCTTTTGCGAAGATGTTTTGTGTTCATGAAGAAGTTCAGAAGTTTTGCTTCCTTCATCTTATAATGTGTCCATGGCGTTTATGTAAAAATTGATCCAAACTGTTCAATTGGCTGGCTTTCTCTTGGAGGGTTGCTAGACAAAAGACAAAGGAAGAAGTGATTTATGTCCTATCAAATCAGATTATATTTAGAAGTTTTAAACCATTCGTTTCTCCATTCAAATTCTCAATTTGTCACTCATTCTTGATCCCAAATGGACCATTCCGATGGGTTGATCCCTTCGATCTATGGTTGTGGCTCGTCCAAGCAATTCCCCATAACCAAACACTAGAATGTTTAATCGAGATCTTTTGGCTCAACTTTATCCAAGTTTTGCAGAGGGAGCAACCCCTTTTTTTCTCCTTGAATTGGTAACAAATGCAGAATTTCTCACTTTTCGTATAGGTGGGCCATATGTATCCTTGTATGAATGACAACAAATGCTTGTGTCTGTGGCAGACTGAACCTTTCTATTTATTGATCTTCTATTGTGATTCAAAAGACCATAATACGCTTTGCATCTTTGATTACTGAGACTTGTGGATCTATCAAATTGCAGGGAGTGTATACATTTGATAGTGAGGCTCCCGCAATCCAGGTTGATACGTTTTGTGTTCATGGTGGTCCTGATGGGTATATTACTGGTATAAGAGGAAAGGTTCAATGCCTTTCTGAGGAAGATCTGGAGAAAAATGAAACGGACTTAGAAAAGAGAGTGATGATTAGAGAGAAGTGTTACCTCCGTTTTCCAACGTTGCCGTTTATTCCCAAGGAGCCTTATGACGTCATTGCAACTGATTATGACAACTTCGCTCTTGTTTCGGGAGCCAAAGACACAAGTTTCATTCAGGTAACTAAACAATACTTATATCCAAGAAAATACATTCATTTGCATATTTATCCGTAGTATGATTAGCCACAACCCCAAATTCATACTGTTCAGATGTTCCCAACTATCCATGTATTGTCTTTTTTCTGCTATAAAAATGAAGGACATTCTGGCATGAATTTCTGCACCGATTGGTTGAAGAGTTGCCTGCCATTCGATGGTCCGCTACTTTTTGGATCATTTTCTGTATTTGTTTGTGTTATTGTCTAGTTTATACCCTATAATGGTCAGTTCTTGGTATTGTCCAAATTACATGAATTTTGATCAATATAAATCTGCCATTGGATGGTCTGGTAGTTGGACTGCCCAAGTGTTGCGAAGTAAACCTACATATGATTGCAGAAAAGTAAGAAAGCAACAGAAACAACATGCACAATGTAGAGATTTATGTGGTTCACCCAGATCTAGGGTTAGGTCCATGGAGTAGTAGAGTTTCACTAATACTCTCAAGCAGAAGATGAAATCTAGGTTTTTACAGTTTTTCTCTCTTCCTAGCACCACTCTCTTAGTCACAGACAAAATGAGAAAATGATACCATATATCTTTTAGTCAACTTAGGATTCACATAACACCATGATTTAACTTCCATCTGGCTCCAGACCTCAACACCAAGTTAGGCTCTTAATTAGATGGCTACTATGGTTGTAAGTTATACCCAGCCATGACACGTTGATCACCGATTTCCTTATTTCATTTTCAGAATTCTAATGCTCTAGCTTTAATATTTCAGATTTACTCAAGGACGCCAAATCCCGGGCCTGAATTCATAGAGAAATACAAGTCCTACCTGGGAAATTACGGGTACGATCCAAGCATGATCAAGGATACTCCACAAGATTGTGAGGTGATGTCTAATAGTCAGTTAGCTGCAATGATGTCAATGTCTGGAATGCAGCAAGCTCTAACCAACCAATTCCCCAGCCTAGAACTAAAGGCTCCGGTTGAATTTAACCCTTTTACGAGTGTGTTCGGAACTCTGAAGAAGCTTGTTGAACTCTACTTCAAGTAGTTCTTGAACTTCATCAAATTTTCAATTTGTTCTCTCTCTCTCTCTCTCTCTCTCTCTCTCTCTATATATATATATATATGTATCATCATATTGTAAGTTGAATGTTCACAAAAACCTGTAAAATGTGTATAATTTTGTTTAACTGATTTAGTAAATTGAAGTCGTTAAAATGATTCGCCCCTTTCACAGTCCAATATCATTTTATTATGTGTAATTTTATCTATCTTGAAAAGGTTTAAAAGGGACTGTTAATGATGCCATAATTGTGGGTGGGATTTACTGTTATATAACGGCAACAACTCATTATAATTGTTTTTTTATGTTTAGTGTTGGTAAATAAAATTCACCCGTATTGTAAAATTAACTATCAACAATAAAAAGTACTCAAAACGCTTTTGAATTTTGCAAAGCCCTCAATTACTTATATAGGTCTAATACCTGTTGTTTATAAGAAGGATGAAACCATGGAACCGAAAGTCTCTAATTAACATATCCCCTTTAAATTCTTTTATAGTTTGTTTGGATATTAGTAACCGAAATCTTGGTATAGGGGTGACGCTCCCGCTCCGAAACCTCGCGCTCCCGCTCCGAACTATGCTCCGACGCTCTCGCTCCGAAGGTATTTTAGAATTAAAAATATTTTTTAATCGGCCGCTCCAACGCTCCTGCTCCCACTTTCGTTCCCGCCCCGACCCGCGCTCTGGTAACTTAGGTTTGGATGAGGGATTTTAGGGAGGAATTTTATGAGAATCAATGATTTGTTAGAAAACTAGTTAGATTTATAACTACTTTTCTTACACATTTCTGATTCCCACAAAATCTTTCCTTAAAATCCTCCATCCAAACAATTTTATTTTGCTCTTTCACTCTTGAATACAATCATTTAATGATTTAAATTTTAAAGTCTATTGATAAATGATCTTTATCACTTCCCGAAGTAAAAAGATAATTGTTGAATGATTGCATCCAACCCTAAAAACCCGTTGTTAAAATTTGGTGTCATAGTATCTTGATCCTTTATCTAATGGATTTTGCTACAGGAATCCCGGATTCGCACACAAAATCATACCCCGAATCTAATGTTGGTCTAATTTGATCTAAAGTCGGTCTAATGTTGGTCTAAAGTCTTAGAGGTATTAGCTGAATGGGATATTGGGATAGTAACCAACCCTCTAGTATGGAGACAAATTTTTAATGCTTTTAACTGATCGTGCAGGCAGCTCCTATCCAATCAGTTCTACCAAACAAACCACTCCGCTCCCAGTTTTGTACCAACAGTATCTTCTTAATTCCATATCCTTTGTTTCAAATGTTTGATTTGTTGCGGAAACGCGAGGTTGTAGAGTAATCACATTTATACTAAAGTTCTGGTACTAAGGTTTGTACAACTAATAATAAAATTCTACTTCCAAATCAAAACTTTTTTATGCACTCCTTATTCTTTTTACACCTCATTTCCACCTGTTTATAAGGTTCATACAAAGACGATTTAAGGTATTAATTTTTGTGACTATGGCCTACTAGGTATAAATGTTTGTAAATGCAAAAATTCACGGATCTTGTAGGTGTTAATTAAAATTTTATAAATTAGAAAAAAAAAAATTTTAATTGTTTATTTTGTAAGCTCATTACAAATCCTACCAAATATTTGTTATTAGATGCCCTCATCAATCATCTACAAATAAATGATAAACTGTGAATTTTTGCATTTACAAATATTCACGGTGTACCAAGCAGGACCTATGATTTCCTCACATAAAAGATAGGAATGATATAAAAAATTTAGTTAAATTTTTTTTTTTTTCGTCATCTATCTTAAGATTAATTTTTTATTAACTTTTAATAGGTTAACAGTTGTTAAACGATATTTGAGAGGAAAGTCAGGATCCGTAGACATGCTTAAATCAACATTTTGTAGATCCTCATTAAAAAAGAAATTGAAATTCAATTTTAATTCCAGGAAGGGCTTGCATGGGTAAAAAGAGTTGGCATTTAGTAGTGCATTTGGTTCATCGCTGATGGACGGGTGTAATCAAAGTGTAAGAATAAATGGGGTGTATAGATAAAAAATCGTGGGGGTAGAAATAGAATTTTCCCCTAATACATTTGCATTAAGCAATGCATCCCTGTAATAAAACAGCTGAAAGGAAACTTCTGGTTCGGGGAGGAGGAAAACAGTTCTTCACTTTTTATTCTTTGTAATCTCCTCGCCATTAAAATTAATAAATGCCAAATCCCTAACCCTAATTCCGAAGATTTCAATATGATTGTACGACATTCGTGTATAGAAAACCCTAGAAATCTCAAAAATGTTGTTCTGGTAATTGAAGTGCAAGAGGTATTTCTAATGAGATCTTCATTTGACTACCAAACTGATTGATCAAAGTTTCCAAATTATCTCTTTTAAACCCTAGAAAATTTAAGGTAAAAAAATGTCATGGGGATTGGGATGGAAACGATCCTCTGAAATCTTTCATCTCACATTAATTTATGGTGAGAATGATAATCTTCTAGAAGATACACCTCGTTCTTCTGCTTCTTCTTCTGCCTCTTTTCAAGAAGACGAATTAGGGTTACGTGTTGAATTAGATTGGTCTGCCGGTGATGATGAGGATCAGGTCGCTCTTAGGTTACGATCTCAGCTTATGGTTGCTCTTCCGCCACCGCAAGATTCTGTTGTTCTTGAACTTAATCAGGATGAGGAGGAAAATGTAGGTGTTGATATGAAAGTCGTGAGGCGGAGAGAGCCATTACGAGTGGTGATTTTGTCGAAGACGATTGGTTCGGGGCAGCAAAGTGATGGGGTCGGGGTTCTAACCCGTTTGATTAGATCATCAAATCTGGAACCATCACCAGGGATCGATGAAGGAATTTCGGGTTTTGCAGATCACTGGAAGACTATAACTTGTCTAAGCATCTGTGGATGCGGTTTGTCGGTAAGTTCATTGTTGTGGACGTTCAAATTTGCATTGATGATTTCCAATTCAGGTTCAAATTTGCATTGTTGTGATCTTTTATTATTGGGTATATTGGTTTATCAGCAATCTGTTTTCCTGAATTATTGGTATTCTTCGCGAATTATCTGATTATGTATTTTAACCTGAATTGGAAATATGGAATTGTTTTGAACTATCTTAACAATTTCATAGTTTTTATTTTTTTTTATTTTTGACCAATTCCGTGTTATTCCTTAATCCTTAGTGAAATTCAGTATAGTGGGCTTTCTAGTTGTAATGGGGCTTAAAGTTTTAAAATAATTGCTTTGATCCCCATGAGTTTGAATTCCTTTTCACCAGACCGTTTGGTGGAGTTCCTATTACAAAGTAAAAAAATTGTTCATATGGCTCTAAATTATTTTTTGATCGAAATGGCCCTAAATTATGGTTCCACAATCTCGTTTGGTTTCAATTCTGTAAGCATTCTTTAAGAAAATAATAAATAATAGTTCAATTGGCAGCTGTTCAAGTTAATTCCTAGTTTTGCTGTGCCATAAAGATCAAGTCTCTTATGTTAAGCATCCATTTTTTCTTTTTGGGTTTTTTTTGCCAAGATATAAATATTAATGGTAACAAGGCACATTTGAAAAATCAAAAATGTGTTTCTTAGTGTTATTGTGTATCATCAGTATTAATTGACTCAATGTTGATAGAATAGGCAACTGTTCTTGTACCTGAATTAAGGGAAGTCATTGAGAGGGTTTGGCATGTACAACAAGGACCAATTAGGCAATGGTGGCAACAATGAGAAGGATGGCTTCAGTAGAGGATTGAATGTTTCAAAAGGACAAGAGAAGGCTAGAAAAGGCAGTAGATTACGGTAATGGAAAGATTCAAAGCTTCATGTCTCAACAACGGCATAGTTTTAGATAGAATTGAATAGTGAAGTTGTAGGATAACGTATGATGTTTGATAATAAGTACCTTATGAATTTGAAAGTCATTTTTTTATCAGTTATGAATATGCAAGTCCTTGGTTGTGGATTTTAAAATCTGTTGTTGGTTTTGAGATCAGTGATTTATTTTGGCATATTTAGAGATGGGAAACAAGCCATTTGCTTTCTCTTATTTGAAGTTCGAGCTTTGGGGGGTTTCTGCTGCATAATTGTTGCATTTATTTGCTCTTGGATCATAATATTTTTGTAAGTTTTATTTCCTTCATAAAAAAATTGCTGTTCCAGTCAAATGCAATAATTTATTAGTTTCTACTTCTATAAGTTTCAAAGAGTGGATGCTGTTGAATCCCTAAATTGTAGACGTGGTTTTGTGTCATTTCAAGACCATGGAATGACCCTTGTGTTAAAAAGTTTTCATTTTTATTTTTTATAGGTTGATAAAGTTCTGGTTCAGTTCTTGACTTTAGTGAAAGAAGTCATCTTGCTGTACATGATTTGGGAGAATTGCAAATTTAGTTGGGAAATTTGAACCTTTTCAATACGAATGTTTGATTTTCTTACACAAGTTATTGTTCATAACCAGAGTTATCATTATATACTTGTTGATTTTGGATGTCTTTTCAGGTACTGCCGGTGGAGTTAACCCGTCTGCCACTTCTTGAGAAGCTATATCTTGATAACAATAAGCTATCGCTTTTGCCACCAGAGCTTGGTGAACTGAAACTTTTGAAAGTACTAACAGTTGACTACAACTTTCTGGCCTCAGTACCTGGTAAGCTTTCAATTATGTAAATAGTATTTACTTTTTTACTTGGTTAAATAATCCCAGCTTCTAGATGGCAAAATCACTCTTATCCTACATTGCATTCACTCGCGTGATCTTGTCTGAAACTTGTAAGCAGTAGAGCTCAGGGAGTGCGTTGGATTGGTGGAGTTGTCCCTGGAACATAACAAACTGGTCCGCCCCCTTCTTGATTTCAGGTCATTCAATCAGCAGTTGCCATCTTATATCTGCCTTTTCTTTGTATGCATGCTATCTTTTTGATGATGCATATTAAGTCTAGATTTACTATTGAGGTCTTATGTTTCTTTTCAGTTTCATTGCGCAGGGCTATGGCCGAGTTACGTATTCTTAGGCTATTTGGAAATCCCCTAGAATTTCTACCAGAAATATTGCCCTTACACAAACTGCGCCACTTGTCTCTTGCAAATATCAGGATTGAAGCAAATGAAAATTTAAAATCTGTGAATGTACAAATTGAGGTAATAGATGATGAAGCAGTGTTGGTAATACTTGTATTAAACCATTTAATTCTTGTGGGGTTAAAGATCTTCTTTGGTGAGTGCAGACGGAGAACAGTTCCTATTTCATTGCATCTAGACACAGATTGAGTGCCTTCTTCTCTCTTATTTTCCGATTTTCTTCCTGCCATCACCCTTTATTAGCATCTGCGCTGGCCAAAATCATGCAAGACCATGGGAATCGTATTGTTGTTGGTAAAGATGAGAATGCTGTGCGGCAGCTTATAAGTATGATGAGCAGTGACAACCGTCATGTGGTACGTAGGTAACCCTAGCTTTCATTAGTTAGATCTGTCTAATGTTCTTTTCTTGGGCCCTTCAATTTAAGTAGCTCTGCTTTCTTCCAGATTGAACAAGCATGCTCTGCTCTTTCAACACTCGCAGCAGATGTTTCTGTGGCAATGCAGTTGATGAAGTCTGACATCATGCAACCCATTGAATCATTATTGAAATCCGTGGCCCCAGAAGAATTAATTTCTGTGTTGCAAGTAGTGGTTAATTTGGCCTTTGCGTCTGATTCTGTAGCTCAAAAAATGTTAACCAAAGATGTATTGAGATCGCTGAAAGTTTTATGTGCTCACAGAGACACAGAGGCAAGTTAACTACAAAATTTTCTATTTTACTGGCTTCCTGTTTCCTTAGTTTCTTTGTCGCTCCTCCAAAATGGGTTTGCAATAATAATAGCCATCTTTTTTCAGGTGCAAAGATTGGCTCTTCTTGCTGTTGGTAACTTGGCTTTTTGTTTGGAGAACCGTCGCACTCTAGTTACTTCTGAAAGTTTGCGTGAACTTCTGTTACGCTTGACGGTAGCATCCGAGCCACGTGTGAATAAAGCTGCAGCCCGTGCTTTGGCAATTCTAGGTTTGTTTCTTGGATTTTATGTTTTGGGATATTTTGGTTCCTAGAGATCTAATTTCTCCTGCTTCCCTATTTAGGGGAGAATGAGAATCTGAGGCGAGCGCTAAGAGGGAGGCAGGTTGCAAAGCAAGGACTGCGCATACTTGCAATGGATGGGGGTGGAATGAAAGGGCTGGCAACAGTCCAGATGCTTAAACAAATTGAACAAGGAACAGGAAAGCGTATACACGAGATGTTTGACCTTATATGTGGCACGTCCACTGGTGGTATGCTTGCTGTTGCTCTTGGGATCAAGCAAATGACCTTGGATCAGTGTGAAGAAATATACAAGAAGCTTGGTATGGACATGGCATCAAGATATGTGTGATATGCACTAGGTCTCATTAATATTCTTCATTTATTTATGTTGTTCCACCATTGTGGTTTCTCAGGGAAACTTGTGTTTGCTGAACCTATCCCAAAGGACAATGAAGCTGCAACTTGGAGAGAAAAGTTGGATCAACTTTACAAAAGTTCATCGCAGAGCTTTAGAGTTGTTGTGCATGGATCTAAAGTATGGAATTGTCATATTTTTCTTTCTTTGGTTTCTTGGGAGCTTCACAATGATGGGTTCAATATTTTTGCCAAATTGTTGAAATTTTAATGGGTTTTAAAATGGTGGAAACTTCATATTTCTTGCAAGAAAATTATATATTGTGGAAGACACTAATATTCATTGATTTCATTCTACTTGCCTGAAGAATCTGCTGAAGATGATGTATTTTCATAGTTATAATTTATAACTCAAAAAAAATTAATTTCTATCTTCGTTATGTTTTAGGTGTTACTCCATACTTGTTTATAATTTATCTGCAGTCATCATAATATTACTAGATTTTTTTTCTTGCAAGCTGTTTTATTACTTTTATAACAGCTTACCATAACTTTATTGCAGCACAGTGCAGATCAGTTTGAAAGGTTGTTGAAAGAGATGTGTGCTGATGAGGAAGGTGACCTTTTAATAGAGTCAGCTGTGAAAAACATTCCCAAGGTTTTTGTAGTGTCGACTCTCATCAGTGTGATGCCTGCGCAGCCTTTTTTGTTCCGTAATTATCAGGTTAGTTGGGAATAAATTTTCATTGTTCGACATTGGGACATCTTTTGCCTATTATCAGTTCAGAGAATATTATTTTGTGCATTATGTTTGTAGAAATCAGAGCTAGCATTTTGTTCTTAAAAAGTTTCTTAACTAACTATTTTCTCATTTTGATTTGCAGTATCCTGCAGGCATCCAGGAAATACCTTTTGGAACAACAGAAATTCCAACTACCTCTGGGGTTGGAACAAGTGGTACTGGTACTCAAGCTGGATCTAGGCATTGTGCTTTTATTGGAAGCTGTAAGCATCATATATGGCAGGCTATTAGAGCATCATCTGCTGCTCCATATTATCTTGATGATTTCTCGGATGGTAATTTTTCTTACTAATCTTAAAATCCATCATTTTCTTACTAATCTGTTGTTTATCGTTTAGATTGGTAAACACGTTGATGGCTAAAAGAAGTGTGTTTTTAAGGATGAGGATGTGACTTGCCTCACTGTAGTACTTTATGGTTGTAACTGGCAATAGTTTTTCTTTCTTTTGTACTTTCTTATAGATGTGAACCGCTGGCAAGATGGCGCAATTGTGGCAAATAATCCGACTATTTTTGCCATAAGAGAAGCACAACTTCTATGGCCTGATACAAAAATCGACTGTTTAGTCTCTATTGGATGTGGTTCTGTCCGGACAAAGGTAACTGAGGAGTTCCTTTATTTGTTTCTCTTTAGGTTGGTCTAAAAGAAAGCGAGTCTGTTCTTATAAAATAATTCATATCACAGTTTAAGTTAATGGAATGCCACCTCAGTTAGATTTTGGATGTGAGAGTTAGGATACGATACACCTATTTTCACAAACATAGTCTCAGTTTCTAATTAGAGTTACCGATCAGGAAAATAGTTCCAACTATAGTTGTTATTACTTATTTCTAGTCTACAAGTGAAAATTTTAAATATATATTTTATAATTTATAATTCCCTCATGAAGTCTCTATGATAACATTCTAAAAGAACAATGAAAAGGATTTCTAGGATAACATTCTTCTGAAGAATCTTTTCCTGAAAAGGATTTCCTTTTTCTTTTATTTTTTCTCTTCTTTTTTCCGTTTCTTTTTTTTTTCTTTCTGGTCTGTGCTTCCTGAAAAGTTCGTGAAGCGTGTTTTCCAAGAAAAACTCCTCGACTACAAAGTTTTTCACCGACTGTTTGCTCCGCTCACCAAGTTACATAGTGTCATGGTTTTAAAATTTGTTATGAGGCGTACGCCTCAAGGCGAGGCGATACCTTTACGCACAAAGGCATACGCCTTTTGAAGTTACTTTTTTATTTATATATATATTCATTTTTATTCAACTTTTTGTTTATTTTATATTATATAAGTTAGATTTGGGACATATTCTTGTGTTTCCCAATGCCAGTTTTATATTATATAAGTTATATAATTATATACTAATACAAATATACAATAATACTTATATGTCCATGAATTTATGTAATTTTTCTACGCTTCGAGGCTACGCCTTTGTACCGCCTTGGGGATACGCTTCGCCTTTTCAAAGCAAAGCGTCTCGAGGCTTAAAATCGCCTTTTAAAACCATGCATAGTGTATCAGGATGATGCCTGATCTGACTTAAGAGGACTTATAAATTGATTTAATTGTACTTATGTTATGTACTATTAAGAGAATCATCATTGAAAATGACAAAATTTTCCATCGTTGTAGGCAATATTTACTTGTCCATGTGGGAAATGGCTTTTATCTTATGAGTCACTGTCATTAAGTTGTTTCCTCATCTAATAAATGTATTTACTGCTTTAGGTTCGAAAAGGTGGGTGGCGTTATCTGGATACTGGGCAGGTTTTGATTGAGAGTGCATGCTCAGTGGATCGGGTGGAGGAAGCGTTAAACACATTGTTACCTATGCTTCCTGAAATACAATATTTCCGGTTTAATCCAGGTGAAGTGCCAACTATGAAATTATTTTTGTGTCAAGTTGGACATGGGGATGGTTACAAGTTTTGATCTCTTTAATTTTATCTCTAAATTTAGTCTTAGTATATTGTTCTCCCTTTCCTCAAAATTGATTCTCTTTATATTAAAATATCATTCTTCGTTGCGATCCAAAGGATAAAAAAATTCTTAAAGTTTTAACTCAGTGTTTTATTTGCAACCATGTGCACAGTTGATGAACGATGTGATATGGAGCTGGACGAGACTGATCCTGCAAACTGGCTCAAGTTGGAAGCTGCTACCCAGGAGTACATCGAGCACAATTGTGAGACCTTCAAGAATCTATGCGAGAGACTACTTCTACCTTACCAAAATGAAGAAAAAATGTCAGAGAAGTTGAATTTCCCATATGGTCCTAAAACAAACCTTTCAAACATGGGTAAGTTTGTTGATCATCTTACTTAACTTCTTTTCTTTTTTCTTTTTATTCCTGGTTGTGAAGAATGTAACTTTTGGACTTGGAAATCTCTGTGGTTTTGTAGTGATTGATGAGAATAGCCCTTCTTTGGGTTGGAGGCGTATGGTACTCCTTGTGGAAGCTTCTCATAGTCCTGATTCAGGAAGAACTATTCACCATGCCCGGTCCCTGGAGACATTTTGTGCCCGGAATGGCATAAGGTTATCTCCTATAAATAGGATATTAGGATTTTCAAAGTCTGTACCTGCAACAACATTTGCTTCACCATTCACGTCACCTATGTTCACCGGAAGCTTTCCATCAAGCCCACTTCTATACAGTCCTGAAGTTGCTCCGCAGAAGGTTAACCGAATTGATTTAGTCCCTCCTCTAAGCTTAGATGGGTTTCAAACTGGAAAGGCACCTGGTTCACCACCAAAATCTCCAATGAGGCCTAGACAGCTCTCAGCTCCTGTTCAATCATTGCAGGAGAAACTTCAAAGTTCACCCCAAGTGGGCATTATACATTTGGCTCTTCAAAATGATGCAGTTGGTTCAATATTGAGGTCCGCCTCTTTTTATTCGTTACTCCATAGGTATTTTATTTTTACTTGTGGATGTTGGTCTAATCTCATTCAAACCTGCTTCTTTTCCATTTTCAGTTGGCAAAATGATGTGTTTGTGGTTGCTGAACCTGGGGAACTTGCTGATAGATTTCTACAAAGCGTTAAATTAAGTTTTTTGTCAACGGTGAGGGGTCGGAGTAGGAAAGAAACATCAGCCCTATCAAAGGTTTCAACTGTGGCTGATTTGGTTGCATACAGGCCGTACTTCCAGGTTGGCTGTATCGTCCATCGCTATATGGGCCGACAAACACAAGTAAGTTTGTTCTGTTACTATTTTATTTTTAAAATGAGGCCTCATGGCAGATGAATACTTCTTGTGTAAATGATTCTTATTCATTCACAGAACAATCCTCATAATCCATCTTTATGCTAATAAAGCTCTTGTACAATTATGGATCAAAATAGAAAAAGAAAAATGCTCTTATAGAACTAATGCTACGATACGTGTTCTAGAATATCAACTGAAGGTAGTTACAGGTGACTAGATTTCTGTAGGGATGGTGAAACAGAAAAGGCTTGCTTGTCGAACTCTTAAAACTTGATCATTATGTGAGAAAGATAAATCTTCTCGGGTTTCGAATCAATGAAATCTCAAATGTGCCATTTACTTATTATGTTTTTTTTTTTTTCTCATCAATTTTGTTATGATCACCAGCATCATTTTGTTTGCTAAAAAGATATCTTGTTTATATTTGGGTCTCAGAGAAAAATGCCACATGAGTAGTCTATATTACGAAATTGAATTAAGAGGCATGAATCATATGATTTGGGATCATAAGACTATAAATTATGACACACAGAATTTTAGCTTCATTGATATTTTATAATAACCATCTGGAGTTTTAGAAATTCTATCATTAGTGTGTGATTTCATGGAACATGGATATTTTATACGAATAATCCAGAATTTTAGAAATCCTATCTTAGTGTGTGATTTCATGGGTATTCCATAAAAAACAAGAGCTCTTAGCTTATTCTTTTATATGTTTTAATTTCTTTGTAGAACTTTCTTTAATAATTTTAAATATTTTTTTTAAGAAAAATGGAAAAAGCTTCATATATTCCTCATACTTGGTAGAATATTGCTATTTTTCTATTGATGAGAAAGATTATTTAATTTTTATCTAATACCATTCCTGTTACTGATAAAAAAAATTATAATGATATGTGAAGGTCATGGAAGATGATCAAGAAATTGGGGCATATATGTTTCGCCGGACAGTGCCATCGATTCACTTAACACCTGATGATGTTCGTTGGATGGTACGTTTTACTTCATCTTTGCTTTATTGGTATTTCTACTGATCTTACTCCATGCTATTGGATCAAATTTATGAGTTGCAAAGATATCAACAGTTGAGACAAAAGAGAAAGACATTAGAAAAATAATTTAGTTTTTCCACCGGAGAGTTCAATGCAAACCATGGTCTTGATATATGGTAGAGAAGTTAAGTAATCTTCACATGGTCTTTATTGACTTAATTACTTGGAGAAAACATACAGTAGAATTCCCAGAGAGCTAATTTAGTGGTACTTAAAAAGGAGCCAAATTGATGCTTTGACATTTTTAAGGAGAGGAGAAAAGAGATAATAGTGTGGGAACAAGTGGTCGTGAGACAAAAGAGAACCTAATTATGGTTGGTTTACACCAATTGTCAAACTCGAGTGTGCCTGGTTTATGCTGCCTCACTCCTCTTCTTGTACTCCTCTTTCTTGCCTCCCAATATAATTATTTTCCCACCAAAAAATTAAAAAGAAAAAAAATCCAACTTGAGTCTGTATTCTGCTCCTGTTAAGGATCAAGTAACTGCTCATATCCAAGATGGGCTCACATGGTGTGTTATTTCAGATGACATAATATACCAGAGGATGAAATTAAGGACCAGGTAAAGGCAAAGATAGAGCTTCCTAGGGATGCTTTGCAGTCCAGAAATTTAATAGAACTTCAAAGAGCACAAATGTGCTGTGTCCTTTCTGCATAGTATATATATTTCTCCGCAAAATGTCATGAGATTTAAAGAAAATAACAAGTTATTTTGCAGTAATGATTGAGGGCTCCTGCTAGTATTATGACATGGCTTTTCGTGCTAATGTTTTGCTCATCCGGTTGCTCGTGCCTTCTGAAATCTCTAGGTTGGAGCATGGAGAGACAGGATAATAATTTGCACTGGTACATATGGGCCTACCCCAAGTTTAGTAAAGGCCTTCCTAGATTCTGGTGCCAAAGCTGTTATTTGTCCATCGACCAAATCACCGGAGATGCAGTTGACATCATTTAATGGGTCAGGTGAGTTCGACACCTTGGAGAATGGGAGGTTTGAGATTGGAGACGAAGAAGCAGAAGATGAAGAGGTACAGCAACCACCCAGTCCTGTGAGTGACTGGGAAGACAGCGAGACGGAGAAGGGGCAAGAGTGGGCAAATGATGAAGAAGAGTTATCTCGGTTTATTTGTCTATTATATGATGCATTGTTCCGGGAAGGGGCAAGAGTGGATGTGGCCCTGCAACACGCGCTTGGCTCACATCCGAAACTGAGGTATTCATGCCATCTTCCCAGTATACCATAGTTTTGTACAATTAAACATTTACAAGAGAAATAAAGAATAATAAGAATATAGGTTCATGTATCAATCCGATTAACTGAGAAAATAAGAGAGCAAGATCAAATTTTGAGGCTGAGAAAAAGTACATCTCTATCTGTGGGTTGTCTGTTCAACAAACTTGTTCAATTCAATACACCCAGAAGAGTTCTGTCCACATTAGTAATTTGTAAAGCTTTTGCATACATGTACATTCTGAAACTACAGACATGGATAGGACTGGTTTTCGCTTGGGAACCCCTTTATATTCATAATCAATACATACTTCAACTTCTCTCTCTCTCTCTCTCTCTCTCTCTCTCTCTCTCTCTCTCTCTTCCCCTTGAGTAATGAAATTTAATATATACATATAATCCTGTGTCTTTGTGCTATGCTCTTCTGGTTTCATTAGGATGAGAAGACAGCTAAGTATGGCTTAAGTTTTCATTTTAAACGCTTGGGCATCAAAAAAAGGTTTTTGAAACCGTAGTTTAGTAGTTGATGCATGCTGCTTGAGAGTTTGAAATTACAGTTTCAGATGAAAAAAAGGAAACCCAGAAAGAAACAGATGTTGAAATTACAGTTTCAGATTAAAAAAAAAACAAATTTGTTTCACTTTAGGATATTGATGTAAAAAAAAAAGAATTAATAAAACACCACATCAATGCTAGCTAATATGTAGCTATACTTCTACTACGGTAAACAAAATATACAACATGAGTACTACTAAAAGAGTGGAACAAAAAGGTTATACAAATGCTTACTCACACCTCAAATAATTATAAATCATGCTTTCTGAACTGAAAATCCAAGGATAAATTCTTTGATTTCATTGTTCGCTGCTCTGTCAAGTGCAGTTCTTCCATCTGCATCTTTAATACTGTAATCAGCACCAGCCCTTAATAACTCTTCAATTTTTGGTTTGTCACCTTCAGAGGCAGCCATCAATAATAAGATGTCTACAGGATGTATGTTCTGGCTTAAAAGATCGTTCATTTTATCGTATGAACCCTCAACTGCAAGCATCCCCATGTAGTTGAAGTACTGCAAAAATCACAATATAATACTTGTCACTAGGACCATCAAATTGGATATCATTTTTCTTGGAATTCAAGTAACTATAGAAATTTGTGTTTCAACAGATGAATGATTAGTTGATATGCTTTAAAGCCATATTACCCTAGATTATGCAGACACACAAGAACTTATCATGGACATGAAATTGAAGTTACTGATTCAGGGGAAAAAATAGATTTTCAAGATTTGGTGATATTAACATTTAATTATTGAATATGTAACTCTGTAAGTGCTTGAAATCTTACTTCATTATACTAATCTAAAGTCTAAACAGAAATCTTAGAGATCTTTTGAGAAATTTTTAGGATTACAAAACTACTAAAGGAAAAAAAATAAAAAGAAAAAAGAAAGTAGGAAGAAGAAAAGGCAAAGAAGATTTTAAAAGTGCTAAAGAGAAAATATATGTTCATGTCCAAGATCTAGGTTTCAACTTTCAACAAGCTTCTGCCATTGATTGTGCTTAGAGTAAGTTTGGTTTCTTATAACTAATCCAGAGTTACTAAATGTGGAGGGCTACTGCACCCCCATTTAGAACACCCCTACTGTACCCCCATACCTGTAATTTCAACAAAATTTCCTCCAAAACCTATTTTCTGAGACACCCAAAAGTCCATTATAGAAACCTTATCTAAACAATCTCTGGAGGACCCAATCTCCTAAACAACTCCATTGTCTTACAAAGTTTCATCATTTCTCATCCATCTATAACCAAAACCCAATTTTTTTTAAAGCACCAGGATTCAGAATTTGATCACAAAAAAGAAGAGTTAAAGAATATAGTGCAAATCATGAAAAGATAAAAATCAATCAAACAAAATGAGAGATTGAAACACAAGTACTTGTTCAACATCGTCTCGATCAAAATCTTCACGACGTTGGCTACCGTAAATCCCTGCTCCCTCTGCATCAACACCGTTCTTTCCAAATTTAAACCAACATTTGGCTCTAGAACCGTTGGAAGGTCCGATTTTGGACCCAATATTGCACCATCCGAGCCTCTTTGGAATCCCCAGGAACTGAGAATTACACTTCCATACAAACTGAGACGACCCAGAAGATGAAGAAGAAGAAGAAGAAGTTATTGAAGGAAAGCTGAGATGAATTGTACAAGGGATTGACGCCATTAAGGCTTCAGAGGAAAAAGCTCAAAACTCTTCTACACAGAATTAGAGAAAGCATTTATAAAGCTCTCACTCTGCTTTTGTTATCTTCTTATCAGAAGAAGAAAATCAAATCTAACGGATTCAATTCTGTTACCAACTTCTCTCTCACCTTATTATATGACTACCTAATCAATCTGCAACGTCCATTTACTGGAACTCTGTTTGACGCTCTGTTTTGATTGATATGTGATCTTGATTTGATGAACTAGGAAAGTATATTTTCCGGAAACAAGAATTTGGGCTCAAAATCTTAATATTAATGGTAAGGGGAGATTTTTTTGGGAGGTTTTCTTGCGGGGGCCAGTTCGGAACAAAATCAACCCTTGCATCATTTCTATATATAAACGTAAAGAAATAAAGTGAAGGACATATTTGAAATAATAAAAAAAGAATACAAGCATTTTAGGTTATATTTGGATTAGAGGAATTGAATCACATTCCTCAGAGGTACTCTTTCATAGCCCGTTGGTGGCGGTTTCCATAGCCCTTAGGTAGCGGTTTCATTGGTGATAGCTTTGATCCTGATCTATGTTGTTGGCGGTTTCATTGTGCTTCTCACACGCTTAGTTTCATGTATCTACGCCTTAAAAAATATGTATCTTGGACAATAGTTCCCTTCCTTGAAAAAAAAAATGTTCAATTTGTATCATACGCTGGATTTGTACCAAACACATTAGAAGAGGTACACTCACACCCCATTTTTTGTCTAATAGCACAACATTTATTCTTACACTTCGATTACATCAAAATGTGGGTCGTATGGAGATGATCCATAGGTTGATGTTGATCTACGTGATAAAAGTATCCACAAATTCTTCAGTTGTCATATTTCAACTAATTTAAAGTTGGTGGTGGTGGTGAAGAGGCGGAGGCCAGTGGCGGTTGTAGTAGTGAAAATCTATACGTTTAACTAAGAAGTGATTAGACATAATTACCCTTCTCTAAGGGCTTAATGTAAATAGATTATATATTGTAATAATTATGTTTTTAAAATAAAAATTATCATAACTTTTTTATTACAAATCGGATTTTGGTAAAAATTATATTTTTGGAAAGCATTTTTCATAACCTTTAAAATGAGATCTCAACAATACTAAAATCTAAAGATCACTCAACAATACTAAAATCTAAAAAAATGTATATTTTTTTCCAGAAAACAGCGCAACCAACATGGTTACGTTGTTTTTGTAATTGACTGAAACAACGCAACCAACATGGTTCCATTATTTTTGGGTTTGGTCATAGTAGGGTGGTTGTGGCGGCGACGTGGTGGTGAGGTGGTGGATGACTGAAATAGTGTAACCAACTTAGTTACACTATTTCTACGTTTGGCAATAGTAGAGTGGTGGTAGCGGTGTGGTTGTGGTAATCTTAGTTAACTGAAATAGTTGAACTAGCATGGTTGTACTGCTTCTGGGTTTGACTGAAATAATGCAACCAACTTAGTTGCAATGTTTTTAGGTTTGGTAATAGTATGATGGTGGTGGTTGTGGGAGTGGCGGCAATATGATGGTGGTGGTGGCGGTGGTGAGGTGGTGGTTTGAAGGTGTGAGAAAAAAAAATAAAGAGAAGTGTGTTTCGAAAAATACATACAATTTGGAAAAAGGGTAAAATTAGTTTTTACAATAGTGGTTAGAGTTTTATTAACTTATACAAAATTTGGGTTGGCTTTTTCAGCAAGAAATTAAAAATGTGAATTTCTCCAAAACTTTATTTATGAATTTTTTTATTACTCATTTTTTTTTTCAATTTATTATAATATTTTAGGGCTTATCTATCTCAAGGTAGATTCTTCTAATAGCGGTAAAGATAAAGAATGGACTCTTGACTACTTAAACCTCTACTTTTCCTACAAAGTTAATGATTCCCATTTGTAGATAAAGCAAAAAAAACGAAAAGCTACATTAGTTACATGGACATCTCCCTCTCTCTTGGTATTATTGATGAAAATATTTCATGATCTGTGGAATCTTTTTTCATCATTTACCGAAGCTGGGAATAGTGTAGTAATAGTGATAATATTGTCCACACTTAAGTTCATTGGAATGGGTTGATAGTAGGCTTCAAATTTAATCCAAGAGAGGAACATCATCATCAAATACTATCTCGAAATATTACTTGCCAACCCTTGCAAGTGAACCCTACAACGTGCTGTCATAGAAAAAAAAAAAAAAGTGATATTATTGAATATCCTTTCTCATAATTAAATTAAACAAAAAAAATAAGTTGTTAGATTAAGAAAATTACAAATAAAGATAAATATTAATGCATTTTAATATATATACTCACACTATTATATTTCTTTAGTTTTCTCCAACTTCTCATAGATCTGAAAGTACAAATTGATTAAGGGCAAACTTCTAATTAAGTTTAATGAAATTTATATGCTCTTGAAATTTGAACGAATAATAGGAACTAGTACCACATTAAAGATGTTGGAAAATGAAAATTTTAATATCAGCTAATTAAGGTTATTTCTTTGATCAATATGGTGAAATGAATTAAAAACTTAATTAATAGAATATTTAAAAATTACTAAGTGAGAGTAGAAGAACTTGAACACAAGCATCAATTTTTAGTTGTTTAACAAGTAGAAGAGAGCATTCATAAGAGAGAATAACTAAGAGAGAATTTATAAGAGAACTTTGAGAAACTTTTATTGCTTACAACTTGAGGATGCTACAAATGAATGAAGTTCTCTATTTATAGGGGTGATGGGGTACAATAAATGTGACTGACCTAACAACTAAAGAAGTTCTATGCCCTTTCACATTATTCTACACACTTCTTAGATATTTCTACGAGATTCATTCACGATCCAACCATACCACTTTTGTGGAGTAGACCAAATTTTAGATTAAAATTTTCAGTAAGTTGTGTTAATATTTAATAAATTCCAAAATATAAAAATTTAGGCTCCGCTTGATATGCGGGAAAAATTTGCATTCTGCAAATTACTACAGCTGTGGTAGTGGTAGTTTGCATGGACAAACAAGATCATATGTATCCTAACTAGTAGAGGAATACCATATCAAGAGGCTTTTGACTGGGAATAACTGCAGATGCAAATTTTCCCTGCATACCAAGCAGAACCTTAACGGAAGACTTGGAAAAAAAATAGATTTTATTCCAATGGCCTCACAATAAAAGAGTCCCAAAGTTCTTAAGTAGTTAAAGATATTCTTACATTTCGTTTACACTATTATTCTTACATTTCATTTACACTATTATTCTTACATTCCGTTTACACCCCACCTGTAGGGAAGAATTAATTTATAGCTATATGCTAAAATAAGACCAAATCAAGCCATAAGGGCCCCAATCTCAAAGCAATCCTCCCTCAACCAGAGCAAACCCAACTACCACCTTCCACACTCACTCTTAACCAAACGAATCTATGAATCATGGAAACCTGACGAAGGCAGCTGCTCAGCTCCCTGAAAAAATGGCTGCAACCTCTCTAATATAGACAGGCTCCCCGGACTATGCATACAAGAAAACCGCAGAAGACTACTTGCTTGAGTGGTTGGAAACATGGCTTCCATAATCTAGGTATCAAATCCCACAAAGGAGATTCCTCTTTAAATAACAATCTAGGTCAAACATTGCATTACAAGAAAAACTATCCAAATGAATAAGTCTTATTTTCGTAGCACACTTTTATCAACACTTATTTTTGAGAATAGCATTGTTTTAGAAGTCTCTTTATTTAGTAACTCAAATCTATATCATCAATAAAGTTAAATACATATATGTCTACTTGTCTTCACAAGAAGAACCAGAGCCAGCAACAAGTTCATGTTTTTGTTTTTTTTTCTATATAAGAAACAACAAATTCCTTTCAGGCAAGTCTCCACTATGTTAGAGTGAGAGAGAATTCTGAATACTTATCTTCACAAGAAGAACAGATGCAGCAACAAGTTCAAATAAATCATTTGTTGTGTGGTGGAAGTTTCAGACAATTAGGAGGAAGGGGGATGTCTGATTTCATTCATAGCAATCCAAAAACTGATGCATGCGAGACCGAGAGTTGTGAGGTGTTACCCAATGGATACTGAGAGCTTTGAGAAACCAAGCTTCTTGAGTCGGTTGGATATGGGAGTAGACCATGCTTTTTCTGTCTTCCCGCATTTTATGTCCACTACTTCGACAATATTAGGTTTTTTCTTGTTGGGCTTTGATCTGTAAGGAGTTCTCTCTAGAGCAATGTCTTCAGACCCAAGCATTGGAATGTTATGAGTATTCTTCTTCCCGTCGTTCTGTCTTGCTTTCTGGGTAGTCCCGGGGTTTCTCCGATTTATGTTGCTCATACTGCTACTGCTGCTGCTCGCTTCATTCGATGGTCTTCTTCGCTGTAGACTTGTTTTCGAAGTAGAAGCAGAGGGAACTGAAACTGGGATTACTGGAGGCTTTCGTCTAGAAGATATTGATGGCTCTGCTGGTGCACAACTCCTGTAGTCTAGTTCCTTGGTAATCAGGGAACTGATAGTACCGGTGGTTCCAATTCTAATTGAACCTCCCCCACCCTTGATAAGCTCAGGTTTCGGAACCATGATTCTTGACTCTCAATCCACGGTCTCCTGAAGACTTATCTAACAGGAATGAAGCTCCAACTTCAGAGACCTCCTACACATGCAGTTAACTTAAGCAGACAGTAGCCTGTTATGCAGAAAAGCAACTCAGTCTAAAATAAACGAACTTTAAAGTCGTGTGCGTTCTCAAGTTCTATATTTTAGTTCAAATTGGAGAAATAGTTCATGCATATAATTTATGAACAGGTTAATAGCAACCAATATGACATTATGGATGTTGGTATGACAATGAAGAATGAAAACGTTTTTCGCTTTGAACTCTTAACATCTGCTATTTGTATCGCAGATATACATTATAAAAGGAAGTATCAATAAACTCATACACATTTCTACAGAAACCACACCAAAGATTCGATGCATATAGAAAAAAATTTCAGGTCCCAGGATGCAGGTGATGAGAACATAAACACCATAAATAACAGATGGTTAGTAGAAACAGACAACATTTTTTTCCCGATAAGTAGAAACAGACAACAATTCAGCAGACTAGCAAAGGAGTTAAGACTTGCTGGTAAACTGCAAGAAATCAACTGAAATACCACAAGGATCGAAAGTATAAACATACAACTTTTTTTTTTTCCCCGGATAAGCAAAAACAAACAACAATTCCGTAGACTAGCAAAGGAATTAAGACTTCCTGGTAACTGCAAGAAATCGACTGAAATACCACAAGGATCCAAAGACCATATCATACGGAAGGGAAAGAGCCGATTATGAATTCTGAACTCCTATAAGTGAGGAAGAAGAAAAAGAAGAAGAAGAAAAAATTGATCACCTAGTCAGGTTTTTATAATTACAGATAAATTTGAACAAACTAGATGCAAAGAATTGAAAGTGCAATTCCAACAAAAAGGATCAACTTGAGTGCCAAATTTCAGTCATAACAGATTGACCAGAAAATATTTAAACCCAGCTAAAGATTAATCAAATCCAATAAGAAACTAATGATTTCCAACCAATTCATTAACAGAACAATAGTCAAATCGAAAAAAAAAAAAAGAAAGAAAGAAAAGAATCTACCAACATGAACCAGAAAGTTATAAAGGTTAGCAAATTGGGGTTTTGAAATCTCTGTTTTTAGGTGAACACAAAACATAATTAGATTATACAAAAACCTGCTCCACCAAATCACGAAAAAAAAACCACTAAATATAAAATGCATAACAATCCACAAGCTATGCACTAATTCACCAAGTAAACCCTAGCACAACAGTTCATGATGAATTCTACCTCCTTAGCCGAAATCATACAGAGCTACATCTAGCTTAGCCAAAAATGCAAGACTTACAAATATTTATGCCCAAAACCATTAACTCAACCTAGATTAATACAACATTTTCGTTCAGGAAACTCACCAAATAACCTTCAAAAATCTAATATAAACACAAAAAAATCAAGAAAAGAGAATTTCATTAAGAATTCCAATTCATCAAGGAGAACAATTAAACCCAAAAATATTAAAAATAAATTCCAAAAATAAATATAAAAAAATAACCTTATTCTTACAATTCATCAAGGTGAACAACTAAACCGTAGAAAACCATATAGAGAGAGAGAGAAGGAGGGAGACTGAATAGCTTACCAAGAAGAATGTATGGTCGACATTTTGTTTGGACAAATCCAAACGCCACCTAACCCCAAAGTCTATCGGATCAGGAAAATTAAAACAGCTCTGAAAATGTCCTGGGTCTTGTTTGCTGTTCTTCAAAAGCTCATATCCTGTTCAGAATTTTAGATAAGTCATGAATCACTCACTATCATCACGTCGCCTTCATTGCAGTCCACCCGCGTGTTACCCACAGACCAGAGTAGAACAGACCAGACCATCTTAGAGAATGCGCCTTTCACTTTTTAACTTTCTAAATAACCGTCTTGTCAACAATTTTTTAAATCTGATAGGATAGTCAACGAGACTTTTTCACCGACATCTGACCCACAAATCTTCACGATTATATTAGGGGAGTATATATATATAGCCCCTCAAAAACCACTCGTTCGATCACATGGAATGGATTCAGGGGTTAATCTACATGGTAAATAACTTAGTTATCTAAAATCAGTCGATTTAAAATTTTTAACTTCAAATCTATTTATTCTAAATCAACAGTCAAATAAAAATTTATAACTTGGAAATTTTTTAAAGACTAATTTGAAGGGGTTAGAAATTTAGAATGAGTTAATTTTTTAATATAATAATATACGGGCCCACAAATGTGAATTATATAAGGGGCTATATAACCTCCCTCTATTATATTATACTAGGTATATCGTCGTGCCTCCGGCACGGCTTAAAACCTTGGCTATCAGGAGAGAGAGGGGTAGATTGGTTTCTTATGTTGGTTTCGAAAAGGGCAGGGAGAGAACTTATAAAGCAGGACGAAATTTATAAACAAAAATTAGGGTTTGCGGAGGAGGGAGAGAACTTCAGCAGATCTTCCGGTGGCGGTGGGGAGGAGGAGCCGACACAGAACGAAAAAAACAGTAAGGGGAGAGGGGAGGTAGAGAGAAATCGAGAGAGAGAGGGCAGGGAGAGAGAGGGAGAACTTATAAAGCAGGACACAATTTATAAAACAGGATAAATTTGCCCTCCATCCTGAATTATATAAGAGATTATTATATTATTCGGAAAAAAATTAATTGCTTAATCTCTAAGTCGAAGACAATAAACTATGTCAACCCATGCTTTGACTGTTTTTTGTTTGAAGAATGCTTGACTTACACAATGGAGCCAAGTTGGTTATTTACATAATGACCTGGCGTATTATAATTGGTTTGGACTGACAAATTAAGTATGTGTGAATTAAAATCAAATGATATCGCGTCATGCCGTTATTAAACTATTTTTATGTGACTCAATTATGTGAGTTTTAGCATTATTGTTTGGGTGTTGTTAATAGGAAAACAGGTTCGAAGGACCTTTTGTATATTTGTGATTAGAGAATTTTTTAATTTTTGAGTTTTACACCCCATCAAAAATACACTCCACTTCTATTATCATCCTCATCATCTTCACCACCATCATTAGTTTCCACTTCATCGTCGGCCACCACTGCCTCCATTGTTGCCTCCATGTCCACCTTCACAAAAAGATGAGAGAAAGTGAAGAGATTAATTTTTTAGATGTACTCCCTCTCTCTTTCTTTTTTCTTTCTGTGAGGCTGGAGGTGGAGGCAGATGCAGTGGTGGCCGCGATAGAGTATTTTTAGTGGAGTTCATACTCTCTCACTTCTTCTCTCCGACTCTCTCTTTCTCTTTCTCTTTCTCTTTCTCTTTCTCTTTCTCAGGGTGGGCAGCGGTGGAGGCAGTAGTGGCCGGCAGGTGGAGTGGGAGTGACAGTGATGAAAATGATGGTGATGATGGTAGAGGTATGGTGTATTTTTGGTAGAGTTGGTAGGGGAAAAAAACCCAAAAATTAGTTGCAGAGCTTTCCCTTTAACCAAAATTAACAATGGGGATTGGGGTTAAAGCCATGTTTTCTCCATCCATTTTTATTTTCCTATTGACAACACTCTTTCTCTAGTTATTATCAAGTAAAGCTAAAAACACATTCTAACTTGGTTGTGTTTTTAAGCTTTGCGAGTATTTTTATTTTATTTTTCAATTTTGACCTCCAAAAATATTTGGTAAATTGAAATACAAATATTTGTTAAAAAAAATAATGATACAATAGTTTTAAGAAGCAGGGAGAATCTGCTTTTAAAATTTGTTTCTCATTTTAACATATTAGAATAGAATGTTTCGAAATGTATTAGAATGTATTTAAGGTATGGAAGTGTTTCATATTATTTTCATGTATTTTACAATTCTAATGTTTGGATATTATATCTTATCGATTTTTCATTAGATTGATACATACGATCAAATGAGATTTTAAACCTTGGTCCAGCCTCCCTGCTCAGTGCATGTGTTATTGTATCCTCCGAGATCATGCCCTTAGTATCACAGCGGGACGTTTGTTTACAAATCTATAACACCTACTTATAATATTTTAAAAATAAATAAAAAATAAAACAAAAACTACATCATCAGGTAAGGCCAGAAGCTAATGTCGGTCACGTGATGATGTAAAGATGGAGACTCGAGACAGGAACACATCACCTTCAAAAAATAAAATAAAATAAAATAAAATAATAACATTAATTTTTTTAAAGGTCAAGTAAATTAACGGTTGCTTGTTTTACAAATAAATTAGACCGTTGTTATCTACACTACCATTTTTATAAACAATAATTGAAGAGAGAGAAAAAAGTAGGAGACAAAATATGTAAGGGTTCTTTTATCTCCGCCCACAACCCAAAATACACCCCACCATCTTCATCTTCCCCAACCCACCGACGACTACTGGCAACCGCTGCAACAACGCCGGCGACGAGAATTTTTTTATTTTTTTTTCTGTTCTTCCTAATTCCCATCTACCCTTTTCCACCACTACCACTACCACCACCACCATCGTCCCACAACCCCACAACCCCTTTCTCTTCACCACCACCGTCACCATCATCTTCTCACCTTCACCACCACCCCACCGAGTGCCCTGACAGATTAGAGAGAAAGGAGAAGAGATAAAGAGAAAAAGAGGGGCATAGAGTGATGGTCGTGGGAGAGAGGGGAAGATAAAAAAAATCCAAATGGGAAGAGAGTGAGGTCCATCTTCATTGATGCTCGATTGCACGACAAGGAGCACACACATGTACTGCTCGTCTACATGTCAACGTGCAAGTACACTATGTGCTCGTTGTCACGACCCCTCCGAGCATCATAAAATTTAAGGATTAAATATGTTCTATGTTTTTTTTTGTGTTAGGGATTAAATTTTCTCAATAAAGAGTAAGATCAGGCAAATCCCACTGGAAGTTCTTGATGTTAATGGCATTATTGAATTTAGATTTTTTTGGGGCTAAATTTGGATTAGAGATGTGTTGATATATGTCGGAAACGAGCATCAAGCTTAATAACGTGCAGAAAATGGGGCTACTGGAAGTTATGGAGATTGTGCTCGCCGGCACAACCATGATCATTGCTTCTTTGTACACGTGATCACGACAACGAGCGTCTTTGGTAACCTTTTTTGGCTTGTTAATAGGTCCACGAACATGTCATGCTGATGCTCGTAATCGTGCCAACGAGCGTTGAACAAGATGCTCTTCTCTGCAACTGCGAGCATACATTTTGTAGCCCTAATTTTTTTTTCATAGATTTTGAAGAGAAAAAAATGGAAAAAGAAAAACATAAATCACAAGATGCTCTTCTCTGCAACTGCACCAACGCGGCGACCAGAAATTTTTTTTTCCGGATTCCCACCTTCCCCTACCCCTTTCCACCACTACCACTACCACCACCGTCCTATAACCATCACCACACCCCCACAACCCCTTTCCACCAATAAAATCTATTTTTTTAGATCTGGGAGAGAAAAAGTGGGTAGAGAGAGGGGGAGAGAGAATGGAAGAAAAGTTGATGGAGAGAGAGTTGAAGACGATGAGAGGGGTTCGCCTTTGATCGGCGTTGAGGGTGGAGTTGAGAAGTTGACGGTTAGAGGAGAGAATAGGGGTTTTGGAAAAAAAAAATATTATTTTAATATTGTTAAAGGTTGGATAGCCCCGAACAAAAGGGTGGCTATAATTGAGACATTTTTTAAAATTGGGGGATAGCCCTGATCAATGGTCACAACTGACACAAAATGGTAGTGTCAATAACAACGGTCATAAATTAAGGGGTCGTTTGGTTCACATACTTGAAATGTCCCTAATTGACCCTAATTGAGTTGCCAGATATTTGGGTCATTTTCTAAGGCTCCAACCAAACAATGAAAATAATGTAGAATTCATTTTTTGAAGAAATAATTTAGTTCCTAAAAGGTTCATTTTTAATACATTGTTTTTGAAGTGCAATTAAAAGGAATTGATTTGTAATTCTAAGAATTGGAGGATATTAAATAGAGATTTCACAAGTTGTTCTCGAATTCCTGAACGGAATGAAACAACAACTGAACTGAAGAATTGTAATGCCCCAATTTGAAACTCACAATCTCTAAGAATTGAGTCGCATCTCGAGGCGTTAGGCTAATTATACAAGGTGATTAATTAGTACTAAATAAACCTAAACAAGGTTTACAAACCTAATCAGAGTTAAACTAATGCAGCTATCCATATCACTAATCACCTCAAAATATGACTAGGGCGAACGAAAAATTCGCCAGAGTCTCCCCTGTAATTTCAGGGTTCTCAACCTG
>MVGT01001898.1:170115-254013 GCA_002174775.1 Macleaya cordata | reverse complement strand
TTTTTTGCATCTTTTAAAATGTTATTTTTTGGCTTTTTTCTTAAGCAATCTGATTGCATAGAGACTTAGAAAAGTGCAGATGCTCAAAAGTATTTAAAATAACCGATGCAATAATTTGGTATTTTTATTATGAAAGCGGTTATAGGTTTTCATAGACTAATTACGAAGCTTTTTTTTTTGAATTTAGTATTGTTGTCTGGTCTCATTTTAAAGATCTTGAAAAATGCTTTCCAAAAATATAAATTTGACTAAAATCTAAATTATAGATTAAAAGTTATAGCATTTTTTATTTTAAAAAAACTTATTTTCTCTCTCTGCCACGTCATCGGTCCCCACAAGTAAAAACAGTTAGAAGTATACGTGTTTAGCAAAGAGAAGGGTAATTTAGGTACCAAAATTTTGCAGTTTTAAAATAAAAGAAAGAACTAACTCTTTCCTTACAAAACACTAAAAAGTTGAGATTAAGCTTACAAAACAAAAAGTGCATGTCCTCTACATGAAACGGTTATAAAATAAGGGCTTTCAGCCCAATATTGTGTTGAAAGTATAATGGACATCCTTGTATATTGGCATTGTTGAACAAATACACTCATTCAAGTAGGGCAATTAAATGGTAATGGCGGGAAACCACACTAAAAATACTCTATTTTGGGAGAATTGCACTAAAATTACTATTTTGAAACTAAAAACAAAAATAACATCCACCATTATTCTTACATTTTAGATAAAATGATCCTATATGTGGATATAGAATTAGGTCTAGATTAAAGAATAAATAGTCTAGACAGTAAAAAGTTAAAAGGATTTTATGGGAGATTTTGGACAAAAATTGAGGAAGGGTGTTGATTTTGTTTTTATTTTCAAAAGGGTGACTTAAGTATAATTTACCCAAACTAGAGGATTTTTCATGTAGTTTACCCGGATGGTAATAGTTAATTTTGGAGAAAAGAAGAAGGTCTCGAGTTCCTATTTTATTTGTACTTCTGAAGTCCCTTAAGAAAATTTTCATTAGTATAAGCAATTTGCTTTCCAAAAGCACAAGGTCTTCCTCCCATTAGTGTTTATGACCTAATATATGCCACAACCCACTCATACATATCAACACTTGTCGTTTAGCTAGATAATTAACATGTGATACATCATAAAAAAAAGGTATAACACAGGTTGAATTGTTGAAGCACTTGGAAAACAAAGTAGAATATACTTGCATATACTAATAGGGTGATTTTTTTTTTTTTTTTTTTTTTTGCTAATAATTAGTGGCAAGTTTAGAGCATCTATAGTGGTTGAGTATCTAAGGTAAATATGGATAAATCGTTGCACATTGGATCGAAGCTATTATACATTTTACATTATGGGACCGAAGCCAAAGCTATATATAGATTTCTCTAAATACCATATGCATAAATTAGCCAAGCGGTGTACAGGGTGGGAGTCCCACGTTGGGCGGTGAAGGAGCTAGGCGCCTGGCACCAGGCGGTGTCCAGGCTAGCCACCCCATTTTTTTTATTGTTCAAAAAGCACCAGGCGGTGTAGGGTGTGGGCGCATGGCACCGGGCGGTGCACAGGCAGCCCGCCCACACTTTTTATTTATTTTTATTTTTTAAAAAAACTTAAACTTTTTATAACTTTATAGTGTGTGGTTTATATCTAAATAGTACGGGTCCTACATGGAGATGATCCAAGAGTTGATTTTTTAATAAGATATTTATATCGCCATTTAGATCATCTCTAGAAAACACTAGACTTTTTTTAAGCTTTTATACTGTATAAAAATTAATCTTAAATGAACGGTAAAAAGATCATTACTACTCAATAAGAAACCGCTGATTTCAATTAAATTTTTTATGGTGATAAGAATTTTATAATGGACTGATTATTTGTAAGAATGATCTAAATATTGAGGTGAATATCCTCCTAAAACATCAACTCTTAAATCATCACCATGTGGGACCTGCACTATGTAGACATAAACTACGTACTTTAAAATTATACAACAAAAATTTTCTTAAGAGTTTAAAAAAAAATGTTATCCTTTTATACTAGGCGGTCCAAGGGGACACCGCCTGGTATTAGTTGGATTGTTTTAGATTTAAAACTAGGCCGGACCAAGGGAAACCACCTCGCATTAAATTTTTTTTTTTTTAAAAAAAATTCTCAATGTATCCTCGTTTTAGTTTTTTTTTTCAAAACCTTTTTCTCTACCGATGTGCAACTAAATATTGTAATGTAAAATTTTGACAGCTAAAATACATTTTAGTTTATGACCGTTGTAGATGGTCTTACACAATACTCTTTATTTTTCATCATTAACTAACTTACTACCACTTAATGGGTTTGAAACCCAAAATTAAAGGTTTGCCTCTTAATATCACTAGTTAGGGCAAGTGCCATGGGAAACCCTTATTTAAATTATTTGAGGTAGGAGTTTAAAGGTTTAAGGGAGGGCAAGAACTATGGGACATCAGGTCTGGACGGTGCAGTTAGTGACGGCACTATTAGTGTCATACGTCACAAATTGTGCTGCACGACACAATTAATGTTGTCCAATTAATCAAGTTGGTCATTCCTTCAGATGCTGAAAAGATGCCTTGGCTTCTGGAGAAGCTTCCTGGAATGATTGATAATGGAGATGTTCTAGTATTTGCATCAAAGAAAGCTACAGTGGATGACATCAAGTCAATTTAGTCACTTGTGAACTTTGATATTGCAACCTCAAAAAATATTTTTTTTGCTTGTTTGAGGTGTCCATAGCACAAATGCCACAAATCATGTAGATCACCAAAAAATTCTAAAATTTTTATCCCAAAAATTCTAAAACTTTTATCCCATGGTGATCTACATGCTCACAAAAAAACAGCGCTGCTGTTTGGCCCGACCATATTACAAAACAAATGTCAAATTCTTATATGGTATGATGGGTCCCACCGCCACATAAGTTAGAAACCCCTTCATAATAGTTTTGGGAGAGAAAAAGTGGTAGGTCTCACCCTGTCACATAAGTATCGGACATTTGTTTTGTAACATGGGTGGGCCAAAAAGCTTTATTGTAAAAAATATCGGGATTTTTGACTTTAGTCCCCCTTCCATGTTTCAATTAGGGGTTAGTCCCTTTTTACATAGAAATTAGACGTTGATTCCTTTTCTGTCAAGAATCAGTTAAGTGGTGCTCATGTGTCAAACACGTATGGTAATTTGACATTATTGCCCTCACGTGTATTACACGTGATTCACTTAAGTGTGTACCTATTTTTTTTACCTAAATACCCCTCTTTTTATTAAATATTCTTATTAAGTGGGTTCCATCGGAGGCCACCTAAAAAAAATCAGATTATTAATTTTTTCTTCTGATTCGACCTCCCCTACCCTTCCACTACCACCACCGTCCCACCAGCATCACCAAACCCCTCTCTCTAAACTCCTTCCTCTCTAAAAACCCATTTCTCTCTCTAAACTCCTTTATCTCTTTAAACCCCCTTTCTCTCCCCAAAAATGAAGATTGATGCGGTGACGATTGTGTCGTGCCGGTCCTCTCTCTTTCTCTTTCTTCCCCTCTCTAAATCAGATGTAAGATTAATTTTTCAGTTTGAAGATAAATAAACCCTTTTCTCTCTTCCCCTTTTTTTTCTTCTCTAAGTCAGATCTAGTGGTAGTGGAGATCGATGAAAGATGATGGTGACGGTGGTGTAGGCGGTGGAGGGGGAGGGGGGTTTGTTTTTATTTTTTTTGTGGTGGTGGTGGTGGTGTGGTGGGGAGAGAGATCACAGATTTTTTTGGAGTTTTTTTTTTCTGTAATGGTGGAGGCGGTGAGATGGTGCGGTGGTGGTTGACGGTGATAGTGATAGTTATGACGTCGGAGGTCATTGCAATGGCGGCAACAAAAATTTCCCCTGCAACCCTTATGTACATCCACGTACTGAACCAAAAACCTCCCTTTCCTCCCATGCAAATTAAACCCCTTCTTCCTGTATCTCTCATCACTTGCCCAATTAATGTACCACCTCCTGTCCCATACAAATTTCCTCACATAAATCCCCAATTTTAGTAGGAAATGTGTAGCCAACAATGGATGGAAATGTAAAATAATGAAACCCACAAACAGTTCTGCAAAAATCAAGCATTATTGCATCGTTTGATGTCACTGCTACACTAATCATCCCATCTACCCCTTTGATCTCTCTCTTCTCTGTGATGACGGTGGTAGAAGTCGTGGAGTGCAGCAATGGTGGTGATGGTGGAAGATGATGATGGTGAGGTGGTGCGGTGATGGTGGCGTCATAGGTGGTGAGGTACTGGTAGAGGCGGTGATGGTGATGGATGGGATATGTGGTGGTTGCGGCGATAGTGGTCGTTGCAACGACGGTGGTCCGCTTGCAGCCTGTGGTAGTAGTTTTGAGCTTGAATTTTGATTTTTAATCAGTGGGTTTTAGAGATTACAAAGTTTTTTCTTTCTGGATTTTTTTTATTTTTGGTGGAGATTCAAGTTTTTTTGTAAATAATTTGTAGATTAAAAGGTAGTGGTGGTGTTGCAGAGACTCTCTCTCTTCTGGTTTATCTAAACTTCTTTTCATAAAATTTCTTTTCTTTGTTGAAACCTTGGATTTTTGGTTGGAACCTTTTCTGGGTTTTAGTCACTTTTTTCTAGCCGTTGGATCAGGCATGGGTATTATGGGTAAAAAAATAGGTACCTACTTAAGTGAGTCACGTGTAACACATGCGAGGGGTAATAATGTCAAATTGCCACACGTGTTTGACACATGAGCACCACTTAACTGATTATTGACAGAAAAGGGATCAACGTCTAATTTCTGTGTAAAAAGGGACTAACCCCTAATTGAAACATCGAAGGGGGACTAAAGTCAAAAAATCCCAAAAATATCTCTCCTAGTCCCACGATACTATGTAAAAGCTCTTTCAAAAAGACGTGTCACGTGTCCAAATAATTCGTTCACTAATTTGTCTCTCAACCAAACCGTACCACAACTCGGTTCATCTTCTTTCCCCCTCATTTGCAATTGCACCTCTCTGTTACGGGGTTCCGCCACCAAAAGCCGCCACCGAACGGCCACCAATTTCCCTATAAAACATGGCAATCCCACACCCAATTCCAGCACCGCTATCCACTCCTCCTTCTCCTCCTCCTCCTCCTCCTCCTCCTAAATCATCATCATCCACATTGCTCTCTCGCTTTCTCCTTCTAAAATGGCCTCATCATCATCATCAATGACCATTGAAGAACTAAGATCCTTCCACAAAATAGAGCGTGACGTATATCGTAGGTTGGTCATCGACTTAGGTCGCGACCTAATGCAATCCATGGAAATGATTGCCCTATGGCTCTGGTTAGAAGAAATCAGATACCCTAATATCATTCTCAAGATGCACAAACTCTCCAACGAAATCCTGAATTCAGTGGCAGAGGAAGCCCTAGCTTGCCTTAATTGCATTGTCTCCTCAACACCCCCTCCTCCTCCACCTCCCAGTGGCATTGATCTCCCAGAAACCCTAACCCTAATGGAGGGCAAACACATTTCTTTGCAGTTCTTTTTCGAGAACCGGGAGGGAGCTTTAATGAAAACCCTAACAACTGTAATCACTGTGTGCACCAGGGCGTTCCATGACATCTTTCAACAGGCGGCTTTATCGCCTAAACAAGCCTCCAATATAATTGGGCCTGGGTCCGGCCCATCAGGATTTCATCCTTCAGTGTTCCAACAACAACAACATATAAAACTACATCCTATAGTGTTTGGGAGCAGGATTACATCTGCTCCTCCTCCTCTTGCACCTGCGACTGGGGCGCATGATGGCGGGGATGGAATAATAATTGAAACCGGTGAATCATCTTCGTCAATATCATCGACATCATCGTCTAATACTACTGCTCAATCAACTCTCAACTCCATGGCAGAACCATACAATCCAACAAACAACGTGATCAGCAGCGGTAGTACTAATGAAGTAGTTGAAGAAAATGAAGTTGTTCCGCCAGAAGATCGCACGATGTTCATTACATTCTTACGAGGATATCCAATTCCTGAATTAGATGTCCGAAATTTTTTTGTTCGGTATATACATATATTTACTCTTATAAAGTTTTCTGAATTATTACAGCATTGATATGCTAAATTTTGACATTAATTGGTTAATTATATAATTGCAGCAAGTACGGGGACTGCGTCGAAAAGATTCACATGCAAGGAGTCCCACCAAATAAACAGTCCTTATACGCACGAGTCGTCTTCTTCACAGCATCAAAAATATCTGAGATCCTCGAGGGAAAAGAGAGAGTGAAATTCACGATCAATGGTAGACATATTTGGGCTAGACGTTATGAAGCAAAACGCAGTCGGTGTCCTCCACCAACAGCTGCAGCAACAGAATCATAATTCATTCATTCGATCGTCTAGCCTAGCTAGCTCCTGATGAACTTCTTGTTGCATGCCCATGTAGCAAATTAAACTTTTGATTGGGAGTGATGGTGACTGATTTGTTTGAAAGTTACAAACTAAAACATGATAGGGTCTTTGTTAACGTGTGCCCTAAGGGCACATGATAAGGATGTTTTTGAAGGGATTTTTTTGCAAGTTACATGTCTTCAAATTAACTGAATTTTTGTAGGCATAATATTATCATTATTTATAAGATGTTTACAAAAAATCAGCTCAATCAGAGATATCTATCCCTCTAAACAAATCACTTTAAATATCAGTCGTTCATTCATACTATTAAAGTCTAAATTAAGTGTTTGTGGTGCTAGAGGGTGCTATAGGACTCCGATTGAGCTGATTTTTTTAGATATGATCTAAATAGTATAAATAACATACATATCAAAAAATCAGCGCATTTAGACAACCTTAATAAACTAAACAAAATACAAAACCAAAAAGCTAGGGCACATGTTAACAAAATATGATGTGACCTTAAGACAAGTACATCAATCTCTACAACTACGGTGCTGATGGTTTTAAAGGACGTATGTCTCGCATAACACAACGATGGCATCATACATAATTAACGTAGCTCTCCAATTCTACGAACCGACATGACTTCCCGTGGCAGTTTGTGTCCTTCTAAAGATAACTAGTAACAATTGAAGTCCGTGGGACTTTACACATCCACCAGCCATAAATCATTCTTTTTATAGACTTAGAGTAAGCCTGACTTCAAGGCATCACATTGAATTAATGTAGAACAACAATGATTCATAATGTAGAACAACAATGACACTGAAAAAGTAAGGGCATGGTAGTAAGAGACAAATTTTTAATTTTGGGTCTGCAACCCATTAAATGGTTAAAATAATTTACTACCATAAATAAATTAATTAGGAACCTAATACAAAATTAAACAAATAATTAAACATATTTTTTGTTTGGATAATGGGAGATTTTAAAGAGGGATTTTGTGGGGATGGATATAGTGAAAAACTAGTTAGAAATCATGTAATCTCCATCCAAACAAGTCAATAGTTTATGGATATAACTTAATGAACAAGGAAAAATAAAGCCTAATTAACATATATAAAACCTTCATCACAAACTTGAATGAAGACGCTTCTGGTGAGATTATAACAAACTACCAAAAACAGAAATAGTACACCATAAATAGGTTGTCACTCTACATTCTCTAAATAACTATAATGTAAGAATATGGTAAAGTTTACACCGGTTTGTGGGACTCACATGCATATAATCATGGGGTTGATTTTGATCTTTGATAAAGAAATATCATACAAAAATCAGCCCTTAGAATCATGAAAATAATTGGATAGAACATGTAAGAATTTTGGGTGGAAATAAAAATGTCTATAGGGATTACATGGAGATTAACCAAGAGCTGAGGTTACACAGAGATGAACAAGGACCAATGTTTTAAAAACCGGCCTGGACCGGCCGGTTCAACCGTAAAACGGGTGACCCAGTCCAAAAATCGGGTTGGTTCAACACCGACCCAGTAATTTTTTAAAAGACCAGTATTTTTTGCTTGAACTAGTTGACCCGGACGGTTGAACCAGAAACCCAAGTGAACCGTCCAGTTTTTTTACTGGGTCTGAATGTATATATTTTAAAAAATTGCATCTAGAAAGGTTTGAACCTAGGAACTTTGACTAATGGACATTTTTACCATCTAGGCTAGGTAGCTTTGGTTGTTTACTTTCATAAGCTTTTCTATCTATAGTATATTATTCATGTTTATATTATACAATTCTTTAGTGGGTTATTTGGGTCAACCCACTGGTTTTCCCGATTTGACCCAACCCAATGACTTTCCGATTCAATGACCGGGCCGGTTTTTAAAACATTGACAATGACTGATTTTGATCTACATGATGAGAAGATCATACATACTAAAAAATCAGTTATTGTATCATCTCCAAGCAAGCCCCATACGCAAGTGTAAGTGACTTATTAGAATAAGGTGGTCAGAATAAGGTGGGTGAAAGGACCAATTTTTTGGCCTTTAAGCCCAAAGCCCATTTGTTAGAGGGTTGTAGTCCAATAATTCTACCCCACACAAAAAATACACCCCACTAAAAGCAACTCCACCATGCCACCATCGCCACTACCACCACCTCCAGAAGAGAGAAAAGAGAGATTGGGAAAGATCAAGAGGGAAAAGGGATCGAGAGAGAGCGAGATATATATATTAGATCCTCTCTCCCGGCACCTCCACCATGTACTGATCAGAAAAAAAAAAGAAAGAACTTTAGATCTAAAAAAGAAAAAGAAAAAGAAAAATTCAAACACAAAATTTTGATATTCAACTTTAACCAACAATGGTCCATATATATATATTTTTTTTAGATCTGAATTTTTGTTCTGATTGATGGTGGATGTGAGTATGGCTGTGGGTAGTGGAGTGGCCAGGAGAGAGAGATTGAGAAAGAGAAAGAGAAGAGTAGAGAGAGGGAGATCAAATCCTCTCTATTGATCCCTCTTTCCCTCTCGATTTCTCACTCAATCTCTCTCTCTCTCTTCTCTCTTCTGGAGGCGGTGGAAGTAGTAGTGGCGATGGTGAATGTGTTGTTGGTGGGGGAAGATGAAGTGGTGGGATGTATTTTTGTGGGTGCCCCTAACAAATGGGCTTTGGGCTTAAACCCAAAAAAATTGGTCCCTCCATCCATGATGACCGTCCCAATATCAGCCCCTATTTAAATTGGGAATTTTTTTTTTTTTCCAAATGATAGAGAATTTTCATCGAAACAAAACCGAGAGTCCCAGATCATATTTCCTGTCCACAATGCTTAAAGACTGTTACTGTAGATCTTTCCTTGATGACCCTTCACTGAGAGTTCACTCTCATTCAGATGTTCTAAAAAGATGACTCATAAGATCTCAATTCTTCAATGTTTCTTCCTTCTTCAACTGTCAATCTTCGAAACCCTTTTTTAGTACTTACTGGTACTCCCTACTTCTCTCACTGAAATCTCATTCTCCCTCTCTCTGCTGCAACAACGATGAGTTCACAAGCTCCAAAAGCATCAAAATCCTCAAAACTTTCAAACCCACCACCACCACCACCATCATCATCAACAACAACAACATCATCACCTATATCAACAACAACCCCATCAAGATCACCCTCTTCTCTCTCTACCCACTTCGCCATGATTGAGCTTAAGCAAAAAATCCTAACCTCAATCTCCAAACTTTCCGATCGAGATACCCATCAGATCGCAGTCGAAGACCTAGAAAAAATCATCCAATCTCTTTCCCCTGACACCATCCCAATGTTCCTCAATTGCCTCTATGATGCCTCCAACGACCCAAAACCCGCTGTTAAAAAAGAATCCTTCCGTCTTCTCTCTCTACTCTGCACTTCCCATGCCGATTCAACATCTACCCATCTCACTAGAATCATTTCCAACATTGTTAGAAGACTCAAGGATTCAGATTCTGGCGTTCGAGATTCATGTCGTGATGCAATTGGAACATTATCTTCTCAGTACCTGAGAGGAGATGGTGAAAATGGGAATTTCGTTTCGGTTCTTTCATTGTTTGTTAAGCCTTTATTTGAGGCCATGGGGGAACAAACCAAGACAGTTCAGTCCGGTTCAGCTGCCTGCATGGCGAAAATGGTGGAATCTGCTGTTGATCCCCCAGTTGGTGCATTTCATAAGCTTTGCCCTAGAATTTGCAAGTACTTAAACAGTCAGAATTTCCTTGCTAAGGCTGCTCTTTTGCCTGTTGTGGCAAGTTTATCTCAGGTTTGGCCAATGTGGATTGTTTTTGTTTTTGTTATTTATTTTTTAAAAATTCTATTATGAAATTTGTCTCATTGTATGGAAGTTACTTGTTTTTGTTGGTAATTTGATTACAATTATGGAGTTTTAGAGAGGATCAAAGAATTAAATGAACTACATTTGTATGAAAATATTCTGTTTCGTTTTCGAAAACAAAATGTTTTCAGAGTAGAAAAGTTTTTGATTAATTAAATTATGCCCATAAGAAAGAAAAAAAAAACAGTAGAAGAGTTTTAAGAAAATTCTTCTGTTTGGGAGTGATTACGTATATATACTTGGGTGACTCATGTAGTAGATATAGTTCCCCCCACCATTAAGGAATTTAATGTTACTTCTTAAAAATTCACTTTATTGTTTCTTTTTATTCATGAATAAGGATGAACAAAGAGCATAATGTCTTTCTGTATCACATGGTGAATTTTAGATAACCATAGCTAGTGCAACAGATGTTCTTCAATTTTGATACCCGCAAAGGACTACTAACTACCAAACATCAGTTAAATAGGACCTTTGCAATGCCAAATTTTTTAAAACCAAGTCCAGAGTTGATCCCTATATGTTTTTATGTATAAACATTTAGAATTCACGTGTCTTAAACAACAAGAGAGAGAATCAATTTGTAGGAGAAAAAAATAACTACAAATATCCAAGAACAAGAAATTTACGAAAAACAAGAAGTGAGAGAGTCAATTAGGGCATAATAAACCTGGAAAGAACTGGAATATCTGGTGTTTTTTCTACTATGGAATGTCTCCATCCTTGATCGGAAGTTATTATTGCTATATAGTTGTTGCTTCACTCTATCAATTTTATTGCAGGACAAAACCCCAAATTGCATAGCTAGAATGCAGTTCTTATTTTTCAATAACCTGGTTCGTAGCTCGTTTCTCTGCACTTTGTAAAGACCAAATAATTTCAATATGAATTTGTTGCAGGTAGGTGCAATTGCACCACAAAGCTCGCCAACATTGCTGCAAACCATCCATGAATGCCTCGAGAGCAGCGACTGGGCAACACGTAAGGCAGCAGCTGATACATTGGGTGCTTTAGCATCTCATTCAAGCCATTTGATTGCCGAAAATACCTCTTCAACTCTAACTGTACTTGAGGCCTGCCGATTTGATAAGGTATCTTACTTTAGAACTAGTCATGGATGGATTTTGGTTATTATACATACAATAACATAATAGACTCTTGAGTATCTAACTTTTGTTTTGGTCAATTACTTCTTGTAGAGAACATTTACCTTATAAAGTTTCCTTGAAATAGTGTTATCCTTGTCTTGGAATTACTAGGTACTAACACATTTAAGAAGAACAACCTATGAAATTCGGGAGCATGTTACATGATCAACTTACCAATATTTGTAGGATTCCACGCGAACACGGACAGCTATTCTTCTTATCACATATAAGAAGAATGACCTATGAGCTCAAAGGACACCATCTCGTGTGCTTCTTGTAAAGCGGGTCTTTGAGTAGTTGGTAATTCCATATACCACGGGATGTAATTGGTGATTTTGAGACATTGAATGGCTAAACATTGCTGTTCCAACCAGAAAACATCTTTCTTGGCCAATGGGTGCATATTGAAACATTTGGATATTTACAAAAATAATCTAGAAGCGAATTGATAATATGCAATTTCGATATTTGATTTATTTACCTGGTAGATGAGATGAGAACTCCTCATGTCAGGACTGGAGTGGGAGAAATCTTTTCCCTGTCGTTGCCCTACATGTGGTACATATAGGTCTAGTGTTGTACATGCCATTCTGTGCTTCTGCTACAGAGACCCTTTTGCCAAAAGCTTACCTGGTTCCATGATTCTAACAATGCAATCTATGATACTTCTTGGATGGTCGAGAGAAGTACAGAAAATAGTGCACAATAGATCGATAACTTGGATGGTTTCTGATGATTCTAGGGTCCAATTTCTAGTTTGGAAGCCTCCTAGTGGAAGATTGAGTGTCCACCTCACTTTGGTCTGTGTATGGTAGAGACAAGCAGATGATCCATTCCGATGTAAGTATGTAACATTCTTCATGACTTACACTATCACTATCAAATCTTATCTTGGAAACAGTGATCAGTTCATGTATGACAAACATACCAAACCCATCAATTTTGACCACTCATTGTGGCAAAAGTGCTAATATTTGTTGTATTTCTTGATATTTTGGTTGTTTCTTTCAGGTGAAACCCGTTAGGGAGAGCATGACAGAGGCATTACTGCTGTGGAAGAAGATTGGAGAAAAGGGAGGGAATGAAGCTTCTGATGGGCCAAATGCCGGTTAGTATACGAATGGAATTGTAATTACAACCACAGACACACACAAACACACCCTTTTCCTTGTAATGGTTAATTTGGTATCTTTATGATATTACAGATGGAAAAAGTTCACGACGTACTGAGTCAATGGAGAAGACAGACCAAAAGAAAACATTTCCAGATGACAGAAGATCGGAATTCGTGAAGGATGCAGCAAATGCGTCTTCTCCCACATCTGATTCTCTTTCCAAAGCCAAGGCTAGTAGCATATCAGACAAAGCAGTTGGGATATTGAAGAAAAAAGCACCCGCCTTAACAGAGAAAGAGTTGAACCCAGAATTCTTCCAGAAACTTGAAACAAGGATTTCAGGAGATTTGCCTGTGGAAGTGGTGGTCCCACGCAGATGTCTCAATTCTTCCGACCCACAAGGTGAAGAAGAATCAGAGCCAAATGATGCAGATTGTGGGGGAAGATCAAGTCATAATGGGAATGGTAAGTTAGATGATGTTCACAGCTCTGCCAACACTAAATACTATAACAGCGAGAGAGGAGCTGATGACTTGGCACGGGATAAGTGGACTGAACAGAGAGTATTTAGGGAAAAAGATTCAAAAGTGAAAGCTTTTGACGTTGATGATGGGGTGGGTAAAAGTAACCAAAGGGACTCGGCCGTTGCTCATACTGGTTTCTCCAGACCTGATAGTCAGATTGAAGGATCCTTTATGGATAACAAAGGAAATTGGTTAGCCATCCAGAGGCAGTTATTGCAACTAGAAAGACAACAAGCTCATCTCATGAACATGTTGGAGGTCTGTTTCTTTTACTTGCAGGTAGAAAAATAGTTTTTGAAACTTGATTTGCTAACTCATATAATTTTCGAATCACAGGACTTCATGGGTGGGTCTCATGATAGCATGATAACTCTAGAGAACAGAGTACGGGGTCTTGAGAGAGTTGTTGAAGAAATGGCTAGGGATTTATCAGTGTCATCAGGTAGAAGAGGTAGCAATTTTATGGCGGGAATAGAGGGATCTTCTAATAGGTCCTTAGGAAAGTATAATAACCTACCTGATTATTCTAAAGGATTCCTATCTTCCGATGGTATTCTTTCAGGATCTAGGGGAAGGGACCCGGCTTGGAGATCTGATGTATCCGAAACATACGGCACCTCTAGAAACTTCCATACGGGTTCAAGAAGAGCTTTAGGTGGTGCTCCAAGTGATGGTAGGTTACCTAGATCAGAACAAGATTCTGACCAGGTTGGGAACAGGAGAGGTTGGGATAAAGGACCAGGACCAATTAGGCTTGGTGAGGGACCTTCTGCTAGAAGTGTTTGGCAAGCTTCAAAAGATGAAGCAACTCTGGAAGCTATTCGAGTAGCTGGAGAAGACAATGGAACATCTCGAGTTGCACCACGAGGTGCACCACAAGTTGCACCAAGAGTTGCTATTCCAGAATTAGATAGAGAACCTATGGGAGATGACGGTGCAACGCAGGAGCAAAATCCAGTCTGGGCTTCTTGGAGCAATGCCATGGATGCGCTTCATGTTGGGGATATGGATACTGCTTATGCTGAAGTTTTGTCTACAGGGGATGATGAATTGCTCGTGAAGCTGATGGATAGATCGGGTCCTGTACTCGATCAGCTCTCTATTGAAATATCGTGTGATGTTTTGCATGCCATAGCACAGTTTCTAGTGACGCCGAACTTGTTTGATATTGGTTTATCCTGGATTCAGCAGGTGCAAATTTACTCCATTTTCTTTATGGGTTTGTCCGTCAGACAAATTGTATAATGGGAATTTTACTTGTACCCAACTTTTTGTTAACTCCTCACTTATTCTTACACTTGATTACACCCCCTCACATGGAGATGATCCAAGATTGTGAGGATGATCTCATCACAAAACATTACACATCATTTTAAGACTCTCAACCCCATCAAAAGTTGGTTGGAAATTAATAGTAAAATGAATGTTTCAAAAAGTTTAAAATTTCAATCAACTTTTTTGATGGGGTTAAAATATTTATGATGTGATTATTTATAAGGATGACCTATATGGTGAGAATATTGTCCTCATTGAGAAGCATCTCTCAGATCATCTTCATGTGGGCCCCACCTGCATGGTGTATTTGGAGTGTAAGAATAGGTTGGATGTTAAACAAAAAAAATCCTGTGCTAGTAAAATTTCCTGTTGTATAATTACATGAATTCATAAAAAAAAGAAAAAGCTTTCCTGTTATGATTCAAATCCTTTTTCTTAGTTTGGATAGAATTCCATTGTCTCAACACTTGTATATGGATTTAAAGATCAAACTTTTAATGGTTTTGTTTTCCTTCGTTTGAGTTTTGCAGGTTGCAGATTTAGTGATGGAGAGTGGCCCAGATGTGTTGGGAATTCCTACCGAAATCAAGAGAGAGCTGTTGTTGAATTTACAGGAAGCTTCTTCTTCAATAGACCCACCTGAGGACTGGGATGGTGCAATGCCAGATCAACTGATTTCACAATTAGCATCAACTTGGGAACTTTGATTTTCGTCAGGTCGAAGTCAAATAGTGTGAGTAATCATTTTTCTTTCTTCACAAAATTCTTTTGGGTTCACATAAGTCTATAATATCATGATTTTATTGAAAAAACGAGCCAATGGATCTATCTGATTTTGAATGCGATTATCTTTGGTTGGAATGGCAACTGAAATTTTTTGAGTTTGTGTTATCTTATACTGATCAGTTTGGTTTTCTGCATACACAAAGGACCTGCTAGGCTGCTAACCTTAGTTTTTTTTTCTTTCTTTCTCTGCTCAACCTAATGTTTTGTCAAGTTAGTCCTCTGGTTTTATTATTTATTGCGATCCTTTACAAACCATGGTCAAAAAAGAAGGAGAAGAAGAAGTGAGATGCCGTTATGACTATTAAAACATTACAGCCCATTAAGCTATTCATTATATATCAAATACATCGTTTATCGTTACAACGGCCTTACGTACATGTAAATGAAACATCTCACGTTCGGTTAATGCGTAAATCATTACACTTGAGCTCCACAAACAATTTCCATCATTAGTTACAATCCACAATTTGATAGAAAGGGTAGGAAAAATCCTTGAAACAGGTTTATCTCATAGATTTCAATCTGAGATGCAGCTGAACTGCAATGCATTTGACCTTTTCTGTTATGGAAACTACACTTTACAGACTCCATCACCAATTCATTGTTCTTCATCTTCATCATCTTCATTACCCTGTGATCTAACATCACCTTCCAAATCTCCATCATTGTTTCTATCAGGGGAAGGACAGTTTGATGTATTTTTTGAGCTCTCTTCGTCAGTTTTTGGTACAGCTAAGTACTCAAGAGCAGTTACAACGTCACTGATCAAAGGCCGAGTACTGGCTTCTTCTTGTAAACACATAGCTGCGATTGCAAGAGCTTGATACAGACCCTTTATAGGGTAATTCCCTTCAAGTAATGGATCAGCCATTAACGTAAACTTCCTACGATCTTTGAATAGTGGTTGTGCCTGCAATTCGAAAAATGAAATGAAGTTAAAAAAAATGTACAAAGAAAAACTGAAAAGTTTGTAGTATTAACAGAGACAGTTCAGATTGTTTGATAGGTATAAATTTCCTTGAACATACCCAGGTAACAAGATTCTGCTCATTTGTTGGTCGGGCAGTATCGATAGCTCTTCTTCCTGTAATTATCTCTAAAAATACAACTCCGAAACTGTAAACATCAGACTTGGTTGTTAATTGACCCGTCAGAGCATACTCCGGTGCACAGTAGCCGTATGTTCCCATCACCCTCGTTGAGACATGACTCTTATCTCCAGTTGGACCAAGCTTGGCAAGACCAAAATCAGAGAGCTTTGGATTGAAATCCTCGTCTAATAATATATTAGATGCTTTAAAATCACGATAGATCACCGGGGGATTTGCCGTGTCGTGCAAATATTCAAGCCCTCTTGCTGCACCTTGAGCTATTTTCATCCTTGTACCCCAATCTAAAGGCTTTTTCTCAGCAGGTAAATCTACAAAAATTACAGAATTTTGTGTGAGAAACAGTCTAAAACAATAACCTTTTATTGTCTGAGGAAATTTACAGTCTCACATTGAATTCTTATCAAGCCATTTTTGGTAGATTAGGGTTTCCTAAAAGGCAAAGAGAAGAGTTTGTTGGAACATACCAAGAAGGTGATCCTCCAAAGATCCCAATGGCATGTACTCATAGACTAAAATCCTTTGATCTCCATCTGCACAATATCCGATCAGATTAACAAGATTTGGGTGGTGAAGAAGACTCAACATCAAAACTTCCACCAAAAATTCTCTGTTTCCCTGTAACCCGTTCCTGTCGAGTTGCTTTACAGCCACAACCTGAGCTAATGAATCAAAATCAGCATTTATTCAATCTGTTTCAAGAAACTGGTTTCAGTTCCATGAAAAATATGAATGAGAGACTGAAACAAACTGGAAGTTTACTTGATTTATGCTTTCGATGCATCCTTTGTACACCCGTCCGAATCCACCTTCACCGACTAGACATTCTGGTTTGAAGTTCTTAGTTGCAGCTGCCAAATCCTTAAATGTGAAGGTTTTAGCGGCAATATTCCCTTTCCCGGCTTTCAGCAACTCAGCAGCTATTAACCTATGCTTGCTGGCGTCTGCACAGTTAAATATGCATATATATAGTTGAAGTGCGCTTTGAGAATCAAATGGAAAGAGATTGAACAGAAGAAGAAGAAGATATGGGCAACTTGAATTCGAATTTAGCTCAACTTGAACAATCTTTCGAACAAATTTCAAGCTAATTTTTCCTAGGATTTAAACCATACAATGATCTTAAAATCTTCAAGATTCTCCAAGATTGTATAAAACATATATAAATTTCCAACAAACACAAATCAAACAAGTAGAAACACCTATTAAGAGAACATAAATCTGTAAAAAAAAAAAAATGAAGGTGTTGGGGAGATAAAAGAAATAACAATTCAATCTCCTATTCAAATAAATAAATCAATCAATGCTTTGGATTTGAACAATAATATAAAGCACCTTATGAAATCTCATATTCATCAAAAGATAAAAAAAAAAAAAAACAGGATTTGGATTCAATGAAAACTGTACTAAATTCAGAAAGATTTACATCAGAAGTGATAAATTGTTCTCTATTTGCTTACCAGATTTAAATGAGATGTTCTTAACAAAGGAGTCTAATGTGGTTGGAGTCTTATTGTCTTTGTTCTTCTTTAGTGAGTTCCTGATTTCATCACCATCTGCTGCACAACAAGAAAAGCAACCCATGTCTCTCTCTCTCTCTCTGTCTCTTCTTTTACCTTAACAAGCTCCGAGATTCAACGATACTGTTTTCTCAGCAACGAATCATTATCAAGATAACCAAAGTAGATTGAATTCAATCTAAGGCTAAATAACACAAACCCATATCATAAACAGCGAAAATTTTGATTCGGAACAGAGATTTGAATGAAGTTTTGAGAAACCGCGAAACTTAGCCTTTGGGAAGAAGAAGTTTCTGGTTTTCTGAGGAACAAAATTCCACAATGCTTTTGTTCCTTGTTCTTCTCCAAACCCTTTGAATTCGGACAGGGATTTGACGCAGCAACAACTATTCTATATTTAGCTTTCTCTTTGTTGATTTTTAGTTTTAGTGCGTTAGAGAGACAGGCATACAAAGAGAGACACAGGTGTGCCTAAATTCGTTCGTTTGGAGTCTTGTTGGGAAATAACGACCGTTGCTTTGGAGCTCAAAGACTAAAGGGACAAGATATTTCCACCCAAATTATTACTTTTCACATCCAACTTTTTTTCTTACACTCTCATTACACCCTCATATGGGGCCACATGAAGATTATAGAATGATTAATTTTCCCCGAGATGATTTCTTTAGGGCACTGTTAAAGGGGTTCCTCAAAATGTTGGGGGGATGGACAAGTTAAATGGGCTTTTAGTCCAAAATTACCTTTTCAATTTTTTCTTTCTTTTTACTAAGGGGGTGGTGAGGGTGTAAATTAAACTAACACCTCACCTCTGCCGCCGGCCACTAAACGGAACTCCACCATTGGCCACCTAAAAATTATAGAAAGAAAGATGAGTGAAAGAGAGAGACAGAGAGAAGACTGAAAGAAAGAGGGAGAAAGAACGAGATGACCCACCCCCTTCTTTCCTTCCCTCTCCTTCTTTCCTTTGTTCTCCTTCTTTCCTTCCTTCCCCTTCTTTTCCCTCGCCATTACACAAATAAAAAAAAGTTCAGATCTAAAGTTTTTTTTTCGAAGAAGACGACGAATTCGACCACTGGTGGTCGAACTTTTCAACAAAACTCGATCACCAGTGGTTGAGTTTTGTTGAAAAATTTAACCATCAGTGGTTGAATTTTTTTAAAAAAGTCAACCACCAGTGGTTGAACTGCAAAATTTGGAACTGCCTATTGGTGGTCAAAAATTTTAATATAATTCAACCACCAATGGTCGAATTAGTCATCTTTTTCGAAATTTTTTAGGAATTAACAAGAGTAGCAGATCTATTTCAGCCCAATGGTGGTTGAACTTTTCAACAAAACTCGACCACCAGTGGTTGAGTTTTGATGAAAAATTTGACCATCAGTAGTTGAGTTTTTCTGAAAAATTCAACCACCAGTGGTAGAATTCATCATCTTCTTCGAAATTTTTTTAGATCTGAAATATTTTTTAACTGAATTTTTTTCTTTTTATCTATAGGGAGGATGAGATCTAGCTAGATAGAGAGTGGTGAGATCTAGAGAGAGCCGAGTTCTAGAGAGGTGGTTGAGGGTGGAGGCGGTGGAAAAAATCAAAAAAGAAAAAGATAGCCGGCAATGGAGTTGCCGGCGGTGGAGGGAAGTAGCAGGCGGTGGAATGGGAGGTGACCGACGGTGAAGTGGGAGCAGTGGCGGATCTAGGAATTTTCATAGGGGTGGGCGAGTCAACCTTGACTGAGTCAGAGTTAATCCTAAAGGATTTTTTAAAATCCAAATCCAAATCCAAATCAAAATCAAAATCAGTCCCATAAATTAAAAGGTTTAGGTGTGTATGGAAAATAAAATTAAAAATATCGAACAATTGATTTCAACCTTTAAGATGAAATCCAAATTTTGGTTTTAAAAATTTTATACAGAGAGAACCTATATGTTGTTCATCGGTTGATGGAGGCCTGAAGGGAGAGAAAAATGTAAGAGGAGAACATATTTGTTGTTCATCTAGTTAATTCTTGTACGTAACTCCATCATCACAAACTAAAAATCGACGGTGCTCGAGTTATTCATCTTACCATTAATTGCAACTAATTATGAGAATAATCTACATGGTGAGATAACACCCTTACTCAAAATCAGCTTTTAGATTATCTTATATGGGTCCCACATACCATTGTAAACTCAGTATCATGCATGCGGATCCTATCTTATAAAAAAAAAGTCACGGTGGTCAAATTAAAAAAAATAAGCACCTGGCTAGCAAGATTAGAGTAGGTATTGCAGTGAGCAACAAATAAAATTGAAGTTTGGGTGAGCAAAAAATAAAAGTGGGTGAGCAAGACATAGATTGTCAAGCCTTTAAGACGAAACTTGAAAATAGAGGGTGGTCAACTGACCACCCTAGTTACAACGTGGGTCCGCCACTGAGTGGGAGTGAGGGTGGTGAAGATGATGGTTTAGTTTGAAATTTTTTAAAGTTGGGTGGAAATATACCAACCCATTTTTAGGTAACCATCCCCTTAGTAAAATTATGTTCATCCCTCCAACCATTTTGAAGTATTTTGTCCACCCCCTATCCTGTCCACCCCCAACATTTTGAGGAACCCCTTTAACATCACCCTTTCTTTATAACCATTTAGATTTAGATCATTCAATACGAAAAATCACAACATTTTAAAATTTTTAATCAACCTCCAACGACTCCTTTCACATTTCTTCTCATTATGGAGATCACCATCATAAAAACAATCATATAGTTCTAAAACTTTTAACTCTAAAATTAAAATTAAGCTCTTTTAATTGTTGATTTTACTGATAATTTTCGACCAAATTTTAACAACGTTATTAGTTTTAGAATGATATGATTGATGATGCCGTCATGCCTTCCACCATTATGTGCAAAATTTCCTGAGGTTGGTCATTTATTTGATCGAACTAAGTTCAAATGCAAATATTTTCTAATTGAGCTCATGGTCGGGTTGGTAACGGGTCGGTAAGTTTAACCCGTCCAACTTTCGCCTACATTCAATCATAGAGGGTGTGAGATTATTTGAGAACCGTGGGATGACTTTGCAGTAAGGTTTGCAGTAAGAAAATGCAGTAAGTTTAGCATTTTCCATTCCATACAGAGCCGGGGGATCCATATTTTAATACGTGTCACATAAACACACGTGTCACTATACAACTTAAATTCTTGAACGGTAAAAACCTCTGAAAAACCTGAACTTTGGTCTCATAGACGAAGAGCAATGCTTCGTTAATGGCGGGTTTTAGATCCCTAAAAACTTTACTCAGAAACCCTAAATCTCGATCCTTTCTCAGTCTCTGCGCCTCTTCAACTCCATTTCCATCTCCATCTCCTCCTTTATCATCCATCTTCTCTTCCTTTCCCCAATCTTCAATCTTCGCCACTTCTTCGACTTCGTTCTTATACCCTTTTCGTCTCACCTCAACTCACTCTAGATTTCTCTCTCCTCCATTCTCTAGATGGATTCCATTTTCAGGTCCTCTCTTTCTATCATCGCCTCCATGGCAGCTTTCCCAGTCTGCTACACCTCTGTATTTACACCGGGAATTTGTTCTTCAGAAGGCAGAATCTTTGAAATTGAATTTGAATTTGCTTAAGAGGAATAGTTTTCCTATTAAATTAGGTTATGGATCGATTAATTCCGTTCCAGTGTCACTGAACGTGATTGATCAGAAGGAATTGCGGAGCAATGTTGAGACAAACGGGGGTTTCGCAGAGAGCTTTGTTAATTTACCGAATATGATTTCAATGAGTAGATTGGTTTCTGGTCCTTTTCTAGGATGGTATGTTCATCTCTCTCTGTCTCTCTCCGTCTCTCTGTTGTTGATTTCTATGAGTTAAATAAGAAACACAGTAGCTAACAGATGTTCTAAGGGTGGGTTTTAGTGGAAGCAGTATAAGAGTAATTCTGGTAAGAGTTCAAGAACGGCAAGAAGCTGAAACACAAATACTCGGTAAACAATTAGTATTTGAGGAACTAATGCAATTTATGTAGTCGAACTTTAAGGATTCTGTGGATTACTGATTGTGGAAAGGTTCAAACCCATTGCCCTTCCCTTCAAAAGAACCTTGAAACCTGAGATAATGCAATTTAATAGAATCAGTATTCTTTCCAATGAGTCTGGTATTGTTTTATTTGGGTGTCTGAGAACCAAGTTCTATGCAGGATGATCATGAACGAATGGTATTTTTCCGCATTCGTTGGGTTGGCTATCTCTGGAGTTACCGACTGGGTATGGACTATGCATCTATTTGCGGAACTACAGATATGGGATGTAGGCAAATGGAATTTTGATTTGTCCATGTTATTTCTTTTTGTAGCTAGACGGATACGTGGCAAGGAAGATGGGGATAAATTCGGTGGTTGGATCATACCTTGATCCCCTAGCTGACAAGGTTAATAGTAAATTTTTTGTGTTGAAGCTAGTGGCTTGAGTGATTAACTTCTAATGAATTGTGTAGTAACTTTGATTCTCACTATTAACTGGCTTAGTGTTTATCCCGATATTATAGGTTCTCATTGGCTGTGTTGCTTTAGCAATGGTGAAAATGGATCTTTTGCAGTGTGAGTACTTGTTTTTCCTTGATGTTAGCAGCATTCTACTATTAAGGTCTGCAGTGAATGATATTTATGGACGGCCCTAAATAACCAACTTTTGATAAGGTTAGAAGTTTTAGAATGGTGTAATTTTTGGTGAGGATGATCTACATGGCGAGGAGATCATGCTCACTGAAAGTCGGCCTTTGGATTATCTCCATGTTGGCCCCACATAAAACCTTGGCTAAATAAGCTTTAGCTACCTGATCCTGATTCATACAAACACACATATCATTGTAAAATGTTGCTGATATACCTTTTGGATTGTGAAGCTTGGCTTGTTGGACTTGTTGTGCTCCGGGACGTTGGTCTCGTCAGTGGTGCAGTCTATAAAAGAGCTAGTAGCTTGAATTGGCAGGTGAGTTTACTATGGCTGGTTGGTTGCTTAGATCTTGATTGGGATTCCTTTAAATCTGTAATTCTATTTCAAATGCCAGTGGAAAAGTTGGTCTGAGTTTACCAACCTCAATGGGACCCATCGGCAGAAGGTGGAACCCCTCTTTCTAAGCAAGGTAAGCTGCTTGTTTTTCTTTTTCCCATATCTCATTTCTTTCTTTCTTTCCTTCCTTCTTTCTAGACTGTGCAATATGAACAGTTAGCACTTAGCACTTAGCACATAATTGCACATGAGATAAGAGAGTGTTGTGATTAACATATAGAAATAGATAAATATGAAATATTGGAAATTGGTAAAACTTGAGAAGCTTGAGGTTTTGTGTTATGATTGTTCAATCATGATTCCTCCGAAGAATGACCATTTACTTGGATGAGTATGAGCTCTGTATGTTAAAGATTTAACACATTATGTCAGTCAGTAAGTTATGGTTGCTCATTTACAAGTAGCAACAAATTTTTGTTGATTTCTTATATTACTGCATTTTGGGTCAGCAGGTGAATACAGTTTTTCAACTGGTCTTAGTTGCGGCTGCTCTTCTTCAACCAGAATTTGGCACCTTAGAAACTGAAGTGTATATTACCTACCTCAGGTAGGTAATTCTGCCACCATATTTGATATGTTCATACTTTCTCTCACCCACACATTAAAATACAATTGACGCTCACTCCCTCTCTCATACCTCTCATACCTTTCAAATTTGAACAGTTGGTTGGTAGCATCAACAACAGCCGCATCCACCGTAGCATATGGAGTGCAACACCTTCGGAACAGATCCACTTTGGTTGCAGGAGGTTCCTTCCCAAGAAGCAAGTCATGCTAATATGCAGTTGGATCTATCCCCAGTTGGTGTCGCAAAGAAGTCGACATTGCCGTTGATGACATGCTTATTTGTTCTACACAGCAGATCTAGGGGACTAGAGAGAAATTTGGTGGTATCTGTTTCCCAGCTACTTCAACCAAGAAAAAGAAAAAGAAAAGGAGAAACAAGAAATTAACGAGTGACTTCTTTTAAGTCTCATCACTCCATTGAATTAAGGTGAGATAACAATTACTCTTTGAAAGTCAAATAATTGATAGAAGCCCTTTATGGAGGAATGGATATCTACTGAATCCCATGAAGTTGGTAACAGAACCATTGTACAAATATCCAAAGGACTTCAGACTAGAAATATGAAATCCAGAAACTTCATTTGTAAAGCAGATGTTGGAAGCAAGACAAGTAGATGGCCTTGTACTCACTGTGGAATCTTAGTCCGATGAATAAAATTGTCTCAACATTTTCTTTAAAGTCTCTTTCGTCTTCGCTTTCATATGTTGGTGTTGTTGAAGTTGACTAAAAAGCTCCAAGATTCACCACCCGAACTCGAAGAGCCACACAAGGATTCCAAGAAGCCATTCTATTGCTAGAGATATCAAACAAGTTAGGGAATAGATGAGAGGGATTGGGCAGTGCAGACGACGCCTATGTTCAGAAAAAATTATAACTTTTAGCCGAGCCATTGTTAGAGCCGGCTCAAAAGGCTTAAAAAGTTCGACACGTGTTGTGGTTGGAACCGTTGAAAAAATTAAAACCAATGGCCCATATCCAGTGAACATTATCGGGCTCTTTAAGGGGGCTATAAAACTGGATTGATAAAAAAAATACGGAAAATCTGTAAAAAAAAAAGTATTTATTTTTTAGGAGAGCGATGATTTTAATCATTCACTAATATACCTTTATGATTTTAGTCCTTAAAAAATTATAGTTTTATGATTTTAGTCCCTTTTTAAAAATGCCAAAGACGTCCTTATTCACATTTTTGCAAGTCTAAACTTACAATTGCAGTTTCTTTTTCTTTTTCTTTTTTTTAAGCTGAACAAAATTTGCAAGTGTAAACTTGCATTATTCCAGATCTAAATGAGTTTGTCGGAGAAGAAGAAATCCGATGGAGAGGAGTTCACAGGCCGTCGGAGGAGGAATGATAATGCCGATCATTAAGGTTTTTTAGATATAAGATATATTTGGAATATAATGTTCTTAAAGGTTAGTATTGTCTTTTTAAAAATCAGAAACTAAATTCAAAAAAATTTATATCCTCTGGATTAAAAACACAAGGATTATAGAAAGGGGACTACCCATTCAAAAAAATAAAATAGAAAGGGGACTAAAATGTCAAAACCCAAAAAAATATTATTATATTATTTCACAGAAACTTTTTAGGGTCGGTAATAACTTTCTACATACATTGCTTTCGTAATTACCAAACACATGAGTGCTCTCTTCGAATCCCTTATTTGATTTTCTCTTCTTATTACCATTCATCCATTCATTAATACTCTATGATTACATTTTGGGCTTCAATGTATTTGGTGTATATTACACATTACATTTTGGGGTCTCAATGTATTTAATTGGTTTGGAATTACTAGGTATGTCTACAACAATGTTTTAAAAACCGGATCGGACCGCCCGGTTCAACCAGAAAACTGGTGACCCGGTCCAAAAACCGGGTTGGTTCAACACCGACCCAGTAATTTTTTAAAAAATCGACCTTTTTTGCTTGAACCAGTTGACCCGGACGGTTGAACCAGAAACCTAAGTGAACCGTCCGGTTTTTTTACTGGGTCTTAATATATATATTTTAAAAAATTGCATCTAGAAAGGTTTGAACTAGAAACTTTGAGTAATGAACTTTTTTACCATCTTGGCTGGGTAGCTTTTGTTGTTTACTTTCATAAGCTTTTCTATTTATAATATATTATTCCTGTTTATAATATACAATTTTTAGTAGGTTATTTGGGTCAACCCACTGGTTGACCCGATTTGACCCAACCCAATGACTTTTCCGGTTCAATGACCGGGCCGATTTTTAAAACATTGGTCTACAACAATAATAATATAGACCAGCTAAGCGATTACTAGCAAAGCACTTGGATTTGTCTTTAGATCTCTTAAATCCTCTTGATGTTTTCAGAAATTTCCAAATTGTTGGCGAGCCTGAGAGCAGGAATTAGTTCAGTGTACTAGGTAAAACTTAGGTGGAATATTCAGTCCTTTGAAAATTCATACTTGCCGTATCTTTGAAATTGCATTAAAATTGACGAGTCTCGTGCACATATTCTTTATGTTGAGGTTTTTCTTTACAGGGTTTTGGGCTAAGGCCCCTCCATGTGAAAAACGTTAGGATGCAGGACATCCAACGTTTTGTTTTTGTTTAAGGCCCCTTGGGTTAAAAACCAAACNAATTAAAAAAAATGAACTAGAGGGCAAAAGTGGAAAAAAAAAATAAAGAAACTAATTTTTGTCCTTAAAACAAACTAAAAGGGTTAAAAACATAAAACTTACATGTGTGAAGGGTTTGAGTCCAACCTAAAAAGGTTGATGGGTTAAAAACAAAAGATAACAGAGAATTGGGCCTTCGGCCTAATTCCCTGTTTTCTTTATGCTCTTTTTATATTCAAGAAATGCATTAAAAGAGTAGCATGCTAATTTTTTTCTTATTGACATGAACTTTATTGGTTTATGGACTCACATGGAGGTTATCCAACGACCAAATTTAATAACATGATAATTGTCGCAATAAAATATAAAGAAGTAAAATAAAAACATCAACCCTTGAATCTATTGAGAATAGTCCCACGTGAGAATATGAATACATTGCAACCCAATATATAAAGAACATGGGTCACTCTACTCATTGCCAATTAATTTTGAGTTGAATGCCTACAAACTTAATATAGTATCAAAACAAGCCCACACGTGATAGGCCCGACGAACCACTCTACTCATTGCCAATTAGTTTCGAATTGGATGCCTACATCTCAACCTAGACCCAACGACGGTCTGCTCAATTTTTTTTTTTTCCAATTTCCCATTTAATTTTATTTTAAAACGATTTGCAAAACACATTTTGTATGAAAATACCAATTTTCTGTTTTATATTATATTACAATTTATATCTTGCCAAAATTTTCTTGTGAAAATTTCAATACCAATTTGTAACTTTTTGCGAACCTGATGTGAAAAACTGGTGGATGCAAATATGCAATGCAACTGCCTTGTACCCATTTAGGTTGCTCGTGAAGTCGCCAGTGAATTTGAAAGTCTTGTAAGTTGTTTTGGGTCATTTATTAATGTGGTTGCTACTTACATCTAAACCTTTAACCTTTGGAAGTTGGAATTATCAACTAATTAAAATTTTTGAACTAATTTTTAGTTTTAAGTCATAATGATTTCTTTTTCATCTTGAAGAAAATGCTATAGAGCCCCTGAAAAATTGACCTTCAATACTAACCGTTGGGATGTTGTAGTTGAAATGGAGTTCTAGTATTTAAGACTTCGACCCTACTTATGTGCCGTGAATATTTGTGAATGCTTGGTATGGATATAAGATGGTAAATATTTGCATCAAGTTGTAGTGGGACCAAAAGAAAGTAGCTAAATCCTAAATGTGATGTAATGTTTTAAAAACTATCAAAAAAAAAAAAAAATCCTACATGTGATTTTAATTTGCCTTTTCCTTCTCCTAGTTTGTGATGACAAATATTTAACAGTGCTATCAAACAAACACAAACTTGGAAGTGCAGAAATTTGAATTAATGATGTGCAAAAGTTTGCATGATGCAAATCACAACAGTACCACTAAGTAGTGTATCCAATGTTTTAAAAACCGGACCGATAATCGAACCGGAGAAGCTAGTGGGTTGGGTCAATCTGGTTCAACCAGTGGGTTGACCAGTGGGTTAAGTCTAAACTATTAATAAAATAACAACAATAAAAACATATTATTTTATACAGCACAGTTGGAAAGTGTCTTTTTGAAGTCACTTGTGGGTCTCGTGTTCAAAACTCAACAATTTAAGTTTTGGGAAATGCTAAAACTCTTAAATAACAATTAATTGTATAGCAATTATACTGTCATAATGACAACAATCCAATGGTAGTTGAAATGGCAAGAAGTTTGTCACTTTAGGATCCTAGGTTCAAAACCCAACAAGCTCATTTTTGCAAAATGTAAAAAATTATAACACTTTCACTTAAAAAAAACTGGTTTAAAAATCAACTGGGCCACCTGGTTCGCCGGTCCGGTTCGGTTTTTAAAACAATGAGTGTATCTGCTTTGAATATGGTTTGCATTTCAACTATCACATTAGGAAGGTCGTCATTGAGATTTTTTAAGATCTAGCATTACTCTTTTGACAATCTTGAAAGAAAAAGTGATAGTAGGGACATATGTTAATGCAAATGTCTGGTGAACAGTTAATCTGATATTGGATGAAGAATCATTTCCTGCTTGGATGATTCAAATGAAGGCAATTTGACTACTGCAGCTAACTAGGGTTGAAGAGATAATAATGCATAACCTGATCCTGAATATTAACTAACCTGAAAAAAATCAGAAATATGCGAGTCCCTTGCAATTCTCTCTGATTTCATATTTTGCTTCAGCGATGAACGCCTAAATCTCCACCGCATCAGAAAATCATTGTCCGATCAGACCAATCGGTATTACCTCAAGCTGAAATATAGAAGAATACCAAAAAGTTCGATAACATAAGAGAATATAATTCAATCTCCTTGATCTTTTGATATGGTGGAGGCTTGCGCGTGTAAAGCTGAAGCAGAATATAAACTAGTCTGAAGAATCCTGGAGTGGACTATCTGGAAAACCAGCTTATTGGAATGTATAATATTTATCATTAGGGCCCCGCGTGGTATCCCGCTAATATTTGCATCTTCCAAATATCAGGACTGCCTTAACTTTGTGAGGGGTTTTTGGTGAGGACCAATGTTAAGTTTATAGTGATTTGTAGGGCGCCCACAAATAAGAGGCAAAAAGGCTGTGAATATTCATAGTTTTGTAAGTGCTACGAATATTCACACCCATTTTACCTCTTATTTGTGGACTCATTGCAAATCACCATGAAAATACACTACCAAAATCCTACAAGGATTGTGGCTTTCCAATTATTTGCATGATGCAAATATTAGCAGGATAACAAACAGGGCCTAGATATATTAACAGTATGTAGCTTGTTCTCCTAAGCAAGGAAATATCAAGAGAAATTACAGATAACACCAGTAGGATACTAATATCAGAATGATATACAAAAGGACCATATTCCTTTTTTAAATCAAACTACAAAACATACCTGGGAAACAATACCTGATCACCTGATTAACATATACATGATCAAATAAACCATTGAACTTTAAAATTCAAAGTTCCAAAAAGTGGACCACCAACTGGATGTTGGCATGTTGCAACCGAATTATCTTAAGAATAGTAACATTGTTACAAGCCTAACCTCTACCCTGACCTGTTGATTGATTGGTAGAGGTTATGAAACCAGTAAGCAAGGGTTGAAGTTCAGGAATTGTTTTCAATGGGAGTTTCAATCTGACCTTGATTATATATGTTCTAGCTCTAAAATACACTTACGATTCAACAAATAGATAACCACTGCATAAAAGAAAAACAGTATCATCAAGAAATAGACTATTTAAGATCCTCAGCTTTCTCTACTCAGGGAAAAACAGTATCAACAACATTAAAAACATAACTACGCTATGAAAAAGAAGTGATCAGACAAAAATTCAAAAACCAGCATTACCTATGAACCAACAGCATCATTTCTTGATTAATTCAAGTTAAGACAGATGCCATAGAGTGTTCTCTGATTTAATCACTAAATACAAAAAGGATTTTACTCATGTTAACTGTCATTTTTCATACCAGAGATTTTCCGAGTTCTTATTTCTATTGTATTCCCATACGAAATCCGAGCATACCACGTTGAGCTCCCTACTGAGGCAAGCCTTCCTCAATTTCCTTCCACATATCAGCATTTTTTGGGAATTTCTCCTTTATTTGCCCAATCAATTCCCGTGCTTCATCAACCTTTGAACTGCTTACAAGGCCATTAACAAGCGTCTTCATAGTCGAGAAATTTGGAACCCATCCTTTAGACATACTATCCTTACAAATCCGCAATGCAGTATCAAAATCACCACCTTCGCTAAGATAGTAAATCAGAGTAAAATAACAATCACTATCCGGAACACAACCCCTCTTCTGCATATCACTAAAAAGCCTCTTTCCTTCCTCCAAATCACCCTCCTTACAGAACCCATAAATAAGATGGTAATAAGTATTCGAATTCGGCTTCATTCCCCTTGATAACATCCCTTCAAACAAAGATCTAGCCTCAGAAGATCTCTTTAGTTTACACAAACTCTTAATCCTAATGTTGTAAATACTAACACCTTGATGAAAATTTTGTTTCTCCATAATTTCCAACACCTTCCCAACGTCTACATATTTCTCTTCCTTATAAAACCCAGCAAGTACAGTTCCAAAAGAAGTACCATTAGGTTTACACCCTTTCCTCTCCATTTCAGCTAAAATCGAATAAACCGAACTAGACGAACCAGACTCACAAAAAGCCTTAATAACAGTATTATATGTATCAAGATTAGGCTTAATGTTATAAGTTTTGGGGAATTCAAGGAAAATCCGATTTACCTCGTCATACTTTTTTGCAACAATGCAGGCGAAGAGAAGAGCATTTAGGGATTTCGTTGATGGAGTCACACCTACGTCACCCATTTGCTGGAAAGTACGGATTGAGTGATCGAGCATTCCAGATTGGCCGTAGAGAACGATAGCATGAGAGAGAAAACGCTCATTTTGAAGGTCAGGGCGAGTTTTTAGTTCTTCGAGAAAAGAGCGAATTCCAGAGAAGGATTTCGATTCAGTGAGTTTGGAGATTGCGATTGAAAAAGCGATTCGATCGAGGTGGTAATCAGGATGGAGAGAAGCAGCGCGGCAGATATCGAGAATTTTTTCTGGGTTCTTTTCGGATTTGAGGAGTGAGAGAGCAGCTCGGGATTTTTGTTTACTGGTTAGAGGAGTGGATGAATCTGGACTTAAAATTGATGAGAAGTAACGACGGTTGATTAAGGAGCTGAGTCGGAGACGAGAAAGAGAAGCCATTAGGGTTTTGAAGGTTTTTTGAGATAATGATACTTTCTGATCTTTTCTTAGAGAGAGAAAATAAGGGTTTTGATTTGGGGTTTCAGGAGTGGGCCATTAAAGGGGTAGAGAGAGTGAGAGAGGTGTTTAGTTGCAGAAATGGAGGTTGATGAAAGTGGACTGGGGAGTGTTACTGAAAAGGAGTTCGTGAATTGTGTGATTAGGGTTTTATGAGGAGAGGAGCTCAAGCTGTGATTTAAAACAAAATTCAAAAAATGAACCCGACGTGAATCGAACACGCAACCTTCTGATCTGGAGTCAGACGCGCTACCATTGCGCCACGGATCCACCAGTTGAGACTTAGGGGATCAAAACAATTATATATGTTTCTTTCAGATTTAAAGTCATCTAATCAAATGGACCAAATTCACTGAAGCGACTGATTTGGTTTGATGATTCTACAGGAGTTGGACCAAGAAGGTGGGCCTAGATTACCTAAAAAAGAGTGCCACGTGGCGTGATTGAGAGGGTGATTGATCAAATTTGGCTACTTAAGTTGTGGAATGGAGCAAAGCATTCCAGTCAGGTCGTTAGTGTGAGATACCAAGGAAGCCGCCCGTAAGAAACGCAAAACATCTCTATTTTTCATTGCAAGAAATTTTTTGTTTCTCTCTTTATTGACTAACGGAAAAAAAGACCAGGTTCTCTCTTTCTCTATATATATATATAACAGAAAATAAAAGAAGAAAACGAATGTTTGATGCTTGATCAGACAGGCACTCTTATACGTTGCAGCCAAAATGATAAAATGGCTGAAACAGATGCAGGTTGCATTTGGGACCTCATTTTTATGGCTTATTTCCTTGGTTTACTTCACTCAGGTTTTGTATTTCATCCATCTTTATATATTATGTTCTTGAAATTTTTTCCATTGATTTGTAGAGGTTATTTTCTGTCTTATATTGATGAATTTGTATCTTTGTGTTATTGGGTTGGAGGATATTTTGTTTTTGGTTGTTGGGTTTTGTGATTTATTGTTTTTAGGTGGGATTCAGTGTTTTTTTTTCTTTTTTCGTAACGTTTTGAGGATTGGATTTGATGGTTTTTTTAGGGTGGACTTATAATTTTGAGTTGTTGTGGTTTGGACTTTGGTGGATTTATTTTCTTGTAGATTTTAGGGTTGAGTAATTTGAATCTTGGGTTTCTGAGGATTTGGATTTTGGAGTTGTAAGGATATTTTGTTGATATGGGTTAATCTTGCCTTCTTCTGTTGTTCTTGATTATGTAACTTTTTCTTAGATGTGATGAAGTGCCCAGTTATTATCTTTCTTAATTGACTGGGTTCAATAAAACTAGAGAGAAAGAAAGACAGAAATGATGTTATAAGTTTGTGCTGTTTGGAAAATGTTCTGCGAGTTTTGCATGAGAAATCAAAAGTTTCCTATTACTTAAGATCTAAATGGACTGACATTCTCTAAGAAATACAACCTTTTAGCTATAGATTCACGAACATTACATTCAATTTTGCAATTTCTGGATCTAGGGATCTATTTCCTGCTCTAGAGCTTAGACACTTGTGGGCCTTTATATTTGGCTTTCAAATGAAATAATTTTACTTTTTCCAAGTATTATTACTACGTAGTTTCTTGACGTATCCTGTGTATAATGCCATCTAGTGCCACACGTGTACCAGGTGAACAATGTCTTGTTAAAGGGCTGCATCTTTTGGACCCTGAACATAAATTCATCTAGTTAGTCTAGCTAATAATCAGCCAAATTGACCTGGTTATAAGAACATGTTAAAATCCACATATTATTAGAGAATGAATTGAAGTATGAATAATTCATCTTGTCCCTTCTTCAAAAAAAAAAAATTTATTTTGTCTCGTAGTTTACTTGCGTCTGTGGTTAATTTTCTCATGGGTATTCTTGGGGTAGTTTTCTATTAAGATGTTATTCTCGACAGTTTCTGTTATGGTGTTTTTTTTTTTTGGCTCCATTTTAATGTTTTTCAAATGGTTATATCATTATATGTGAATGTAGGGTTTCAGATCCTTTGTGTGGACAGCAGTTTCTTACCAGCTGAAAGACAAGCTTAAGTTGTCACCCTCAGCCTCCCAACTTGTCTTTTCAGTAGCATTTTTCCCATGGAGTATAAAACCAGTTTATGGGTAAGGGTTTATTCTTACTCGTAGTCGTCGTACCTTACTTTAATTCTCTTTGAACATTTGCATCTTGACAATGATATAATTGATATCCTGTGTCACGGGTTCCTGAAACTGTGATACACCAAAATGACCACACAATATATGAAGTATTCAGTCACTAATCTGTATTTTGTTAACTTATTATATATATATATGTGTGTATATACACTTATATATGCTTAACATAATAACATTACATTGGTTGTAGCAGAAGATTAAAAAAGTAATGAATGCAGATTTTTCCTTAATATGCATGTTAGCTATGGCATCAGCCATCATGCACAGCAATCTATACAAAACTTAGATAGTTTTCATTATTTTCCCTGTGGAAACCTGAATGTTTTCTTTTGCAGGATCTTGTCTGATTGTATCCCAATTAAAGGGAAGAAGAGGGTCCCATATCTAGTCATTTCAACAATACTCTCTCTTTTCCCATGGCTCATTCTAGGCCTAAACACCTCTCTAAGGAGTTCAAGTGTGCCCCTCATGATCTTCTTAACAGCACAGAACCTAGGCTCAGCCATGGCAGATGTTGTGGTTGATGCGATGATTGCTGAGGCAGTACGACATGAACGGTAATTATATTTCTATTTTCCTACATTTCTGGGTTGAAGAAATCCCCAGTTACCCCCTGACTAGGTTGCAGGGATAATCTTTCAAGCAACACCATAATGAGAATTACACGCCAGAAAAGGGAACTGACCCTTTGATGGTCTTACCTATGAGATCTCCTGTTCCTCAAAGTCAGCCCAACAACAGTACACCATAACCATCCAATCTCCTGCACTTCTGATGTACCAAAATTGTCCGAGAAAAAAAACTTCAGAACAGATGTTTATGTTTTCTTGTCTTCATGTAGTAAATCACATGATGACCTATCAAATGGTATGCCTCATCCCAAATTGGGTAGTTTTTATGTTGGTAAACTTACAGTATGCCTTGTGGGTACCTTCAGGGGTGGACCTAGTAGTTGGCTGTCCTTGGCTAAAGTCAGGGGTACATAATGTTAAAAATATAGATTTTTTTGTTTTTCTCAAAAAAAAAAAAAAAAATGCACTTCTCTTTGTCAAATCTCTGTTAGCCAGGGGTAAAATCATCAATATTGAATTCTTGGTTCTGCCCCTGGGTACCTTAGTTTGTCTTTGCTTACAATTGGAAAAATTTACCTGGGATCTTATAATTTAACTTTATTAGGGCTGCATTTGCTGGAGATCTTCAATCACTGTCATGGTCGGCAATGGCCTTGGGAGGAATATGTGGTAGTTTGTTAGGAGGATATGCCTTAAGCAACTTGCATATAGATACAATTTTTCTTCTTTTCTCTGTACTCCCAGCCATGCAGCTATTATCGTGTGGCTTGGTTGAAGAGAGTTCTTTAGGAAGCAAAGCTTTGCCAGAGCTTGCAAACTCAGAAAGCTCCCGTCAGGGTGATCCAAATGGTAGAGTTCTTGATAAAGATGTTTCCCGGGAGGGACCTTCAAACAACAGCACTTTGAGAAGAAAGAAAAGTCATAAGGACAACAAAGCAAGAACTGTCATTACAATTAAGTCCGAGACTCTGGAAAAGGATCGCTCCTTGGTCATACAATGGTTCCACTCTCTGAAATTGGCTGTCTATAGCTTGTGTCGAGCATTTAAGCAGCCCATTATCCTCAGGTAACTATTGAAGCACTCTTTGCAACTTGCTGATCAGACTTCCTGGACGATTTATTATCAGCATATTGTTAAACCTTGTGCACTTACAGTTGGAATTACTATTTGATGGATCCTATAGGTTTTCCAATTCTAATACTAGACAATGGCTGGTTAGAATTATCTGATCAGTTCAGGATCTTGTCATAGATATTCGAGTGCGATTTTGTTCACCCTCTTGTAACTTGTAAGGAGGGTGAGAAAACCCACACATCATCTAGCTGTGGTGTGTTATTCGGTCTAAACTTGTAGGGTTGACCGTTTAACATTCCAGTGCTTGGCTTGTGTGGTTTTGCTCACCCCCCATACAAGTAGGTGAACAAAATCACACTAGATCTCCTCTGGGGAATACCACTCTGCATATGCTCGGAGTCTCCTACATCTTTCCACCACTCACAGACCATACTTAGGGTCAATCTGAACAATATCTTATCTTCTTCTTTTTTCACTCTCTTTTATTTCCCTGTCTTTTTTTTTCGAGCAGAAATCTCCCCACTGGTTCATCTTCCTAATCATTTGTACTTTGTATTTGAATTTGTTTTGGGAAGGCCAGACCAATGTCTTGGTTTTTCCTAGCACATGTCACCATTCCAAACCTCTCGACAGTTATGTTCTATTACCAGACTGAGTTCTTGCACTTGGAACCATCCTTTTTGGGAACTGCACGTGTTGTCGGGTGGTTAGGTCTAATGCTTGGAACCTTCACCTATAATCGCTACTTGAAGCACATGAAGTTAAGAAGAATTCTCACGTAAGTAGTTTAGAAGTCCTCTACTCTTTTAATAGTTACCATTTTGCCAGATAATTTTGTGCTTCAAGCCTCACTGATTTGTGATGAAAGTGCTGACAAATACTGTGTGCTTGATTTGAAAAACTAAATGTAGGTGGGCGCATCTTGGTCTAGCTACCTTGACCCTCTTAGACATCATTTTGGTGTCTCGATCCAACATCGCATTCGGCATATCAGATAAGCTTATGGTTCTTTGTGGGTCTGCTCTTACTGATGCCATCAATCAACTCAAGTAAGTGCATTTTGTTCATAAATTCCTAAAATATATGACAGAAAATTACCCCAAAGGTTAGAAGTTCTAGAATTAGCTGATTTCCGGATATGATGATCTACATGGTGAGGAGAACATCCTGATCGGAAACCAGCCCTTGAATCATCTCCATGTGGCCCCACAAAAAGAGTGGTGCAATATCCCTCACTTTTGTTTCAAATTTATCAATACCTTTCAGGTACTTATTTCATACTGTTTCATGAGTGACACTGGATTCTTGTTGTCTTTCATCTACTTCTGTTTCACTTGCTTTCAAAACTGAATTTCTTATGCATGAATGAAACTGATGATTGGTTTTATACAGCTAAACCATAACAAACTTAAGTTTATTAGTTATTCGAGGAAAATAGAAAACAATAATTTACAAATCGTTTCTTGAAAACCCATCCGATGAAATAAATGCCAGCAAAATTAAAGCTCGTTTTGATTGCGCAGGTTTATGCCGTTCCTGATCCTTTCAGGGCAGCTATGTCCGCCTGGGATTGAAGGTACCCTATTCGCCCTTTTCATGTCTATAAACAATCTCGGCTCCACATTGGGATCATTTGTTGGTGCTGGTGTGGCTTCGGTGCTGAATATATCGTCTGGTTCTTTCGACAACCTTCTATTGGGTATCATTCTTCAAGTTATCTGCACTTTCATCCCAATTGGGTTCATATTTTTGATACCCAAGGAAGTCACAGGGATAGCTCCTAGCTAAGCTAAGGTTAAGCATTTGGAACAGGAGGGATTTTTTTTTTTTTTTTTCCATTGAAGACCGTGGCTTTGGCCATGTTGTGAATGACATCAACAATTTGTTTGATAATGTAGAAATGTTTTAGTAACTGAAAGAATGTTTCTTACAAGGAGCTCTCGATATCCTTTCGTAAAAGTCTGAAACTATTCGAGTTTCAGACCCATCATTCACCATCCTCCTGAGGATGATCGAGTCGAAATTTGAAATCTATTTAGGTTTCCTTCAATAAATGTATGCTAAGAAAGTGCAAATTGAAGTTTCTCAAAGTTTTGCTAAGAAACAAAGATTAAAATTTTGAGAAAGCTCAAAAGTTCACTTAATAAAGCTTAACACAACTGCATGTATAAAGATCAACGACCTCCTTTGTATGCTGTGAATACTAACAAACTACAAATGTTCACTAGAAGAGACAAAAAAAGGTTGGCGATTGATGGGAAATTTTTTGCAATGAGCAGCAAAAGACGCAGCAAATTCGTTTTATGGTGTAAAATGGCTGCAAACATTTACAGCAGCTCTTAAAATTGCTTATTACAAATAACTAAAAAAAGACAGGGCGATTAGAAGCTTTTCTCTAAATATCAGAGCCAGGTTTCGATCCTGGGACCTGTGGGTTATGGGCCCACCACGCTTCCGCTGCGCCACTCTGATTTGTTATGTACATTGCACCAATTAAAATATATAATCAATATTACACCAAATTACATTTCTACCCGTTCCAGACTTCCAGTTTGCTAACACAGTATTTTTTAGGCCCACAACCACAACAAATGACAAACAGGTCTAGTCTGCTGGAAGCTTCGTCAGTGGCCACTCTCGTAATTTACAACAAAATGTAAGGTCATGAAATAAAGTTTGCACGTTTCTTAAAACAACTTCCAGTTTAGTAAGACCGAGAAAGAATAAAAATTTGGAATTTTGGATCAAGAATTCAATCAAGAGAGAGAGAGAGAGAGAGAGATAAGTAGTAGTAGTGAGTAGAGAGAGAGACCTGTAAGTTAAAACGGCTTTTCCAACAACCAAACACTCTCCCTCCCCTTTGTTTCTTTCTCTCTCTAGAATTTAGTTGGACTGGACTGACGGGTAGACGAAGATCTCTCTCTTTTCTCTTTTCTTTCAATAGACCTTCTTCCCCCCCTCTATACTCGGTTTCTCTTTCAGCTCCCCTTTTTGTTCCGTTCTTCGCGGCTTCACTTAGAAGCTCGGAGAACAACAATTTTTAAAAAAATGACGAGATTGCCCTTCAATGTCTCGACGACGACGACGACGGCGGAGCTCGCAGCTGTTTCTTTGGATTGGTGGGATGAGATCAACGAGTCAACTCGCTGGCAAGATGGAATCTTCTTCTCTCTCTGTGCTGCTTATGCCCTAGTTTCCTGTGTTGCTCTGGTCCAATCTCTTTCTCTTTCTCTTTCTCTCTCTCTCTCTCTTGATTGAGTGTTTCTATAAGTTGAATTCGTGTTTGGCTTCATTACTTTAGGGTTTCAGCTGCTTCTTCTTTGCTTCTTTTGAGCTCGATTTTAGGTTATTTTGAGTTGTTTTGGAGATCAAGATTGCCTTCCAAGAGTAATCAAGCTTCTTTTTTAAGGAGAATTAGTTATTGTTGTTATGAAAGTTACAACCTGGCCTTCCCAGAATTTTGTGTATTTTTTTCTCTGTACAGGGGTAAAAGTTTAAAATTTTGTGGAAAGTTAGGATTTTCTTTTGGTCTGATTGTTTTTAGTAGCTTATAAAGAGCTTTTGTGATGAGACCCAGAGTGCTAAAATTCCAATTTTGTAAGAGGAAAATTTTGGGTGCATTTTGCAGATTCAACTAATAAGGATTGAGCTGAGAGTGCCTGAATATGGATGGACGACGCAGAAGGTTTTTCATCTTATGAACTTTGTTGTAAACGGAGGTGAATCTGCGGGTTTTGGTTGTTACTTTTTCCGTTTTACATCCATTTACTGTTTTCTAACTCGTTTACCTATATGTATTGCAGTGAGGGCAATTGTATTTGGATTTCATAAGCAAGTGTTTCTTTTTAAGATAAAGGTATGATTGGTTTCATTTTAGAATGTGTTTTGCTACGATTAAGTTTAGCGGCCCATCCTATAGTTCTAGCTTGATGTTTCATCATATTAGTTATCTATCTTTAGCAATATGTTATATGTCAAGGTGGGTTCCGAAGGTGAACTTAATTTATCCTTGGAACATATATCAATCAGTAACAAAGAGTAAAATGGATAATGAAGGAAATCAACAGTTCTTTGAATGGGGAGCAAACTGCAAAAATTTGGGTCATTGTTTGCTAGTAGGATGCCTATAATGAACAGAAATGCTGTCGAAAGTAAGCTAAAAGAAAGCACCAACAGTAATGTAGAAATGACCGGCTAAACTGAAAGAGTTCAGCTATTAGGCTATCATGTTTCCTAGCCTCCTAGGATTCTGAACTCATAATGAGCTACTAAGATGATTCAAATTATAATATATGGAAAATTATGTTTCGTAGATAAGATGGAATATATAATTAGTGTAATAAAGGGGTCTGACGTTAAATAGCTGTTTGCTTGTATCAGGTGTTTACTTTGGTATTACTGGATCTTCCTGGACTTCTGTTTTTCTCTACCTACACACTACTTGTCCTATTTTGGGCAGAGATATATCATCAGGCAAGTAAAAAATTTGCTGTCAGATTCTTATTTGCATACAGGAGCATATATCTGTAATGATTATCCGGGAACGATTCCTTCATTCAAGTGAAGTGACAAAGGATCCTTCTTAATTCTTGTGAAGGAGATTTCTTCATATCATACTAAACCAAATGGCAAAACTTAAGAAATTATTCTGATTGGGTTTTCATTTCTAAACATGGACAGGCAAGAAGTCTTCCAACAGATAAGCTCAGGATTGTATACATTTCAGTTAACTGTGGAGTATATCTCATACAGGTGCTCTCATCAACTACTTCCACAATCTTCCTCTCTACTTCCTCCAAGATAAAACATATATGGTGGCTGGTCAATTTTTCTAGCTATCTGTAACATTAAGTATTACTTTAAAGTTTAAATTCAACTTCTTTCCCCTGGTCTTTACATGGCACATTTAGTATTGAATACTGCTTTACATTGTATTATGCTCCTCGACGTCCTCGTGAGTAATATGTGTTTCACGTTATTGGATTCTGGTCATCGCTGTCTATTGTTTATTTAATAACTATGATAAGTTTGGGGAATGGGTGGTGGGGACGAGAAGCAGCTCTATTGCCACTGCACCATATGGCACAGTTTTAGTCTTGGCTCTCAATTCCATTTGTCCCATCTAGCGGATCTCCTTGGCTAAAAGTTGACCTCATATTCCTAATCTTCCAGTATTATCCATCATATTCAACCGCCACTAAAGAACAAGAAGAACAATGCAATAAAAGGTTAGGATCTCTGGTTGGTCTACTATTGGTGTAAAAGATATCCTAGATGAGGCTCTTTAACCCCTTATGGATTATGGGGGTGTCTGCTACACTTCTAATCATTACAGAAGCAAGTAAAACCTCACATTCTCTTATCTTAACCCAAGTCTGTCTCCCTAGTTTATTCTACAAAGTATCACAGAATGCATTGACTAACTGAACTGGAAGCAGGAATTTAGGCAAACGGGGTTTTTAATTTCCTCCATAAATTACTGTTCTTCTGTACAATCTTACACGTTTTTGGTGTCAGGTTTGTCTCTGGGTATACCTGTGGATAAATGACAACAATGTTGCAGAGTCCGTTGGAAAGATATTTATTGCAGGTATAATTGTGTTACAAGTCTCATGAGCTGAGCTCCTTATTTTCATTTTTCGCCAGCATGTTTCTGCATGTATAATTTCTCCATTTGCTTAAATATGTTTGCCTCCTCTTTTCAGTGGTATCATTCATTGCAGCACTAGGTTTCTTGGTTTATGGAGGAAGGTAAGTCTTATCCATAATATTTTTTCCGCTATAGTAGCATTTTCACTCTCTCTCATGCTTTTGGTTCTAATTAGATGGCATCATATCTATTGTTCTGCTTGCAGACTATTTTTCATGCTGAGGCGCTTTCCGATTGAGTCTAAAGGGCGAAGAAAGAAGCTTCATGAGGTGTGTGCTGTTCTGTTCAGTTAGCTCATGGAATTAGAATAATAGTTGCTAACATCACCATCTCTAGTAATTTCCCAGTTTTTCAATTCCTGGATGTTTATTGGATGTAACTCCGGAGAATAAGTAGGAAAACATAATACTTAATATTTTTATTTGAATCTATATAAATGAAACTCCCACTGTATGTCACCATGAAATATCAAAGATAGTAGGGATTTATAAAAATAAGAAGCTGATTGGAGCTCTTTAACAAAAAAAAAAAAAAAATACTTTGCTTCCACAAACATAGCAAAATTGGGTCTTACATCTGTAATAATAACAAAAAAAAAAAAAAATGTTAATGTATATTCTGTCGCATTGACATAGATTTCAGTCCAATAGCCATGATCCCAGCTAAATTGGTCCAAGCATATATTTCTACCTTTAAAACAAACTGCATGCATTTCTCTACTTCCTAGAATTATAAGGGAAGTTTGTCTTCTTCTTTTTTTTACTACTAACATTTTAATCTGTTTCGAGACTGATGCAGGTTGGATCTGTCACAGCAGTATGTTTCACCTGCTTTCTTATTAGGTGCTTCGTGGTGAGTGCCCATAATTCAGCCATTATATGCACAAGTGCTTTGATTGAACCTATTTATGTTACTTGTAAGAAACTGAGCACTTGGAGAAGAATTTAAGCGTCTAAAATACAGAGCTGGAAGAAACTGACCTTCCTGCTTGTGCCATACACGTGATGGCATATATACGGGGTCCAGAGGCAGGGGGTGTGGCGTCTTTGCTTTCTATCATGATTTCATTATTCCTCGTTTGACTCTGAGGCATATGCTCAGTCAACATTTCAGGATTGGGGAAATCAAGAATTGATCATGTGGAGGGAATATGCTGATAAAAAAAAACTGAAATAATGAAAGAACTTTTCGAAAGGAAAAAAGAAATGTCAAAGGGAGGTTTTCTGTGACTGGAGTCATTAAGATTTTTCTTCTTCTCCTCGATAGGGGTGGGTGGGTACTTAAGGTGGACATGTACCCTTGAAGGTGTTATGTACCCGATAACTAGCAATGAAATAAGTGGAAGTTTTTGCGGCTCACCAACAAAATCAGCTATGTTTATGGAGCTCAATATTGCAGTCAAGAAATAACATGTCCATAGAATTAGTATGTCTATTAAATTATTATAGCAGAGATAAGTATGATGTCAGATGAGTGGTTAAGCTTGGAAAAGAATTAGTTATGAGTCTTATGACAACATTAGGGGATCTATAATTTCTTTTCTTGTGAATCTAGAGGATCTATAATCCCCAATAGAAGAACGTAAGGAATATCAGCAGAGACGGTTTGGACATGTATAATAATATAGGGCAACGAGACAATTAATGATAAGCACTTCGGTCCAAGTTGAAGGCTCATAAAATGCAAGTGTAAAACCAGGAATGATGTAGATTTAAATCCCAAATCAGTAAATATGTCGGATATTTTTCTTTCTTCTATTTTCTTGTTACTGGCACTGAAATGTTTTCGTAGACCATGCTTTTATGTTTTATCAGCTAATATTAATGTTTTAATGGCAGGTTGGACTATCTGCTTTTGACAAGGATGCATCTCTTGACGTTTTGGATCATCCAGTTCTGAACTTGATCTATTACTTGGTAAGCTTCTGTACTTACTTTAACTAATATATTTGCTTCAAAACCCTGTTTCTTACCCATGTTTTTCTTGTGGTCTTTTTCACTTGTTCAATCTCCAAAAACAATAACAAAAAACAGCTTGCTGAAATTCTACCTTCGGCTCTTGTCCTCTTCATCCTGCGCAAGCTTCCACCTAAACGGGTGTCGGCCCAGTACCACCCGATCCGTTGACCTTGTTGTGCCTCATCTTTGATGGGTTTCTTCAATTTAAGCTCGCCAGTCCCAAGTTGTCATTAACTGGAGATGGGCAACAAAAGCAGAAAGAAAGAGAAGAAATCTGATGTAACATTGGATGGTTTTTGGTCATGGTGTTTTTTCTTTCTTGTAAGCTATATATATACAGTTCTCTTCCCAGCTTGCAGAAGAGGGATATGTTGTACGATTAGCGTCGATGGGTTTTGGTAAATCATGTTGAGGAACCATTCCCAAACTGTGATAATTTTTTCTGATCGGCGGGAATTTTCACATAAATTTTATTGTGGCACGTGTGATTCTGGTAGATGTTCAACAGTTTTCAAAATTCTTTTTCCCACGTTGAAGCAGGGAACTGTGCTTATTTTGGTCGACTTTTTATGGTTACATATGTTGAGTATTTATTGAGGTCGGAGTTGAATCGGTTGAATTTGAAAATCAAGGTCTTCCTTGAAGGAATCCTGTATTTAAATTGTTGTGACTTGTTGCTATGGCTTTGCTTTTCATCTGAGTATGTTTGTACGCTCTCCATAGGCCATGCTTCCCTTCATTTGGGACCCAATCTCATCTGTAACAATTAAGCAGGATTTTCTGAAAATAGTGAATGCTGAAAAGCTCTCCAGAGGAAGAAAAAGGAAAGATTTGGATAGTTTTCAATGTACGAGTGGTTTTGGACCTTTTGGTAAATCGTCCAAACGAGAGAGTGGGAACGAAAAGTAGGGGAGAAAGTAGGGGAGGGAGCGCCGGAATGCCTTAGGAGTGGGAGCACGGGAGTGTGGTTGGAGTGTGGTTGGAAGTGCTAGGTTCAGGAATGGGAGTGTGCCTGACCACTTTTCAGAATGAACTTTGTGACAAACCAAGCGGTTGTTCTTATACACATCTATTGTTGCATTGAGATGATTGCATTTATTTAAGATGACCAATGAATTAAAACAAGCTTTGTGAATATTTGGTTTACTTTTCAATTAGTTTCATAAAAATGAGTGGTTACAAAAGCGTTCTGAGGTAAGTATAACCAAACTTGATGTTTGCTCTTTGACGTGTTTGTTATTAAGGAAGCGCTAATTAAAAAATGTCCCAAGTTCAAAGTTTTATATATTTGTTGGGGGTATTATATGTTAGATATTTTCATCAAAAATCATTGTTTTCTGGTTATGTTGTTCGAACAGGGGTCGAGGGGGCAGCGCCCCTCGTGGGGGCTCGGGGGCAACGCCCCCGAAAGGTCAATAGTTTCATCGTATTTGTATATAGGTTCGTTGACTGTTGGAGACAACCGTTGGTGACAACCATTGGCAGCCCAACAGTCACGACCAATAGACACTTCAGAAACTATAAATACGACCCTCAACCAGTCCCTAAGATATAACAAAATTTTCGTATCTTCTTCATCTCGTATTAGGCATCATCTGTCTTACTTTCAGAGTGTAAACTTTGGTTTGATCAATTAGTCACACATTGAATCAAACGACCTCCATTGTATCCTGAGAGAGATTTTCTTATCACCCTAGAGTGACATCGCGGTTTCTACCGGAAGGGGAGAAACATCTCTTAAAAGACAGCGTGTATATGTTCCTTGTAGTAATCCAGTTTCCAGTTTTTAATTAATTGTTGTTCCGTTATTCATCAACATTATATATTTGTGATGGAACTTCCTTTTTAAATCGCGTACGTGAACATTCTTCTGACCTGGTGCAAATGCACAATCATAAAGAAAGATCAACCAAAAACCAGAAGTAACTGAACAGCATAAATAGATTCAATTATTCAAATTAATTTGAAATTGCAAAATCATGTGGAGCTGAAAGAGAACTCAGAAGTACATAATGCAGCAAAATAGTAATCTCTTTTATTGTACGTTTTTGGTTTGAGAGCCTTTCACTTCAAGTTAATTCACACCCATAAGAAAGAACTAATGTGGAGTGGACAGAATAATTTACTTGAACTTTGCTATTCACAAACGGGCGTAACTATGAATATGTCAGCTATTAAAAAAGACATTAGGAGAACCCAACATACAAACTAGGTCATCCAATATCCAATCCATAATGAATTACAAAACTGGTAATGGCAATAAGCACAAAATATATTTCATCACCAGCATCTCTCTTCTGTTAGTTTCAGATTTTCATCCCATAATAAAGTATCAGTACTTTTTTTTTATGGCGATCCAACCTATATTTGCAGCAATCACCACACCCGAAATTCTCGTGACCATTTGAGTTATGGTTAATCTTGGTGAACTTCCTCTACAGGTGGGGGAGCAAACCTCACATCCGCTGGCCTGGCAACCACGACAGTCTCATCTGCAAACAGTGACTTGATAAATGTAGGAGTCCTCAGTGGGCGTCGGCCAGTCATCCGAGGATATACATCTTCTAGGAAATAATATGCATGACCTGCTATCATCCCCTGAACATAGAAACTTTGTTATATAACAAGCATGGAACAATGACAACCAGAGCACAAGTGGTCCTTTTTACTTTTCTAATAAGCAGTGAATTGGACGTCATGATACGTGTGAGAGATTACAAAATCTCGTGACATGTGGATGTGTTAATGTCCTGAGACAACTTATCGAAACTGTCTACAGAAGTATATAAGTAATAATATCATATCAAACAAGTAAACATATAAACGAGAAAAGCTCAGAATAATAATACTCAATAACATAGAAAATAATAACAAAAGTTATAACAAACTTTACTAACCACACATGGTGGCTGTTAAGAAACTGTTAGTTTAACCATCCAAGAAAATCAAGAAAGCCATAAGAGACTATCTATAAAAAAGGAGGAAGAGGTTAAAGGTCATAAAGAACAAATGAAGAGCTTAGATTAAAAGCACTTCTCTCTCATTATCAATCCTGATTTTATCCAGATCTACAATCAAATTCTACCAATCCATACCCAGTCCTAGTGAATTAATAGCAACGATCTGTATGCGAAAATTTACTTTGTCCAAGAAGAACTATTGTACATTGACTCTATCCAATTACAAGTACAACCTAAAAATGACTCGATCATCGATTTTGATAGGTAATATTGGGATACAATTAGACCTAAGTAACAACAGAAAACCTTTAGGGTTGTCCCGTGTTTGAGTCATCCTAAAACAATTGGGTCACCCTTCATTTTTTTTTATAAAGAAGGATCGCTAAAAGAGGTAAGTTCATCATCTCCACTATTTTGAAATATATTATGATTAAAATACAACTAAAAGAGTATACATCTAATAGAACTTGTGTAGGTGTCGTCATCGTTATTTGTGTCAAACTGTCATGTACACCCTTGGGGTTGGGGGTGAGCCACTTGAATCTTTTATGGCATGAATAAATAAGACTATGTGATGCTAACAGACTGCATGTATGGCTTCCTTTCATTGCTACAAAATGGCGTATAAACAACCCAAACTGATAGTATTGATCGGATCATTATGAACTGAACTGATCTCAAGGCAGTAGATTCGTAATTAATTCTCAATTGGACGGTCAAGATTGATAAAGATGTATATGCACGGTAACAGATACTATTGGAGTTAAAATCATATGGTAGACATCAGTCGAATATAATACGGTAGTATTCCGTAGTTCCACCTTAGCACTTAAAGCGTACTATCAGTAACCATATACTCCTAGACCTAGTTCTTTTCATCAGAAACAATGACACAGTGTTTGCATTTCACAAAATAAATTTGAATTCTCTCTATTATTAAGTAACTGCCAAAAAACCTACCAGCAGATCCACCCAAGCACTGGTACCAACAAGTACAGAAAAGCCCAGAAGAACCTGAGATGAAAACAGACGAAAACCCAAATCTTAGTTGTATGAGTTACCCCCAAGAGGGCTAATACAGTATAACAAATGACCCCAAGAAAGTACAGGGGTGAGCTGTCAACTATTAAAATTGAATATAAATAACAAAAACTCTTTAAAAATATATATGAAATAAATATGGAAGAAATCTTGAACCACAAAAATGAGAACTTCATATAAAGAAAGATGGACTCTATACATTTAAAAATTGAAAAAAGTGAATAGGATGTCGTGTAAGTGTGTAACCATATTGAACAATTGAAGTATCCAATATTTAAAGTTCTAAAAGTAGGCAAACTAACACTAATCAAGTAACTGACAATACAATGAATGATTCAAACATGAATAAGAATACGATGATGAAAAAAATACAAATAACAAAATAAAAGAAAGTGTGGCCTCAGTAACTAAGTTTATCGTATATAAGAGGTTTATTTTATTCTTTTTCATCGGTGATCCCTACTTTAGTATAATGAGAGGAGGTTTTCTGGTTAAGGATGCATTCTTACGCATACGAACAAAGACTCAGGTCCTATTCTATCCTATATTACTGAATTGGAGTTAATGATGCATGCTAATATATGCCATCAGTTTCTTGTAAATAACAGGTACGACTATAAAAATTTGGTTTAAAGAAAACTTTGGGTTTTCACTGATGCACGAGTCATGCACACCTTGTGCCTTTATCAAGGTTCACTAAAGGCACAAAAGGCGTGTGCACCTCACTAACTTTGCCTCACCTGGAACAAACAAAAGCGGTTCAGTGTGCCTTGCAACTTAGGCACGAGCCTTTTTATTTTCACAGGCACGTGCCTTTTTATTTTCACAGGCACGTGCCTTCTTAACATTTTGTTGGATAATAGAAAATCACAAACTCAACCAAAGGCTTATGTCTTCTCCCTAAACTTGGTCAGTTCAAGTGTATTTAGAGAGATTTCAAAGATAGATGAACAGGGTAGAAATGGGGATAAGGTGTTAAATCTAATCAACTACTGACATAAGAGTGGTATAGTAGGGCCATCAGAGCTCACTCACCCATGGTAAATAAGCTGCCGTGAAAGTAAATAGTCCCAAGAAACTCATATGGATGAAGGGGTTCTGCTTGCTCCATACATAAACCTGTGGGGCAGAGACGTAGCAGAGTAAGGGAACTTACAATATAGGAAATAAGCAATAAAACACAGTCCATGAAAAACTCATTTACTAGTAACTGACCATCATGAAGGTTAATGAATTGCTAAGGAAGAAAATTTTTGCAAAAGACTCTGAAACATAAGGAATCATGCCACCAACAAGAACTATCCCAGTTAAAACAGTGGCACCAAATAAGAGCATGTAAAAAAAATCAGCGGTCCTTCCTCTGAATGAGTTCTCTTCAAGGAGCTTGCAGTAACGCGCAAGGAAGAACATGTGAAATAAGAAGTCCAAGTCTGTAAACACCAACAAATAACAAATTCAGGTAAGAGTATCATTGACATTTCCTGAGAAGTAACTTCAAAATACACCTAAAAGATAACAAACTTATATAATTTAAAAGATATGTGACACAGTTCAATTAGAAGAACAAATACTTATACTGGTCCCAAAAGAAGGAATAGATATTTTTATGCAACACAGGTCCTTACTTAGAACACTAAATGTAAAATAATTAACCACCTGTGACAGAGGGAACTGAGTACATCACAACTATTGGAATTAAAACTAAAAGTGACCACTTCTTAGAAATTCATAAACAATATCCCCTCATACTCGTATTGCAATTGTAAAGAGAACATTTTTTATTCAAAACAGAGCGTAACGTGATGTCACTGAATCAAGTGAGGAAGGTACCTAAACACTTCCAGAACTATGACTAAGAGGGTATGAATAGCCAATAAAACTTCCATAAAGGTTACAAAAACTTTATTATTTAATGGTGAGAGCATTGCCCAGGCAGTGTACGCATGACATAAACATAAAAAGGTGAAGTCCCAAAACTGAGACAACATCCAATTTTAGGCATCTCGGCAACATAACCTAAAGGGAAAAGGGACACAACCAACTCTTACAAGGATCAAACATGAGACCCACTATCAATTAGATGGTCAATGCCATAACTTTTCTGTTGAATAAGGAGCTAAGAGTAGGAGGTGACTGATTAATATCCTGCTTTTAGAAGCTAATCTAGAGTCTAGACACCTAGAATTTGCAATGATACCACTTTTCAAACTTTCCAGAAGGATTGCCACAAATGTAGCTTTCAGAAGTAACCATTTCCAAACTTTGAACTTAGAAATAGAGCAACATTAAAAGATATATACATATAGTTTTTTGTGATGACAGTCAAGTTCCTTGGTAACTAGTTTTTCTGATATGGGTTTTTTACCTCCTTCATGATACTACTACTCCAATGCCTCCACGTAACTATTATGTATAGTCTAACCTTGAATTAGTTGAATTGAAATGTTATGAGAGACTGAAGTCCATACTTTTCAGGGGCTCGCCAATGGGATTTTTCACAAACTAAGCACGGGTTTTTATCTTCTCTCCTCAAAGTTCTTCCCTAGCAGAAAAATTAACCTAAATATAACTACTACAATAAAAAAGATGAACAATAGTAAAAGAAAACAAGTCAATATAATTCCTAAAATCTCTTCAAGATCAAACGTATAATTACCCATTTTACGGAAGTACAAGAAATTAGTGATGAGGCGCCAGAATTCATACTGCCGAACGACTAGTCTTGGATTCAAATACAGATGATAAGGAGAGATTATCTGCAAGGAAGATAATGAAAAACAAAACTAATAAATAAATAATAAATCAATTCAAATAATTAAATCATCAGAAGCAACAGTTAAACCGGTCTTTAAATTCCAAATACCCTTTTGACAGGCAAAACCCCAATTTAATTGAACTTGGATCAGTCAAGCCAAATTACACAAAAACAAAAACCAAAACCCTAGAATTCCTGAAAATTTTGATTTTAACGAAAAGAAGAGGATCAAATACCCAAAAATAAAATTGTAGGAACAAAAAATTTGAACCTCAAGAGAGCATCCTATGGTAGTAACAATTGCTGCTGTGAGATACGATCGAGTGATAATGGGCATCTGCTTGTACCATTCTTCAACTGCTTGAGCCATTCTCAAATTTTGGATTCAAAACCAACCAAAACCCTAACCCTAATTTTCCTCCAAATAAATACGAAAGATGGAACGAAGGAAAAAACCTATTTCAGATAAGCTCAAAGCTGAGAAATCTCAGAGCTTGAAGCTAATGGAGAGAGAATTTCAGACCAAATTAAAGATCTGGTGTGAAAATTCATGTATTTCAAGTGGATTGTCTTTTTATGACGAAAATACCCTTAGACGTCGGTTTTAAAAGGTAAGGAACAAGGTGGGAATATTTACTTTTATGAGGGTTTTTTTGCCATTTTGGTTGTAGTCAGCTTTTACTATTGCATACGTGGAACCATGATTGGTTTTTTACTTCATTATCGACGTGTTTTAAATTTGTAATTCTCTATAACGTGTATTTTTTCGGGTTCTGAAAATTGACCGTTGGATCGATGTTGATCGAACGGTTATTAACTTCGACAACACATTCAGCCAATAGGGACTTAGAACTGTTACACGTTGGACCACCACGTTGGACTGTTTGCGTTTTGTAAAATTTGTGGTCCATGAGTACTACTGGATCCCACATTGAGGACTTTGTGGGGCCACAACGAGGACACAAAAATTGAATTTCAACGTGGTGGAGGTGACTTTCTACTGTTTCAAATTGAAGACTGATGTTATAACTCTAATCTCTTTACCTGGATAATTCAAACCGGCGTTGGAGGAATGAAGAAATCGATTTTCTTGGAAATAAAAACCTTTGTTTTCTCTCCTGAAAACATAGGTAAGGTTGAAGGTATGAGAGTGGTAGAAAGGGGACATGGTTATTCAACCTGGATCGATTTCAGCTTGTCAATGGCTGAGTGGTTAGCAGGGGTTTTTTCTGTGGCTATTAAGAATACGAAGAAATCCGAGCGATGGACGGAAAGGGAGGGATCCTTCTCGTTTTTGGCGGAAATAAAATTCAATTCTGGAGATGAATATCTAAGAATATCCAGATTCGGCGGAGCGGAAATCGCGAGGACTTTTTGGCTTTGCATCCCTGCAGGAGAGAAAAAATTCTGCTGGTGGGCCTTTGGTGATACGCTGGAGCAGTTCATTCATAGGGATAGGTCAAAGAAAGGGTATATTCAATTGTGACCTAAAATTTCAGATTTTCCAGCTCTCATGGAAGGGAAGGGGAAGGAAAAGACACTTGAAATGGAAACCCATAAACCACAATCAAAACCAACTAAAGAGTCACAATCAAAGGAGGAAAAGCTGATCTTCTGCTCTTACGATGGCGAGTTTGAAGGTTGGAGATCAGTGGTGATGATCTTACAAAAGAAATTAGGACGGCTCAGCCATCCATTTCTTTTTGAAATCAGCCTGTCGGTGGCATCCTTCCCGGCGGTATCATTAGCAGAACTCAAGGAAGTGGTCAATAAACCATCCTGGAAGACTAGAAAGGGTATTGTTACCCTCTCGCTAGAACCACCTTCCAAAGCAAAGGACGCACAGAGAAGTCTCGATGGGACATGGGTGATTATTGATGGACTTCCAGAATCCATGTGGGAATCCGAAGTGTTTCAGAAAATCGGTAAAAAACTGGGAGGACTCCGTGACGTCCAGGTGGGGTTTTTCGGGCAAGATTGTTTGAAGATGTGTAAATTAAAGGTTTCTGATGATCGAAAGGAAATTCCGATTGCTTTGGAATTGAAAATCTCTAGGAAAATTCATCGGATCTCTTTCTCGGTGGTGCCAAACTCCGGTGAACGTCACCATACTTCGGCTGATAAGGTGGTAGGTGGGAAAGGTAATCCTGACTTTTCCGAAAGTAGTAAGAAGAATTCAAATTCAAATTTCAAATGGCAGTAAGGTACCTCTGCAACCAAAAGGCACTTATCGTTGCTGGTGAAGAAGGTCAGAGGAAAATTGCCAGGAGTTTTGGGGGTCAGAATAGATTCATCCCATTGGAGGATGACAATAAGGTGGAGCAGGATGAGGATTCGGATTCGGATCCTCCTGCCCAAATTAAGGCTCAAGGTAAAATTAAAAGAAAGAAGGGGTCCCGTGGAAAACCTTTGGGCCTGGTGAAAGAAAAATTCCGAGTACGCTCAAAAAGGCCCAAAGAAGCTAGTTGGGTTTACCGTCCAAAACTCTTAGAGAATGAAGGACCTAGCAATTCAAATTCGGATCCGAAGCCTCTAAAGAAAACAACATCAGTAGGTACACAAACTGATTACTGGGTGGTCGATGGCACGGTGGAACAGGAACAGGCCGTTGCAGTTTTTGAAGCCTAATTAGAAAAAAGGGATCCTTACCCACAGTTCGAACCCTAGAAGGAAGACTTGGTGAATGTAGAAGACTCTCAGTCAGAAGGGGATGAAATTGAGCTGCCAGACTCTCTAGAAACCCTGGAAAAGGGAGTAGAGGAGACGATGTCACCGCCCGAAGATAACTATCTCGCCGAGAAGCAGAACAACGATCAGAACTCCGAGCCTCTGGCTTGGAACTACGAATGAGGAGACATTACGATCAAACTCAAAGAGGTAGCTAGATTCAAAAATTGTGGAGTCATTTACAAATTAATAGAGTTACTCTTAGAGATCTGTAGAGAGTTGGGAGCCGTTTGCGACGGCAATGAACAAGAGATGAGGGGTCTGCTTGCCGAAGTGGCTGAGCGTCACCAACAGAATTTCAAGGAAGCAGACGAGGGTACCTCATCGGATGATTCAGATGAAGAGGTATCTGAGGAAGATGCAAGGGTTGATACCGATATAAATGGAGCTTAAGCTCATTTCGTGGAATATCCGTGACTTAAACTTGTTTGAGAAGGTGAATGTGGTAAAAGATTTAATTAAGAAAGAAAAAGCTACTGTTGTCGCATTACAAGAGACCAAGATGGCAAAGGTAAATTACTATTTTGTCAAAACTATTTGGGGTTCAGATAATTTTGATTGGCTCCATATTCCTTCTAACGCCAGGTTTGGGGGAATCATTCTTATTTGGGATGATTCTCAGCTAAAGAAAGAAAATGAATTTCTGGGAGAACACTCTATCTCGGTAGAACTATTGAATGTGGGGGATGGTTTCAAATGGATTTTATCTACTGCTTACTCCTCGAATTCAATATCTGAGAAAAGGGTTTTTTGGAGTGAATTAGAATCCATCAGATTGTGGTCTCAGGTTGCATGGTGTATAGCGTAGATTTTAACGCGATTAGATTCAACAATAAGAGGAATAGGCCTGGGGGTTGTAAAATTAATCGGAAGGAGCTTAATAATTTCATTTCGAAATGCAATCTTGTTGATCTTCCTTTGCCCGGTGGTAGATTTGCCTGGACAGACATGAAGGAGAGACCGTTGATGTGTCGGTTAGACAAATTCTTAGTTAGCCATGATTGGGAGCACAAATATCCTCATGTTGTAGATTCGTAAGGGGAGGCCCACTTCAGATCACTTCCCATTACTGCTAAATGCCAATGGAATTAATAGAGGTAAGCCTCTTTTTTAGTTTGAGAATGTATGGCTTACCAATGATAGTTTTGTAGATAACTTCAAGGTTTGGTGGGTTAATCTCTATTATGATGGTAGACCGAGCCACGTTTTTGCAAAGAAACTCCAAGATCTTAAATTCATGATAAAAAGATGGAGTAAGGAAAATTTTGAGGGTTCGAATAGCAAGTTGATGGTGTTATCTGAGCTAATTGCTGAGTTTGATAAAAAAGAGGAAGTCAGTAGCCTCTCATCACAAGAGTTGAATGATAGGGAGACGGCAAGAAAAGAGCTTAATTCTCTGCTCCTCAATCGAGAAAGAAAACTATGTCAGAGAGCAAAGGTTAAAGGTATAAAGGAGAGATCAAAATATGGGGTATTTCCATATGGTTGCGAATGCTAGAAGAAGAACAAACTCCACAGTGCAGGTAACTGTAGGAGGTACATTGATTGAAGAGCAAACACAATAAAAAGATGCATTCCGAAACCATTTCATAGAGTTATTCTCTGAGAAAACAGCTTGGAGGCCAAAGTTAGATAGCATCAATCTTCCTAGAATTTCTGATGAGGATGTTATCTGGCTGGAGAGAAAGTTTGAAGAAGAGGAAGTTTTAACTCCCTCAAATCTTTAGGAGGTAACAAATCCCCAGGCCCAGATGGATTTACTACTGAGTTCTTCCTAGCTATTTGGGAGGTGATAAAGGAGATTTTATGGAGGTTATTTATGAATTTTGGAAAGAAGAGAGAATAGATTAGAGATTAAACTTGTCTAATATCAGTCTTATCCCTAAGAAGGTCGATGTGAAAACCCCTAAAGATTATAGACCCATTAGTCTGGTTGGGGTTTTTTACAGAATACTCTCTAGGATGCTTTTAGATAGGCTCAAAACTGTTATGCCGAAAATTATATCACAATTTCAAGGAGCTTTTGTTCACAGGAGACAGATCTTAGATGGAGTCCTCATGGCTAATGAATGCTTGGACTCTAGGCTGAAATCAAAGGAACCAGGGATCATTTGTAAGGTGGATATTGATAAGGCCTACGACTATGTTAATTGGGATGTAGTTGTACACCTACTGGACCTTTGTGGTTTTGGCAAAAAATGGAGAAATTGGATGTATTGGTACATGTCTTCAGTCCAGCATTCAGTCTACATCAATGGGGAAACGACTGAAAAGTTTAAAGCCCATAGAGGAATAAGACAAGGCAATCCTTTGTCCCCTTTCTTATTCCTTCTAGTTGCTGAAGTATTATCCCTTTTCATGGAAAAAGCTGTTCACAAAGGTTGGATAAAGGGCTTCAAAGTGGGTACTCAGAGTATGGAGATAACGCATCTACAATTTGCAAACAATGTGATCTTTTTTGTGGGAGCCAAGACTGAACAGATCCTGGCTCTTAAAGCCATCCTCATTCTTTTTGAAGCATCTACATGGCTGAAAGTGAACGTAGAAAAGTCCACAGTAACAGCAGTTGGAGAGGGTATTTCTACCGAATTTTTTACTAATATTATGGGATACTCTGTGGCTCATCTCCCTTTTCATTATTTGGGCTTACCTATTGGTGTTGTAGCTAACTACAGAAAACTTGTGGCAGCCGGTTATCGAGAAAATGGAAAAGAAGTTGAGCCTGTGGAAACAAAAATTTCTCTCGTAAGGCGGAAGTGTGGTTCCCATTAAAAGTACATTATCGAGTCTCCCTATCTACTACTTGTCTATTTTCCCTCTTCCTAAGATGGTGGAGAAGAAGATGGTCAGTATTATGTGAAAATTTCTATGGGGATACTCAGTTAACAAGAAGAAGATCTGCTGGGTAGGTTGGAGGAAAATCACCAAGCCTAAGAAGAACGGAGAATTAGGTATTAGAGACCTTTCAAAGACAAACTCAGCCCTTTTGTCCAAATGGGTCTGGAGGTATTGTACTGAAAAGCAAGCTCTATAGAGGAAAGTTATAGAGGCAAAGTATGGAGAAATTTAAGGAAACATGCTACCTTCTGACACTAAGAACCCTTATGGGACTGCCTTGTGGAGGCATATTCTAAAGCAAAAGCAGTTTGTTTCGACAACTCGGAGATAAAAGTCAGAAATGGGAGCTCAATACTCTTTTGGAGGGATAAATGGATTGGAGATTCTACTTTCATAGAGAAATTTCCCCAACTGTATAAGATTGGAAAATCTAAGAAAGCCACAATTGCTGAAGTGGTGACTGATGGTAATGGCTTAGACTTCAACTTCATACGAGTACTGAATGGCAGTGAGAGGCGACTGATGATATAGCTTGTTGGGATCCTAGAACAGGCTATACCTTTGGAACAGGGTGAAGATGTAATTTCTTGTAAGTTTGCTAAAGGAAATCTATTTTCAACAAGGGAGTGTTATCTTGCTTCAGCGGAGGTAGGAGACGAAGTATGGGAGGATAAACTCTTTTGGAGGAAAGAAATATGGGAGTCTCGTTTGCGGTTTGGTGTGCGACAAGAAATGCTATTCCTTCCATCGACAATCTTCGAAGAAGAGAGATTGTCTTCATTAATAGATGTTACCTTTGCAACAATGCTGAAGAGTCGGTGAACCATCTACTGTTGCATTGCCCCTTTTCAGGTGCTATTTGGAATTACTTTGTGGATTCAGTGAATTTAAAATGGGTGCAAGGTAATGACATCGCAGGAGTCTTGAAAACTTGGGAAGCATGTGCATTACAAGGTAAAGCGAAGCAAATCTGGATGATGATTCCGCACACTATCTGTTGGACCCTGTGGTTGAGTCGAAATGACATTGCTTTCAACTCAAAAGAGTTCACTTTGGATTGCTTGATTTGTAAAGTCAAAAGTTTTTTATTTCTTTGGGAGTTGAGGGGGGAGTTATTTAAAGGTTACTGTTTTAATAACCTTTTGATAGGATGGGAGGCCCTTATGTCTATGTAAGTCCTCTTGTGTATTGCTTTTCCTAGTTTTCCTATTTTTTTTTTTTGCATCAATAAGATTTTAACCTTTCCCCCCTCAAAAATTTGGTTGAATGAAATCTATGAAAAATCTGTAAATGGTGAATAAATTAGCATAAATTACGAAGTAGAAAAGAAGCCCTAAAATTCAAAATAAAAAGACAAAAATAAGAAGAAGAAAAGAAACCAAAAATTCAAGCTGCAGTTTTTCTAGATTTTATCATTTCATGAAAACCCAAAAATCAATCGAAAAAAAACACAACTTGAATTCAAATTTATTTTAATTAAAGCCTTGAAATCAGTAAAAGAAAAAAAAAAGTAAATCCAAATTTATTTTCTATTGAAACCTAAAGGTGTGAGTTAAATGATCATCTTTTCATCTCCAATAAAACTTTTTGGCCTCACCATTTTACAAAATTGGTGCCAGATGCTTATGTGGCAGGATTAGACCCACCACTTTTTCCCTCCCAAAAGTGTTATAAGGGGGTTTCCAACTTACGTGGTAGTGGGACCTACCATGCCACATAACACATCTAGCATTTATTTTGTAAAAGGGTCGGGCAAAAAAGCAGCACTCTTTTATCTCCAACCATAACCCCAGCAAAACTCAGACCTCACACTTCATTACTCAACTTAAAACCCTAGACTGCAACAATGACTTTTTGAGTTGAGGCTTTCACTCATTAATTAGTTTGGAATGGGAAATAAAGGAGAAAGAGAATAGATAAGAAAGATAAAGGAGGGAAGAGAAAAGGGACGAACTGAGAGAGATAGGTAAAAAAGAAACTTATTGTATCCATCTCTCTCTCTCGATCTATCTATCTCTATCCTCTCAATCTCTGTCTTCCCCTTCTCTTTATAAAGAGATTATATTGTGGGTTTTAGGCTGTGTTTGATAGCATTTGAGTTCCATGGAAATGGATTAGTTCCACTGAAACAATACAAATTCCACCGTTTGTTTGCATTTTTAATTCCACATAAATGGGGGNAATTCTCTTACCCGGAATCTCAATCGCAGACCAAACTAAGGAAGACCGCCATTAGTATTTTTCAAAGAAAAATCTAAGTGTAGTTTTCCAACTATAGGGTCCTGATTCCCTAAAAATCAGGTGGCGACTCCAAATCAATCAAAATCAATACTCTCAGATAGAGATATAAAATGTATCTCCCTCAGTCAAAAAGCACAAGAGTGTTTGCACCTCATAAGTGGTTCGACCAAAAGTGCGGGTGCTACAATAAAGATACCCCTAAATGTAAGATATAAGTGATAAAAAATTTAAGTATCAATAATAATTCTCTAAATTGAAATCGTTGGATATTAATAATACGAGTGCATTTCAAGTGTGTTGCACATATTATTTACGTCGAATTTGAACCAAATACATCATTAGAAAGATCGTAGTGGATATTGCCACCCAACGTTTTACTATAGCAACACAACTTTTGACCAAATTGTTCGTCGATAGCCCATAACCGACAATACAAATTTCATAAAATAATATGTCGATAACCTAGAATTGCTAAACTATTTTGTAACTATGTTGTCAGCCATACATAACCAACAAACCATTTTGTATTGTCAACTGTATGGAATATATGGTACAAATTTAAATTATGTGGCTTTAGTAAAAGTTGTTTGGAAATATCAACGGCTTAAAAATATAACATCCAATTTTTTCTCTATTAACACTATACATTACTCCTATATTAACTTTTACATCATCATGTGGTCGCAAGTAATGCTATTTAAACTGACCAACTGCCAAAAACATAGGTGGTTTGAAGCCTCTCAAATTGCTTTTGGGAGGGGAATAGCAGTGGGTCCTACCTGCCACATACGCTTATGGCATTTGGTCTGGCAAAATGTCAGTAAAAAAAACTTTATCATGTGGTCGCACGTAGAAGTGTTTTTGTTAGGTCCATGAGTTCACTCATGTCATATTTATCGAATTTCGTGTCAAAGGTAAACTCAAGATGGTCAATGTAACTTGAGTTAGAGTTAGTGAGTCATTCGGTTCGTTGCGAAGCAAAGACTCCAAGAAGCTCAACTCACCACCGGAACTCATCTTAGGATGGTAAGTGACTTAGAAACTCAATATCATAGGTGGTTAGTTCATATTAGATCATATGAGAACCACCGGAACTCATCTTAGGATGGTAAGTGACTTAGAAACTCAATACCATAGGTGATTAGTTCATATTAGATCATATGAGAAACCACCGGAACTCATTTTAGGATGGTAAGTGACTTAGTAACTCAATACCATAGGTGGTTAGTTCATATTAGATCATATGAGAAAGTACGGAATGGCAAAAGATGTCAAAACCCCTTAAAACTAGTGTTTGAAAGAATGCTGTCAGAATACCACGGTTTTTCGGGAAACTGTGACCATTTGTACTGTGGCCAAAGGTTGGTTTCGAAACCAAGGAGGTTGGTTTCGAAACCAAAGTTGAAAAATGATGTCAGGAGGTTTTTGGTTTCGAAACCAACCATATTGGTTTCGAAACCAACCCTGAAAAATGCCAACAGATGGTTTTTGGTTTCGAAACTGACTTGTTGGTTTCGAAACCAAAGCTACAGAATGATGTTAGATGGTCTTTGGTTTCGAAACCAAACATATTGGTTTCGAAACCAAAGTTATGAAAATCATTCCAGGCCTTTTTTGGTTTCGAAACCAACCTTCTTGGTTTCGAAACCAACGCCCAGATATGTGCGATTTCAGCTGTTTCGTGAGCTGTAAAGTGATTCCTTTTCACTTTTTTGCACATTTCCTCTTAGCATATTTTAGGGGAATTATTGGTGCGTGGGGAACACCTCTAAATGGGATGAGGGATCAATGGAATGTCTCCTCATCTCCATTATTGTGTCTAGCTTTTGACCTAATACAACCTAGAGATTTCTGGGTTTGTGCTGGACATTTTGAGTTATAAATAGGGATTGAACCATCAATGTTTAATCAACCATTCACCCTATTTATCAACAAGTTCTTGGAGAGTTTCAACTCTAATTCTTTAGCTTCCAAGCTTGTTGTACATGCTTTAATCCTTCCCATTTTAACTCAAAACCTGAGTTTTGTTGCCGGTGGATTTCCGATGGTTGAGCTTGAAGTTTCAAGCTTGTGGTGATATACTTGAGGAGTCAAGTATTGGTTCAAGGTGCGGGACTTGTGGAGTTCAAGTTGGAGACGCATCATCGTCTACTAAGAGGCAAATTCGTGGAGTTCGAATTTGTAGAAGAATTGTACACCGTAGCTGTTGGAGCGTAGAGGGAGTCGTAAATCGTGTCCATCGAGTGGTAAATCGGGTTGTAAGTTTTCAATAACTCTTAGTGGATTTTTGCTGGACTAGGTCCCGGGGTTTTTCCCAGTTTGGGTTTTTCCTCGTTAACAAAATCTCTTGTGCATATTTCTATACTTGTTGTGAGATTGAAATATTCGATTCTTGTTCTTAATTCCGCATATTAAGAATCGAATAAGTCAATACTCTTGTTAGAGATTTTTGTTGTACTCTTATCACATTAGTAATTTTTAATTAGGTGATAGTGTGATCCTTAACCATAGTCACATTGACTTACAGTTAAATTCATTAACCGTAGGGCGAATTTAGACCTTCAGTTTTAAAGATATGATGTTGATTTACATGATGAATCGTTACAAAATTTGACCATTGGATCACATTCATACATGCTCCGCAAACAAGTGTAATAATAAGGCCGATAGAAGTGGAACATATAAAGATTTAATAAGATAGGTGGAACATGTAAAGGATAGGTGGAACCATAGAACATGTAAATTTTATATGAAAATATCTTGCCTCACCTTGCATAGCCATCCCCATCCTACCTCGAGGAACCCGCTACCTGCACAGGCACACTCTTATGTGTGGGCACTTAGTGTAACATTGACAATAGGTCAGGTTTGCTTTGATTTCACTTCGCCATGGGTTTGAAATTCAAACCCAAAAAATTTAACCTATTAGGTAGAAGTACCCTAAATCCATATAAGCCCCCATGACTCCCTTTCAGTGGCAGAGCCACATTAAGATATGTAGGGGCCATGGCTCCTCCGCCCTATTGGATTACCTGATGTATGTTAGTATAACTATTATAAATGCTAACATATAAAAGGAAAATTTTATGACTTGACCCCTCAAAAAAATCAAATTTTCTTATAGTGGTCATTAAGATAACATGTGCTTTATATTTTGGCTCCTCTTACTTCAGAATCCTAGCTCCACCCGTGTTCCCTTTCCCATATGATATGGGATTAATTCTAATTGTGCTTCATCCCCTCGTGTAACAACTTGCATTGGGGAAGGCATTATTGTAAATTTGGGTGTGAAGATAAAAAGTGGTGGGGTGGCAGTAGAAACCCCTTTCCTTTTTTTAATTCCATTTGTTCTCTCTTAACTAAAATCTATTACTCTCCTTCTTAATTAAAACTTAGTTAATAAAAATCAAAACAGTAGAGAAGATTAATATAACTAGGGTTATTAGAGTTAAGGTTAGGGTTACCAGGGTTAAGGCTCGGGTTGGAGAAATTGACCTGTTTAATAAACGGGCTAGGGTTAAGATTGAGGCTTTCTTGCTCGAAAACCTGCCAACCCTAACCCTAATAACCCTAAACCGTTGCCAGGTCTATGGGCCCTCCGTCCCCCCTACTCAGGACTCTTCTCGCTTTTGTTATGGGCCCTCCGTCACTCCTACGCAGGAATCTTCTCGCTTTTGTTAGGAATGGATTAATGGAAGGTCTAAGGTGGTTATATCTAATTTCTATAAGAATTGGTACTCGCAAAATAAACCATAATAAGCAAGGGGTGTGTTTCTAAAAACCCACTTCTTTCCCATTATCTCTTTCTCGATCTTTTTCATTTAAAAGCCCAATCGCTTACAAAATATCCCTCTCTTTCCCCTCGCTCTCTTTCGTCCTCTCGTTACCTTTCTAGGTTAGGGTTAGGGTTTCCCCCAAAATCCCGTCACCCTTGTTTCTACCCTCTATTTTCTAGAATTAGGTTGTAGTTTTAGGTTTCAACTGTTATTGGTTATTTAATCCGTGGTTGGAGTTAGGGTTTTTGTTTCCTACTGTTTTTAGGGTTTTCGAAGATGATGCAACAACCAACAGGCGTCGTTCCTCCTCCAATGGCTCAGCCGGCGATGGATCAACAGCAGCAACAGTGGATGATGATGCAGTCTCAGCAGCCCCAGGCCCCACCCATGTGGAACCAGCAGCCACCTCCGGCAACTCAATCGCAAACGCAACCTCAACAGCAGCCACAACCACAGCAACAGTCCAATTATCCTCCTGCGCAGCCGGCTAGTGCTGATGAGATTCGTACACTTTGGATCGGAGACTTGCAGTACTGGATGGAGGAGAGTTATCTCCACAGTTGTTTTGCTCACACAGGAGAGGTAATCAGTCGTTCTTAATACATCTCTTTCTCTCTGGCTTTCTATGTTCTATCACCATAAACTTACATAAGTTCTTACCTTTTTTTCGGGTGTTTTCGATATTGCTATTTGCTGAAATCAACTTTTACATTAACTTAATACTCATCACTTTCTATTTAAGTCAGTGATAGTCATGGGGTTTATTATCAATCAAATTACTTTTAACTTAATACTGTTAGGGATGGAGTCATTACTTGCGTAACTCAGAGATAATCATCGGCTTATGCCTTAAAAAAATGTTCCACAATGTTTTAAACTGACCCAGGAAAAAAGAGTTGTAGTTCGAATTGTTTAGATCTGAATGACTGGTTGCTGGTTTAGGGCTATGGTTTTTCTCTTTACAAACTAAAATTTGAAGATTTAGGCATTATTAGAATCCCAAGTTTTAATAAGCATCCATGGACTATCTACTATCACTCGTTCAAATTGTAGTCTTATCCAATCATCCAAAAGTAAGATGTCTTTTGTGAGATGCCGCAGTATTAGGACTGTAGTTATTGTTTGTAGAAACTATTGCTTATATAAATTTGATTATGAAGAATGAGTGGGAAGCTTTGCATTTTACCTAGTTGTGTTGATACCATACTCTTCTTCTTACCGTTTGTTCCACTCGTTATATGCTAGGAATCTTAGGATCATCATTTTACTTTCCTTGCTTCGTTTATTCTTTTTTTAATTTTCTATTAAATTTTTTTTGAGAAGTTTCTTGTGCCCCAGTGCTAGTACTAGACTTTGTATTGCAGAGGTGTCTATTTTACTTGAACAGTTGATTGACCCCTTTAGCAATCCTAATTGAGGTGGTGGTTCTAGTCTTACATCAGTATTGATTTATAAGTTTGGGTTTCTTTTGATCCTTGTAGGTGACTTTGAAACTAGGTTTTTGTTAGGCTTTATATTGGGGTCAGCTTAGGAAGAGAGAAAGGGTTATAGCCCAAAAATATGTTAGCAGTTTATCAAGTTACGTTTGTGGATAAGTAGATATTGAGTTTTGACTACGCTGTTTGGGCTGCAAAATCATGCTAGCAGAATGAAATTGAATTTTATCCAAACGTAGCAAGGAGGCTACGTGGACCATTCTTAAGTAGGTTGAATTGAAAATCCTACTATATGGCTTTGTTTGTTTTGAATAGTAATCTTATTCTGATAAACTTTAATTTTTTATTTGTACTTTTTGCACAATCATTTTTTCATAATTTTTTGTAACACTACTTGGCTTCAACATACAAACTTACAATTATTTCCGAAAGAAAAAGATTTACTAATTTTTATTAGGTTGATATTACTGATAAAATCATTGTTGATTTTATATTTTCTCATAATATCTTTATTTTAATTTTTGAGACTAATGGCATTTTCATTTTGCATGCAGGTTGTTTCAGTTAAAGTTATCCGGAATAAGCAAACCACACAGTCGGAGGGTTATGGATTTATCGAGTTTATGACTCGTGCTGCTGCAGAGAGAGTTCTGCAAACACACAATGGCACACTCATGCCCAATGTTGAGCAAAATTTCAGATTGAATTGGGCGTCTTTTGGTGTTGGCGAGCGACGTCCTGATGATAGTGCTGATTTTACGATTTTTGTTGGAGATTTAGCTTCTGATGTCACTGATTATATGTTACAAGAGACATTCAGAAGCCACTATCCCTCTATTAAGGGTGCGAAGGTTGTGACTGACAGAACCACTGGGCGTTCAAAGGGATATGGATTTGTTAGGTTTGGAGATGAAAGCGAACAGATTCGCGCTATGAATGAAATGAATGGAATGTTCTGTTCAACAAGGCCTATGCGTATTGGGCCGGCTACTACCAAAAAGAATGTGGGTGGTCAGCAGTCGTATCCCAAAGGTATGTGTTACACATGTAGTTTTATTTGGTTAATAGTTTGTTACTTTTATGTTATTAGTAGTTAGAAGTTAATTTAGAGGGAGAATGTGTCGTTGTTTGATGCTATCTGTTTAGAACCACTCATCTTTCTTTCTTTCTTTCTTTATTTTTTTTTGTTTTTTGTTTTTAATGATCTAATATCTTGTGTTAAAGCTTTCTTCTTTTTTTTTGACAATTTGGCTGAATGTTTGGTTGCTTGAGACTGAATCTGCTAAGCATTGTTCTTAAGTTTGCTTTACCGTCAATTATGCACTTGAAGATACCCGGCAATTTACAACGTCATTTCCTTCCAGTACTTTCCTTTGTAAGATTGGGAACATTTAATCTAGTTCAGAGTTGCAAAAACTTATAAAAACTAATGTTGTCTCGAAGCAGGATGCCAAGAGGCTCTCTCGAATAGGGGCCTGGAACTGATTTCAGCTGAAATGCATTCCCCTTTAGTGCGTGGCCTCGTTTAGGTCAGTTTTATTTTTTAATGTCGTATTGTCCTTAATTTCACATCTCAGTGGAATTTACGCTACTTTCTCGTATTAGTTTCTCCGATTCCTCTTACTTGAACAGCTGTCAGCCAAGTTACATTTCTTTCGCTGTTTCAAATTTCATTTTCTTTGATCATTTACTTTTTCAAGGCAAACTAGAATTGTTGCTTTAGTTCTTTTTGAATCAGTTCCTTTTTCCGCAGTTATGTTATATAATTGCTTATTAGGTTTTCTCCTTTGTTTTCCTATGTTCATTTCTGATTCATATTTCCAATTTTTTTGGCACAATAAGTTATTCTGGAGTTCAAGGGACAGTTTTTTGTTGCCAATGCATGCCAGAACACAACTAGGGTCAAGTTTCTAGTTTTTCTTTTTCATGCAACATTCTCTTTCTCTCTTCCTAGGTTAGTGTTATTGGTTGTTGCTAACTTTGTAATTCCCTTTTTACATCTCAGCTGCTTCAGTTTCTTCGCCTTACTTTTACAAGGTTGTTTGATTAGGAGAAGAGACTTGTTTATCTTATTGTCTTATTTTTAATTATTGTGAAGTTCCAGTTTTCATCACTGATACTATTGTTGTATAAATAGATGTTTAGTGATAAAAGTCATCTCCGGTTTCTATGCTAGAAGACCTTTTGACAATTAGTTTGGGAAACAATGCATTATCTGTATTAGTTTTGTTAATCTTAAGATTTTAGTTGTGGTTTGATGCTGTGGTCTTAGGATTCAATTCAAGTTACTTCGTGGAAGGCAAGATGGTGTGTTATTTGTTGTATATAGTGATGTTTTCTTCACCTTGGAGATCATCCTTTTGAAATTTCAACCTCAACAGATGCATATGGGAAAGAGGGCTATTAGGAATATTAGACGTCTTAGGGTGTCCGCGCACACAGACTGAATTTTGGTTCTTGTCCTTCATATAGTAAAACTCTCTGTCTACATGCAGATGGGTTATGCTTCCAACTATTCCTCTACATTCTTCATCTTATTGGACTTGTTGGAGTTCTTTCTGCCCTAAACCTTGTGGATTGCTTTCTGTAGTTAACAAAGGGCACTATTTTCATTGTTTGTTTGTGTGTGTGTGTGTGTGTGTGTGTGTGTGTATCCATTGTCTTTGTTGCACAATAGGTCAGGTAATGTTGTTTCTTTTTTGGCCATTTTCCTTATTATTTTTGCTTTTTGGCAAGTTTTGTTTTGGTTACCTTTCTGGGACTTGCTATACAAATGGTCTGCTAGTGATATTATAATAGAAAATCATCGGAATACTTGCACTAGATGCACTTGTACAGTAACTAATTAAAAAAGAGATGTGCTTGTACGCTGCTGGATGTTATCTTATATTAAATTACTGTGATGGCCATGATTGAAGTTTTTGTCATGAAGATATATCTTCATGGTCTGTCAGCCACAATCTGATTTGTTGGTTCTATCAAACATCCTTGTGCATGGTTTTTGACATACTGCTTGGGATTAGCTATTGGGCTTCTTAGTTATATTGTCTCAGGCAGGTGTTCTGCCTGTTAGGTATTTATCTTTTCTTTTCTTCAATCAACCTGACAAGGTTCCACAATGTTTTCATTTATATGCTTTCTTCTTTTCTTGTATCGTTATTTGCAGCTACGTACCAGAATACTCAAGCAACTCAGAACGAGAATGACCCAAATAATACAACTGTGCGTACTTTGTTCCATTTTAGGTGTTGGAATGATTTTTGTTACATTGCTGTGACTCGTAACACTTTTCTGTGCAGATATTTGTTGGTGGGTTGGATTCGAATGTTACTGATGACCATTTGAGACAAGTTTTTAGTCAATTTGGGGAATTGGTCCATGTGAAAATACCATTAGGAAAACGTTGCGGGTTTGTTCAATTTGCCAACAGGTTAGTTGTGCCTGTAGAATTGCCCATTATATGAAAATATCAGAACCTTCAGGTTTATTCATGCTACTTTCTTTTTCTCTCTCTGTTGTTTCAGAGCTTGTGCAGAGGAGGCTTTATTGATGTTGCAAGGAAGTCAATTGGGAGGACAAAGCATTCGACTTTCATGGGGGCGTAGTCCTTCAAATAAGCAGGTTTTATGGATGAACCTTGTATCTTACTATATCTTTCTAAATTTTTGCGTCTATCTATTAATTTTATGCATCTGATAATTACAGGACCCGTCTGTTGGAATAGCTCCTCAGCAACCAGATCCAAACCAGTGGAACGGAGGATACTATGGATACAACCAAGGTTATGAAACCTACGGGTATGCCCCACCTCCTCAGGATCCTAACATGTATGCATATGGAGGCTATCCTGGATATGCAAATTATCAACAACAGCAGGTATTAATCTTGTGTCCTTCCTTGCCTTTGCATTTATACTTATTCATTAATATGGTGCACTTTTTACTTTGGAGTTGCCTGGCGTTGTACCTATACGCTGATAGGAGGGTTATGTGTTGATAGGATTAGAGGTTCTAGAAAGTTGTTTTTTTTTTTTTACCTCATGATGATTTCCTTTGCATCCTTAGTAAAACTAGTTGAGGACTCATCTCTATATGGGCTTCCTTTGGTGTCTCGCATTTTGCTTATCAAGAAACTACAAGGCAGCAGATGCAAATCCATCTCTAAATGAATATGTAATTAAACAAATCTTTTTTGATTGATGAAAATTTCTCACAGAAGCCTTACAAGCAGTGCAAAAGAAGGCATTGGCAAATTAGCAAATTGAAATGTGCAAGATAAATAAATAAACATTGGGTAGTATTATTGTTATTAATTAAAAAGGCATTATTAACTTGGTACAAGTTCTAAAAAATCAACATGTAGCTTTTCTGTTACATGTTTTGAAATACAAATTTGTAAATGAAAACTCTGCTCTTTTCTGTTGTGCAGTAATCTGCTCTCTGTGGAGCAATATACCAGTAATCAGATTAATGATCTGAAGATGGAGGAGGGAATATCTTTGTGTATTTGAAGAGGATATAGCGGAAGGGACTTTTCAGTTTCGATGTAATTTAATTTTCTGCTGTTTATCCAGTTTCTTCTAATGTGTGGGGGGATTAGACCTGTCACGTTTTTTTTCATAAGAAGCTGCTTGGATGTAGAACTAATGGATTCAGCTTTATGCTTTGTGTTATGTCTTCTCTTCTTTTTCTGTTTCCTTTTGTTATTTACTATGCAACGGTTTTTCAAATTTATAAGATCAAACAACTGGTTCCGGTTGAATGTTAATCACATTATCTTATCTTTACCTACTTGGATGTTTAATCATCTAATCTTGGTTTAATTTGGTATGTTGTGCTTGTTTCTCGTGTTCTCTTAATAGACTTATGTTGTGATAGTCAAGTTATTTTCTTTCTTTATCTGTCGTACAGAGCTGTTATTGTTGCAGGCCTTGGTACACCATGCTTGTACTTCTCTGAATCTTGTTATGGCTTATTAAATCTGCGTCACTTGGAGGAGTTGAACAATCTTGTTATGGCTCATTAAATCTCCTTCCGGAATCTTGTTTTGGCTTACTAATTTAAAACGATTCATTTCACCTATTTGCTTTTAAATATTCTTGCATTTTTCCAAGGACTGTCTGTGATGCATGATAGATATTTTATGTGCCCGAATTGGTGCTGGAGTGCGAACATCTGTATTTGAGTGTTTGATATTGGTGTTCTTGATTTGCACATTAGGCTTTTCCATGCATCTTAGATGGTATTCCAAGGATGGAATAGGTGTGAATCTTAGTAACCGAAACCTTGGTAGGGGTGACGCTCCTGCTCCGGAACTTTGCGCTCCCGCTCCTGCTCCCACTTTTGTTCTTGCTTCGGCCCGCGCTGGTTAGGAATGCATGAGACTATCAATAGACTTGCATCACGTGTCTGTGAGGAAGAAAGTGAGCGTAAATGGTTAAATATAAAGGAGACGCTGGTTCTTCAATTGGACTACCATGTATGCAAAATATTCTTTGTAACCTGAGAGGGTTTTGAAGTTTTACGGTCTTCCAGAAGTGGAAGAAGAAATTTTTGCTGTTAGTTTCGCAACGGTGTAAATTGAGAAAGGAGTCTTATCGTTTCGAGTTGCGACACAATGTGATATAGCTAGAAGCATATTTTAGTTGTCTGGCGGTGCCCTAAGCTTTCAACTCAAATGTAGGCAAAATTTTTAAGAGTGCACTGCCATTTGATGACTAGTCACTATTGTTTTAACCTGAATTCACTGGGCTAAAGTAGTTGCTAACCTCTCTTGCGCCGTGTACACCAAGGCACATTCAAATGTAACGTGCAATGCTTTCTGCTAGTTCATGTAAAGACCTTTGCTAGAATAACACCAGAATTTGACACTAGAATATTACATCTGCTTTTTAAAGTAGTATGAGGGGTTGAAATGGAATTAATATTTTTTCAGCAACTGTTATGATTGGGTTTCCAATCAATAACGTAAGCATATGTAATCTTTAGTGTCAAAATCTGGTGACTCTGTTGTCAAGTCCGATGTGAACCATGTGCCCTTCCGGTCATTGGTATTGAATGGGATGAACGAAGCATTCAACCGTCCATGATACCATGAACCCAATCAAGAATAAGTTGTTGTTGGTTGAGTGACGTGATTTCAAGAGAGGATGATCCTTTTGAAGAATAAACCTACACGCGTCCAATCAACTTTTGATGGGACTATGAGAATTAGAATGGTATGACTTTTTGTGAGAATAATCTACATGTTGAGGAGATCATCCTCACCAAAATCCAGCCCTTGGATCGTCTCCATGTGGGCTCATACAGCTGTGTAAAAACTATGTGAGAAAGGGTATGTAAAAAGATTTGTTTATTAATTAAAAAGATGGTACGTAACTGGAGATATTGAGTATATTTGAACAAATTTAATGGCTACAATGTGTAAGGACGCGCATCTTGCGTGCTGATCGACTAGTTTAGATTAATTAGAATGGTTAACAGTCCAGTTTTGAATTCTAGAAAACTAAATAATGTATAGAGAGAAGACTGAACATGATGTTTAATTTACTTATAGTACAATATGAAGCTGTAAACTGCATCATCTTGACAGTGAAGCTTGTACTTGGGGAACTACAGGTCATGGGTGTTTTCCAATCCATCAATCAGGTTTCTTCAGGTTTAAGCAGTTGTCTGCTGCTTGTTTAAAAAACTCCTGTACCTGTTTCAATTCTTTTTCTGGTAAACACCAATGCCACCCAATTAGTTAGTTATCATGCAATAAACAATCACTAGTGCAAATAAAAAACAAGATATTGGAACAAATATTTGGTGGCATTGACACCATTGGCGGCCTGCCAACTTATCAGTTTGGATCATTCGCTTCTATAATGATATTCTAATGATCTACTGGACCCAAGGAATTTGGTAGTTAAGAAAACTATATCGAGTTTATGAACAGTGGTCTTTGAGGTTCTAGATCTCCCACATCAGCCAAGGCCCAAGTGTGAGATTGGTCGTCCGTATATGGACTCTTGGGCAACCCTTGTAAGCTGGTTTTCAGGGGTGAGTTCTACCCTTGGGTTCATACCAGGGGTGAGGAAGAGGGCTACCTGCCACCAGAGTGAAAGCAGTGAGAGCCGTCTAGAGCGTGGTGGTATGTCAAGTATGGGACTGAACCTGTGTGTATGAACTCTTGGGCCCAAGTATGGGATTGGTCGTGCGTATATGAACTCTTCGGCACCCTCCCCTTGTAAGCCAGTTTTAACGGTAAGTTTTACCCACGGGTTCATATCATGGTCATGCTAGAGTGCTTGTCAGGCATGAGTACAAATCAAACGGGCTCTGCACTCATAAAACTGAGTAAAAAAAAGGTCCGGCATAGCATATGTCCTAGATGGATCCACATCATATGATCGCAGCCCTCAATACCTGCTCTATTTATATTCACTAGACCTATGCCTTTAGTTGTGTCCTCTAGTCTTAACTTATATTTCCTAAAAAACATTGACAGTATAATAGACAGGATTGGTTACACATGAACTTTTGCAGAGTTATAATTGTTTTCAAAAGGTAGAAATGTGCTTATGCCTCATGTTTTTGTTGTATCTTCTAATTGATCCTATTTTGTATAATTATATTTACAAAAGATATAGTTCGATCTTCTACGAAGTAGGGCGAGAGGTATCACCTGCAGCATCTAGTTGCCTCTGTAGTTCTTGTCCAACTGCTTCATTTTCTGCCTGGGGTGAAATTTGGAAGAGAATAGCATTTATAATACTCAAACTGCGAAATCAGTAAAAACATAACACTACGAAAAGAAATATAAGTTTATTACACCATACCTGGAGTTCTGCTATCCTTTTTAGTTGTGCTTCTGGTCCTCCTTCTGGCAACGGAAGTGCTGCAACCAACATGTCAAACTGTGGAGGAAAACCAGTTTTATAGTCAATCTGTAATAAGAGAGGCCAGTATTATGCCCATGCAAGGAAAATCAGGATACGAAATGCATAATGGAGTCAAACCCACACCATCAGTTTTCCTGATACATTCCCTTTGTGGTTTATAAATGCTGTTAAGAATACTTACCGTGAATGAATTGTGCAGATTTGCCAAGCTCTGCGAGTTTGCTCAAAGGTTTAGGATGGGGTGTCATCGGCAAGCACTGTTAAGATTTACCATGAAGAAATATATGAACTCTGCATTTTTGCCAAGTTATGCATGTTTTTTCAAAGCTTTGGTTGTTTTCATTTCAATAATATACACTTTTCAAAGCTTTGGTTGGCGTCATTTCAATAATATACATGGCAGTTCTTCTGCTGAACGTAGAAGGATAGCAATTTAATAAGGCATTTTTATGAAGCCTATGGCTATCCTAATGACCAATTCTCACTGACCAAGGTTCATTATATTTTTACTGGGTTCGAAAGGCTTTTAACCCAATGCTCAACTCTGTAAACAACCACCTTAGAAACCTATATAAAAGTTTCCATGTATTATTAAAGGGATGTTACCAACCACATAACATTACTTCCCATACCAAAAGTTAGACCTCATTACATGATCCCAACACATCTTTCTGGAGGTCAACAAACTGATCAATTGTCTACCAAGAAGAAAGGTTTTTGTATCTTTGTTTTTTTTTCTTTTCTTTTGGTGTAATGTGTGTGCGGTGGGGGAGTCGTGGTTTCCAGACAACTAATCTTGTTGATTTTTTGCCAAGAGAAATTCGGGCAATGAGACCAATCAAATGGTCGGTTACGCTCACCCTGCCCATCACCATGCACACAAACACACACAACTGCATTACGAATACCCACTATTCCTTTGCGAATGGACTCAATATCGATGTTTTGGTTATTTACTAATATTCAGATTTTATTCTTAAGTTTGAAAATATTTACAAACCTGATTTGAAGCCGTAACCAGAGCAGTACTCATGATCTTGGGTTGCTCTGTGACATTGACTGCTTTCTTTGATGGATTAGCCGGTGGTTCTGGAGAGTCTTGAGAAATGCAAACGGGAGGGGCATCTCTCTGCAGTGTCCCAAAGGCATTGAAAGCAAGAGCCGCAATTGTATTGACTTGTTCTTGTAACTGAGAGGTGGCGTCCATCTTACAAAATTGACTTCAAAACTCTGAGATGAATAATACAATACAAAACAAAACAGCAACTCAATATTTGTCGAAATGAAATGTAAGTAGAAACCTTTCAAGGAAGTTTACAGGTTGTTAATGGGGTTATACTTGTAGAGCTCTTACAGTATTGCTGACACTGTGTTCAAGAGAGCAACAAAGAGAACTTAACAACAGACTTCTAATCTTTAAGACAGGTGCAGTGCTAGTGTTATACACTTTTTGAGATCTTTACGTTATCTATGCATTATTTTGCATCATACCTCAATTAAACTTCATAAAAATTTGAATGGAATTTCTTGAGGGAATCAAGGAATTGAAATTCTTGTTTTGTTTCATCTGAGTAACAAAAATGTTTTTTAGATAAATAAAAGGGCATTGACACCCAAATATGGAGATTTTGGGCCATCCAAATATTGTCTCTTAACTGGGAGACGTTTAGACCAACCCGGCTGCTACATCGTCCATCTAGCTATCACGAACATTATCGTTCCAGAAATCTAATCTAACTTTTCACTAATTAAGTAAACCATGTAGGGAATCAAACCTATCTAGAACATAAAACTTGAGATAAGGCCCGAATAGAAGCGGGTGTGTGTGTAAAACATAAAAATAATGATAAGGTGAGATATTGCACAATGGCTTATTGCACCATTAGTTTTATGGAGCCCACATAGAGATGATCCAAGGGATGATTTTCATTCTCCTCTCCGTGTAAATCATCCTCGTATAAAATCACCCCATTTTAAAACTTCTAACCCTCTCAAATCAACCCTTAAAAAAGTGACAAATTTTAGGCATATTTTTTGACTGTTGATTTCTGCTAAATTTTTTATGGGTTTAGAAGTTTTATAATGGATTGATTTCTAGACGTGATAATCTACATGGAGAGAAGAACATCTTCATGGGAAATCAGCCCCTTAGATCACCTCTGTGTGGGACCCACAAAATAGTGGTGATATCCTCCTCTATAATAATTGGATATACACAAAATGCATAAGAAACTTGATTTTCACATCTCAATTGACATAGTTTTGGCAATGTGGATGATATTTAGGTAAACTTTTCACAAGGTCAGGAAATTTTGATGCATATCAAAGACATTTTACATAATCCTACACTACTAGTTTAGCTTCAGAAATGGATGTACATGAGTGACTTGAGCTGGGAAAAACTAGCCTAGAGCTCATGAAACTGATGCCCGATGAGGTATATAACATGGAGAAATACAGAGATCAAGCAACTTCGTTTTTTACAGAAACAAAAAAAAAAAAACCCTAATCAGAAGAAACTTCAATCAAAGAACCTACTGTTTCTAATTACAAAAAAAACAGAAACGAAGTGAAACCCTAATTAGAGAAGACCCTTTTACCTCCAAAGAAGAACTTCTGTTGCTGGTGAAATCACAGTTGGCGATAGAGCTGTAGAGTCAGTCACTGCTGTGGGAGGGAGGGGACGAGTCATGACTCATGAGAAGTTCTGCAGAGGGTACAGTTTGGAAAGAATACAACATAAATTCCTGAGAGTTTGGGCCCGTTTTTTCAGTTTTACTGTTTAACCGTTTCTGATTTTTTTTTTTTTTTTTTCTCTTTTGTTTTTTCTCGAGTCATTGAATATTTGAATGTGTTTAAGGTTTAGACTTGACTAGTTGAGCACAAAAAATGGTGTCGAAAATCAACACTAAGAGGCTGTTTGTTTTTTTCTGAAAAACATGTCTGAATCTGACTCGGAGTCTGAATTGGGCCGAGTCAGATTTCAGATTGTTTGTTTTTTATTTTTAGAGTGTCTGAGTCAAATTTTGACTCAGCAAAATGTCTGAAATAAGGAGGTTTTTTTTCAGCACAAAAATTGTACTGAAAAGAAATAACATATGCTGACTCGTCTTTTTTACAGTTTTGTCCTCTAATGTTTATTATAATGATAAAATCGTCCTTTTTACAATTTAACTTGTTTGGTCCTCTAAAAATTGAGTTTTTTTTTTCTTATTTTTTTTAACGGTTAACATTACATGAGATCCTCCATTCACGATCTCCCCCAATTTGGAGGGGATGCCTACCATAATATAACTTACTCTAAACTAATAGAGATATATTTTAATTAAATAAGGGCAAAAGTGTCAAAAAATTTGTCAGATATCATTTATAAAAAGAATTCATATGAAAAAACAAACAAACTTAAATTCAAACAAATCAGATCTAGATGATCTCAGATCCAGATGACCCAGGTAGTCTCAGATTCAGATTTCAGAAAAAAAAAATAAACGCCACCTAAGCCCTCTGCCCTCATTCCAACAACTGATTTTTGGTGAGGATGTTCTCATCACCTACTATGTTCTTCACTGTTTATTTCTTACAGTTGATTTCAATTAACTTTCGAAAGGGGTTAAAAGTCAATGTGCTTATTTTTTATAAGAATAATCAACATGGTGAGGATAAAAATTAACTCTTAGAGTGGGCCTTAAAGGCTTAATGTCGATTTATCGACACATTTTTTGGTGTTCAAATAGCAAAATCCATACTGTATGCGGCCACATCAGTTGGCCAATCAATAGTTGCATTTGGTAGGCTGGGTAGCATGATCCTGATATTTCAGCCCTAACATTTTACCAGATTGGCGTTATTCGTTGGTTTTATGGAAGCGGCATTGCAAATTTTCATTAATAAATGATTTGTTAGTTTTATAAATTATGACAAGTCACTTTTTGTGATTGTACTGTAAACTTTACATAACTGACAAATCATTTTATTTGATCGACTTAGTTGCCAGATTGAAATAATGAAAATTTAGGTTGGAATACTAGTTCCATGTTAAAAGTCATTGATTCGTTAAATTTAAGCATTTAGAAATTGCGAAATGAGTGGGGACTTTGCCGATGATCTCTTAATAATAATAATAATAATAATCTAGTAGGAGAAGTGACTTCCATTTGGGGAAGTTATGGAATTGAATTTAGAGTTTGCAAAATGATTTGACGCGTCAAACCCAATCCTCACTCAACCTGCTAGTTAAACAAGTCAGAATTAGAGTTGAGAATTTTGACCCGTTTATTCCTTAACTTTATTAGGGTTAGGGTCGACCTTAACTTATTTGTTTGTTTCATATAGAAAATGTCAAACTAATTAAGGTTTGATAATCTTGACCCGCTAACCTGCCAAAGGTCGACCCTAATTCTTCCTCAATGACTGAGTTGAAGGCTTTTTCAACCATTCAAATTCAATCTCTTAACAGAATGAGTTGAAGGCACTACTTCTAGATTTACCCATAGAGCCATTTTCAACTTTGAATCAAGAACCCAAAGTTTTAAATTTTAAATTTAGGTTTAACAATAGTCTTTTACATGTTTACAAAAAAAGAAAATTAGGTAGATTGATTGAATGAATCAGTATTAGGGTTAGAAAAAAATTGACCATTTTAATAAATGAGTCATGATTAGGGTTGAATCATTCTGACCCGTCGACCCTAACCCTAATCCTAACGTGTGTCCAAGTCTAGAAGGCAACGTAAATGAAAGGCAATAAAACTTGAAGATGCATGCCGTCTTCTCAATTCACTTCCGTCCCTATTGAGCTAAAAAAAAAATTTCATCTCATCAGACTCTCACTCAGATCGCCGATACACTTTCCCTTTCAAAATCTATCAAAATTTACAACACTTTAGAACTGATAAAGAAAGACAAAAATAGAGAGAGAAGCTGTAGAGAGAAGGTGTTATGGGTTGCCAAGAGAGAGATCTGTCTGAGGAGACCTCTGTTTCTTCTTCGCTGAGCGATGCGTTACTCTTCACCACCATGTGCATTATAGGGTTACCGGTCGAAGTTCAGGTCAAGGATGGCTCCATTTATTCGGGCATCTTTCATACTGCTTGTGCTGAAAAGGATTATGGTGCGTTTATTAAGTTCCGTTCTCCATTTACCCATTTCTTATTGGGGATTTGAATCACTTGTGGTTATTTCTCGATTTAGGCATTGAAATCCTTTTGTGGGTTTTGATTACAACACAAAATTTTGTCTGGGTTTTATTTTTGTGAGGAATTATGGTGGTTTTGGGTTGATCCCATGAGATTTGGTATCGATTTTGATCCCTATTTGTTATCTTCCCTGGGAATTCATTATGTTTCTCAAACTTTTTTGATTAGAGATTAAGCAATAGTTAATGAATCTTATTGAGATTTGTTTTTGGTCTGGGAACTGTTAGATTCATGTTTTGATAATATATGCTTGTCACATTAATGAAGAAAAAACTTTAATTTAATTGTGTTGTTGTTCAGGCATTGTTCTGAAGAAAGCAAGGATGACTAAGAAAGGGAAAAGAGATGTAAATTTAGCAAATGGGTCTGTTATAGATACACTTGTAGTACTGTCAGGGGATCTGGTCCAAGTAATTGCTAAGGTATGTTATTTATCTACTCCCACACTCTATTTAAATCTTATTTGTTGCTTTTAGTGATCTGTTGACATGAAATTGGTTCCTTAAATAGGGAGTTATGCTTCCGGCTGATGGAATTGTTGGCAACGTAACTGGTGAGGATGTTCCAGCGGTTAATGGATCTAATCGGCCCCCAGAACGTCCACAGAATGAGCTGAAAATGATGAAATCTAGCAAGGCTGCTCCAACAAAGAGAAAACAAATTAGCCAAACTAGGTAATGTCTTCATCTTAGGATTACTCATGTACATTTTGGTTTCGGTGACTGTAGATACCTGATCTCATAGTTAACTTAACTTTGTACTCTAAAACATTATATCATTTCACTTATCCAAAAACAATGCTACGATGGTGATATTTGATGATTCTATACTAAAATGTGAATGTCCAATTGTGCTACATTGTGTTTCTCCAATGAACATATATGGTATATTAAGCTTTAAACATGTTACTTAACCCATGAAGATAGTTTTTAATTGTTGATTGGTGAACTACATGTTATTATTCATGTACGATTAGATTTCATAACCCTTGGAGTGCCTCATTCTAATTATGGAGAATTTCTTATAATCTGGCTTGGCTCCACTAGCTTGAAGGATCGAGTCACAAAATATCTATTTCAAATTTCACATTGTTTTTACTTTTTAGCGATCCTTCTTCTCATTTCATCCACGATCCAACAATACAGGAGTTACAACCAAAATAAAAACAAGAATGGTTATGGCTCGAGACATATTGATGTTGATGAGGGACAAATCATGAGAGCAGTGGCAGCAAAATCAGTGGAAAGTGCAGTGGAAGTTGTGAATGGGAAAGCAGATGGTGTACATTCTACTAGGGTGAGCTATGACATTCTGGATAAATATATATGTAATTGGAAAGGGATGCATTTTGTTTATGTCCTCTAAAGCTTCTTATTTTGGAAATATTTTTAGTTGCTTGGTTTGTTTTTGTATGATTGCAGGTAGAAGAGGCATCCACTGTACCAGTTATTACAGTTGACGAGGGGTAAGAATTCTGAAGATATATAAATGCGTTCTCACACATTATTGTTTTGTTTCACTAATATTTATAGATAGATTTTGGTGGGAGCCATCAAGTGGTGGTTCTCAGCCTCAACACAACATTACATTGATACCTAGTTTGGTGGGAACAATCTGTTGTGACATGAGTGTTTCTCCTAGCTTTATCTTTTTCGGCATCGTCTTTTTCTGTCTTCTTTCTCTTAATTATTCTTTGAGCTCAGATTCTTGTTGATCTTCTGCTGACAGTCAGGCTGGGGAAGACAAGTTACAAGGGAAAAATAATGGATTTAGTCAGAAGTTTGAGGCCCGTAAGGACGAAACTGTATGTTGAACCAAATATAAAATGGTTATTTTTTCATAAGGACTGGTAGTAGTTGAAATTAGAATTTAGATGTCATATGATAATATACCAATATTTGTTTGTTTCCATTTGGACTTTATACTAACAGTTGGATATTTTTTTATGCAGATTCATGGTCAGTGCTCTACTTCAACCAATGCATCCACCATCCATTGCTACACTTTACAGGGTTCCAAATTATCTAGTGTACCTTTAAATTGAAGAATACTACTTTGTGTTTCTGAGAGTTTGTTTTAACTAGAAGAGAACAATGTGAAATAACTTGGTCCATGGACTTTAAGGATGGTCCATGAACAGGGTGCACTATGCATGATGAATTCTGGGAAATGAGACCCAGCATTTGCTGAAGCCCACTGGGATATTCTGTGCTAAAAGTTACTTGCTCTGACTATCATAGTTCAGATCTATGAACTTCTTTTGTGGACATATGATTGGATACACACTGGTGGTCTGGCAAATGCAATGGCAGATTTTTCATAAACATCGCACCAACCAATTTTTTGTGTATGAAATCTTTGGTGGTTGGCAAATAGGGTTTCCAATTTCTCTGCTTATTCATCATGCATATAACTATGTTGTTTCCTATTGGTAAAGTATACAGGTGTACACCCATTTTGACCTTTGGTTACCTTCACTTGAATTTTTTTTTTCAGTCCTTTGAGTTCATTTTTTACTTGTTTACGGTAGTTAATTAATATTTTTTCATGTGGCAGATGCTAGCCTTCCTCAACTAGAATCTGTTAATGGAGGGCATGTGGAGATTTCAGCTAAGATGTCTTTAGATCGAAAACCATCTGGTAGTCATGTCCCTTCATATGGAAATCCAGACATCCATGATTGTGAGAGGCCAACTGTAACTGACTTCTCATCATCAGATGCTCCAGAAATTTCAACATCTTCTACTACAGTTGTAGATATTTCGCAATCTTGTTCCAACCCATTGGCGTCGCCAACTGTGTCCGTTGCTTCAAAAGTTTCTAACACAAATTCAAAGGTAAGGTAAAACTTTTACAGGTAAAATAAGGTCAGAGTCCAATAGATGAATAAGTCTTATCATGTTTCATAGCCATCTGGCTATGGGAATGTCCAACTCATATTTTCAATTAGCCATCTGGTAGCTACACTTGCTATCTGTATGTATTACTAGTTGGCACCTTGGTGGACCACCTGCTGGATTAGCAATAGCTTTGGATTCAGTCTAACTGGATGAACAAAGTCATCTGAACAGAAAGATTTTTGAGTCATTGCTTATTGCTTTGATCATAGCTTTGATGACAATCCAGGATATGTTGGATGGTTATGATCGCTGGTCCTTGTTATTTTCTGTCCAAGAGGTGGTTCATCAGGTTCAGAAGCTGGACGAAAATCACATATTTTTATTGGTTGATTATGACCAAGTATTCCATTTACTAAATGGTGTAACACTCTAACTGGACCTTATCCCAACCATTGATTCCCTTGGATGATACAACTTATTTACCAGATCTTATTATTAGTATCTGTAATTAACCAGATATTTTCAGTAAGTAAATTATTTGAACAACTTGTGTAGGATTTTAAGCTTAATCCAGGAGCAAAAACCTTTTCGCCGATATTTGCCATCCCTAGATCAGCAGCTCCTCCTGCAGCAGCAACAGTTCCAAGCATGGCTTACGTCCCAAACAGCGCTACTGTGGTACCAGTAGCTGGTGCACAACCGGAAACTGGAATCAACCCGTTTGCACCTCAATCATCTTTGCCCATAAAGTTTGTCCATTACAATAATTTGGTGGCTGTCAATGATGTCAGTGGTTCTCAGTATCATCCCCAACCTGTAAGACTTCTTACTGTCTGTTCTGTTTTTGAGTTTTCAGTAATTTCATTTTAAGGGGTTTTGTCAGTTTCTCGTTGTCGTCATTCTTAGGTTTCTAATGTCCGTTGTTACTTATTTTGGCCTCATGAATCAGTGAATCAATTTCATTATATTCTTACCTTTCCATTCCTGTTTTGATTCTCTTTACTGGCCTAGATTGTTGGGCATGTGGGGAGCAGGCCACAACCAGTAAGATATGCCAGTCACTATGCTCCTTTTCAAGCAGCACCAACCTATGTTCACCCAAATTCTCAATCTGTGAGTAGTAGGGATATGCGATCTAAGTCTTACCTTAATAGCGTGGATTCTAGATTTGCTGTAAATGTGTTTTTAAAGAAAGGGTTGGATACTCTGAAGTATATTTTGGAACTGCTCACTGAGTGATGGCTTTGTTTTTCTTTTTCTTTTTTGCCCCTTCTCAGGTTATGGTTAGCCGACTGGGACAGCTTGTTTATGTGCATCCAGTTTCACATGTAAGACATGAAACCTTTACATTATTTAATGGCATCTGATATTATATCTACACCTAGTTGATTATAAATGCTATAAAGTTGGATGATTGCAAAATACATTTAAGTATTGTTGCGAATAGTCCCAAATTTTCTCCTAGGTCAAATTTAACATGAGTGGATCATCTTAAATTCTTAACCATTCAATAATCAAATTATGATGGAGTCATCATACTTCGAGTATCAGCAATGTGATATATTGAATGTATAGGATCATCTCATTTTATAGGTAGTTGCGTAGAATTTTCTCCCTTTTCTGCTATGATTACCCTATATATACATGGCATAAGATACAATGATGAAGATACCTGAAGCTATTTTTGTTTTTGTGTTTGTGTATGCCTACTTGAATAGATATAGAATTTACTTAATCTAGTTGGACTTACATGCAGGTTCTTTTAGATTTTGGGATTATGGTTACTAGAAAACTTTTTGTGAAAGAATATATCGTTTGGCTCCACTAGGGATTGAATACCTCATTCTGTAACTCAAAGTCATCAAAATTAGGTTGTTTTGGTGAATTTGATAAGATCCACTTGTTTAGATTAGCTCCTCCTTGATTGGGCCAACCAACAGGAGCTAATTAAAATAGAAGGAGCTAGGAGATCTTAGACCACCCAAAAATGAGAGAGCTCTTTACCAACTCAATTCACCAAAAATTTGGGGTGAGGTAAAGACAGGTCTGAATAACACTGCTCTGAGTTGGTAAAGTTCTCTAATGGCTCTCTCATTTTTGGTGAATTGAGTTGGTAAAGAGCTCTAATCATCAACATGTACATCCAGATGAGGTAAATGGTCAATACCCTTTCAATAAGATGGAAATATCAAGATGACTCAGTGTGTCTAGCCAAATTAGTGAATAAAGCAGCAGTTGCACAAGATACAGAAAAACTCATTTTAGATCATGCTTAAGTAAGAATCTTAAATCAGGAGAGAACGTGATCAATGACTTCATTTCATATATGTCTGCTGATGTGAAAATGCTTCACCATGAAGATAAAATGTACACGACACTTCAACTGTTTGATGAGTTGGTCGCTCTGCCAAAGTTGAGAGCCTGTTTTACGTTCATTGCTAATACTGATTTTCTCAGTTGATGAACATGCGAAAGTTTGTCATGATATGAGATACTTTTGTCTTTTCATTTTTTCAGTTCTGTTTTTCTTCTCTGTATTTTCGTATTAATAGCTTGTTTTTGTAGTTTGGGATGCTTGTTGTGTACTCATGGATATGATACCAAAAATAACTGACTATTGCCATTATTTTTTGAAGGATGTGATTCAGAGTGCAACAACTCCTGCTGCACATCCGCTGTTTGCTCCCTCTCTGGCCCATTTGCCAAAGCAACAAGGTAATAACTAAACAGACAATCCCAGGATGAGAGTATGAATTGCTGCAAGATTGTGCTTTCGATTTGAAATCCAATTATTTATAAATTTGCAACCCTACTGGATTCATACCCAATAGAAACGGTGGTTCTCAGCATCCATAGACAAATGTAGTGGGAACCTTAGCGCGAAATTGGTAGACCATGTATTCAATAAATGGTTTCACACACAACCAACCGTCATTTATCCTTCCGTGTTTGAGTATATCTCGTGCTTGATTATCAGAATTTCCAGTTGAAATCATAAGAACAGTCAATCTTACACATGCTACTCAGTACAAAATGAGGCAAGAATGGTCACCTTTCATTAGACTCCTATTGGGTGGTCATCCATTATCAAATTTCAGCTATGACATCTGGGTCTTTTGAGTGATATGGTATGTAAAGATACCATCCTTATGGTCTACCAATGGTCATTGTTCTCAATCTCAACACATATCCTTCTTGGGTTGATTTTACGCCCAAATGACGGTTTATACTGTTTTTAATCAATGATACATTTTTTCAGAAAACTGATAGTTTTGCCCATCTCAACTATCTTGACCCCATCATGGCAAAACATGTGGAAGCCTCCACCATCTAGACCCTGGTTGAGATAACAGTTTTGGCACAAGGGTTAGTTTTCAAAATGGATTAGTTGGACAGAAAACCATTTTGGGTTTTCCAGAAAGTACTATCAGTGCTGTATCCCATGGTTGCCAGAATTCAGATGTGCCAATGTCAGTTCTTGGTTCATCAATGAAGAAGTTTAAGGAACCAAGGGCATAAATTTTGGACTGACCGCCGTTCTACCCACTGCCTTTTATCCCTTTTGCTAACTAAGCAAGATGAAGTCTGGAACGTGATGGCCATTCTTGTACCTGACTACATAATCAGTATAGACCTTTACAATAATGACTTTTAGCCATGCCAAGAAACACGTCCTTTAATTTTCATTCTTGCGCCCCGAAAATACAGGATTTATTTTTTGGTTTCTCATTTATGTGAGGTTCTATATGCTATATATGAGAGTGGATCGTTAGGAGTACATTGAGTATACATTGGCCTGTGGGGCCCACCTAGAGATGAATAAGGGGCTCATTTTAAGTTAGGATATTCTCTCCATCATGTTGATCATCGTCACAAAAAATTAGCCCATTCTAAAACTTGTAACCCTATCATCTGGTGATTGGAAATCACTGAAAATCAACGGTGTTTGAGCAAACACCGGATGATAGGGTTACAAGTTTTAGAATAGGTTAATTTTTTGTGAAGATGATCAACATGATGGAGAGAATATCCTGACTTAAAAACCAATGTACTCCTATCCCACCCACCCCCCTCTCTCTCTCTCTCTCTCTCTCTATATATATATATATATATATTTTTCACAATGACCTCTTATTGAAACAATTTCTAGGAATTGCTGCAGCTCAGGGTTTACCGATACGTGTGACTCCACCATCTTTCATAGCCAGCAGCGGGCAGCAACCCTTCACAGTGCCAGTTCACATCCCATTATCCCAACCTCCATTCCAAAGTGTTCGGCCCATTCAAGTTCCTGGTGCTAACAGTCATTTTGTCAGTAAGTTTATTTGAATTAACAGTCATTTTGTCAGTAAGTTTATTTGAATTTTATCTCTGCTTCTTGTATCAAACCTTACCGAAATTTTGACCGCTTTTTAGTCTTTTATATATGAGAAAATACCGGTGAAGAGTTCAAGATGTACGTACTACAAGTCTTTTGTTACTGTAAGAAAAGGAGTTTTGTTACTGAAAGTTCTTCTGGTTTGTTGTTAGCTTATGTCATCAGAACATTTTGGGAAACAGTATTAGAAATACCATATTCTTATAGACCATAAAAACTTATGGTTTACAAAATAAAAATGACATAGGGTGGTTGACATGTAATTTTTATCCCGCGTGTATGCCGTCAATATTTGCATTGTGGTAGTTGTTGTTGTTGTTGTCAATACAAATGTAAACTATTTGCATGACCCCTCGAGAACTCTACAATATGTCTTCAAATATGGGTATGGAGTGCAAGTGCTGCAGAAATTTGTAGAAGAATTGTGATATCTGCATATGTATTTCTGATAAGAAAATATGTTTTTCAATTGAAATTGCTCTATTGCCATCAACAGACAGTGCCCCCAGCGCAAATTTTAAAAAATATTTGTTTTATGCAAATATTTGCAGATGAGTTTCAGGGAATTCACAGATCAAATGTTTCTAACTGAATGATTCATGCATTTTATATTGCCATTAGACTTGAGCATCTTTGCGGTTCTTGGCTATATCCAATGGTTCAGATGGCGCAATCTGACGTTTTTTTAGGTCTGTTTAGGTGCAAGGTTTTTCCTTGTTTTGGCGAGAACATAGAATGACATGTGAGATTGTGTTATCCTAACGCTTTTGCGTGTAAATAGCATTGTTGCTCAAATATTTGCTTGCACTGGGCATTTGGTGTTTCTTAAATTCTTGGTTTAAGAAACTGGCAAATTTAAATTGTACTCAGTCAAGAGCGAGTTGGTTCACCTGTTACTCTGGAGTTGCAAAAGATCGGCTGGGTCGTACAAAATTTTATAAAGTAAAAGCATTTCCACTGTAAATAATTTACGTCCAAAGAAATGAAGCCTTCTTACATTACAACGACCACGAGAAGGGATCGGCATACAGCCTTATTCGTACATTTTATATGTACAGTGGCATGTGGGGCCTACAATCGGTTGATCTTGTTGAAAATAGTCTTACAAGATATGAGAGCCTAGCAAACTTAATATATAATGATCCTGGGTCACACCACTCATTGCCAATTAGTTTTGAGTTAGAAGCCCACAAACTTAATATGGTATCAGAGCGCAGGCCCACACGTGATAGGCCCAATGGCCACACATGCTCCCCGTCACCCAAAAATAGTTTCACGTGTTAGGCGCAAAAGAACGTCACACGTGAGGGGGCGTGATGAGAATAATAGTCCAGCATAGGATATGAGAGCCTAGCAAACTTAATATATAATGATCCTGGGTCACACCACTCATTGCCAATTGGTTTTGAGTTGGATGCCCACAAACTTAATAGATCTAAGGGCTGATATTTTTTAGGGGGAACGGCCAAAAGGCCCAAAATGATTTTTTTTCAGTCTGTTCAGTCCACCAAATTTTATATGAGTCTATTTAGTCCAAAAATAAAATTTAGACAAATCTGCCCTTTCACCACATACTACGCCACTTTACTCTTCTCTCTCTCTCTCTCTCTCTCTCTCTCTCTCT